>OZ038479.1:86544575-86662075 GCA_964036315.1 Acanthosepion esculentum
AATGATTCTGTTTCACCAAAGTTTAAGTTGATTGCTCATTCAACCAGAAGCTAACCTTAACAAATATCTCTTTTGTTCAGTTTTGAAAGTTAACAGCACAAAAACATGTGGCCAGCCAGAAAGAGACAAAAATAAAATAAAAAATAAACTTGAAAAAATCTTGAACAAAGTCTGTCTGGTAGGCTTTCCTACTGCCTGGTCAGTATTCCTCCCCCTACTCTTTAACGCCCATCATACCAAGTGGCTTAAGAATGCTACTACTGACCTTGCAGGCATTAAAACACTTAATTTTTCAGTTTCTCAATCCCTCACGCAGATAGTTGACTTCCGCACATGTTTTGCCTACAACCGGGACGGTAAGGCCTCTCTTCTCAATCTATGTTTTACCTCCATCTCTGAGTCTTGTAGCGCCATGCAGCTCTGCCCTCTTGGTAACTCCGATCATGCTGTAGTGTCTGTCAACATCTCCTTCAACTCCAGCCCCTGCAAAGAACCTCCTACCACTAGAACTTTGTTCTGCTATCAACTGGGACTCGTTCTGTGATTTCCTCCGCAATGTCCCCTGGGATGTTGTCTTTACGCTCCCCGTTCAAGAATGTGCTTCTGAGGTCTCCTCCTGTGTAAAAACTGGAATTGATGCTTTCATCCCCTCAAGGAAATTTAAGGTCAAATTGCGCTCCTCTCCTTGGTTCTCCACTGCTTGCTCAGCTGCCATTGCCCATAGGAACCACTTCTTCCACCTATATCATAGCGTCATGTCCGACTGCAACAGATGTCTCTTTGCCTCTGCCCGTAATGAGTGTAAGCGTGTCCTCAACGAAGCTAAGTTGCTATTTGCTGCTCAAATGAAGGAACGTATTGCATCTCGTAAATTTGGCTCCAAGGATTATTGGCGTCTCTGCAAGAGCATACTTAACAATAGCAAACCCTCTATACCTCCTTTGTTCAACCAGTTTGAGGTCCTGACCTCCTCTGCTGACAAAGCTGAATGCTTTGCTCGGAAATTTTCATTCAATGCTCGACTCTTCCGGTGTACCCATATGCAATTTCCCTCTTAGAACTGAGGCCCTATTGAGCGGGTTGCACATAACCCCATCATTGGTATTCGGCATTATCTCTAATTTAGACCCCCACAAGGCTAGTGGTGGAGATGGGATACCAGCCATTGTCTTGAGGAAATGTGCACCTCAACTGGCACCCACCCTCTCCAAATTATATAACTACTGCCTCAAGGAATCTTGTTTTCCAGACTGCTGGAAGTCCTCATCGATTGTTCCTGTCTTTAAGAACTCTGGCAACCCCTCTGAACCTTCTAATTACCATCCTATCAGTCTCCTACCCCTCTTCGGCAAAGTCTTCAAAGCTTTAATTTAAGTTGAAGTGGTTAACCACCTTACATCCCATGATCTGCTCTCAGACAAGCAATATGGTTTCCACTTTGCCCGATCTACATCTGATGTGCTTACGGCCATCACTGAAATTGTCTACCAAGCTCTTCAAAATAATGGAGATGCTCATGCCGTGGCTCTAGACATCTCCAAAGCATTTGATAAGGTTTGGCATGCCTGCCTTCTTTGCAAGCTCCAGGGTTATGGTATTACAGGTCAGTTGTTTGACTTAATACAATCATTCCTGTCAAACCGTGTATTGAAGGTCGTTCTAAACGGATTCTCCTCCAGCTCCGATCCCATGAACACAGGTGTTCCCCAAGGCTCCATTCTAGGCCCTACTCTGTTCCTTATCTTCATCAACTATCTTCCTGACACCATAGATTCCAAGTTGGCATCTATGCAGATGACACTACAATTTACTCCTGCCTCAAAAACAAATCTAGTGGCGCTGACAAAACTAACTTGGCCGTTCGTCTTGAAAAGGACCTGCAATCGGTTGTGAACTGGGGCTGGAATTGGCTGGTTAACTTTAATACCTCAAAAACAAAACTGCTCTCTATTAATCACCACAGAGATCCTTCCGTGCCCCCATTAGAATGTCTGACGTTCAACTTCTCGAGAGCACCTCTCTGCAGCTGCTCGGTCTAACTTTGTCTGCTGACCTGAGATGGAACAAATACATTGAGTCAATTGCTTCATCCACTGCAAGGAAAGTTGGCTCCCTGTGCCGCGCCAGGAAATTTTTCTACCTGGAATCGATCCTTCAAATCTACAAATCAACCATTTGCCCTTGCATGGAGTATTGCTGCCATATATGGTCTGGAGCCCCTTCTGTTTGCCTCGGGGTTCTTGATAAGATCCAGAGACAGATATGCAATGTAATTGGCCCTGATCCGGCATCTCGTCTGCAGTTGCTCTCTCACTGTCTTTTTTACAAATACTTTCATGGTAATTGCTCCTATGAGCTGCTTGCGCTGGTTCCCAGACTTCATGAATTCAAGCGTCCTACGAGGCTGGCATCCCGATCTCACCCTTTCACTATTGAAACTGTTAAATGTAGCCGTCTCTTCTACTCCAATAGCTTCATATCTCACACATCTCGCCTGTGGAACTCCCTTCCTTTTTCCTGTTTTCCTGAGAGCTATAATCTCCAACTATTCAAATGTAATGTCAATCGACATCTCCAGTTGCCTTGATCTATCCACTATCTTCCTCATCCTTTCCTCTATCACTCCTATCTGCTCTCACTCGAAATCCTCTGTAACCCCTTACTTGCTAGTGGCTTCCCGCCTTGCTTGGGGTGAAATCCTTAAAAAAAAAATCTATATATAAAATACTGTGATTTTCATTAGTCCATCCTTCTGTGATACCCTCTAAAATACTCAAACACTGATAAATCAAAATCAAATTTTGGGGAGAAGTGTGAACAGGGAAGGAGGTACAGATAAAGTTTACTTCTAAACCATCTGCATATCCTTTCGAATAGATCAGAATTCACTTGTCAGTTCGTCCTGCATTTGCGTTAACTATAGATGAATCACAAGTCCAAACCCATCAAAAATTTGGAATTTATGAAATATTTATGTATGCTGCATTCTCAAGAGTAAGAAATCCTAAGAATTTATTCTTCACCATTAAAAAGGAAAAAATTAAATTCTCTTGAAAATTGTTTACCATGAAGACCTATAGAATTAAATTAAAGAAATTATTAAAGCACAAAGTAAGTATTTTTCCAAACAAATCAACTTATTCAAATTTCATCAGTTGGTTTGCAAAACTGAACAAAATATAGAGTTTGTAAATCTCAACAAAAAATGTTAGTGATAACTTCAACAAAACTAAATATTTTGAGGATTTTAACACATGTCAGTGTGTTGCAAAATAATTCTAGTATTTGAAAATTCTATTTTAAGATATAATAACTTTTCTTCATTCATTTTATAGTAATTAATTTATTCAGTTATCCAGAATGTTGTGTTCCAATCACTCAATAACTTAATGTCATTTCTCTTATGAGGTTTGGTCTTTCTTATAATCCATGGTGATCTTTCTATCTCTAAAATGCAAAAAATTAAGATCAGTAACTATGTTCAGCTTGTATAATAAAATCTCAGCCAAATAAGTTATTGTAAATATTTCTAATAAAAACAGATGCTATAAGGTAAAATTCAAGTGGTATGTTTATCATATAAGTACATTCTAAACATTTTGTCAACATCAGTCGGTTAACACTTTGACTGCCAGAGGTTAATTATGAAATCTGTCTTCAAATACCAACTTTATAATAGCCAACCTGGGCAATAAAAATTTCATCTGATGTCTCAAGATTGGTCTCACACCGAGGTTGGCAGTCGGTGGGTTAATATAGAATTTGTAGGGAAAAAATAGAAGTGCAAAATAAAAACTGACATGAAACACATATAAAACACATATGTATCCACATACACAGACATAATATATATATATATATATATATATATATATATTACATTCTAATATTAGCCTGATGGCTTGGAAGGAACATTATTGATCCTTGCCAGGAGTCTCAGTCCATATGTACATAATTCCACTGCTTTTTAAATTTAAGTGTACTACACTATTACTTCTCAAGCTATAAAAGTTAAATAAGCAGGATAGAGCTCTAGCCTTGTCTTGCAACCAGTTTAAGAGAAGGAAAACTCTAAACTCTAAAGTATGGATTGGGTAAGAGGAAACCACTCCACTATATTTCACAAGAAGGCAGAGGAATTCATGGATAATAACAAGAAAAGGAATTTGTGCAAAGTCATGATCAATTACATCCTGAAGAGCCATGGCATTAAAAAAAATTCTAAGAAGAAGAAATAAGGAGTCTCTTGAGAATCAATGATGACCCAACCTAGCACAAATTAATTTGACATAGCTGAGGTATTGACTCATTTAGACAGGTGTGTCCCACTGTGAGCTCTAAGGCCAAAATTGGAAGGACAAATTTTGTCACAGATGGGTTATGTTACTTGAGAGATTGAGAAAGCTCTGTGTTTTCGTACTGCTCTCTTCTCTATCAAATTTTGAACCCTGTCATTTTCAGATTGGTTCACACCATCATAGATTGAACTATGCCACTGTTTCCTATTGAATGCTGATGATTCCCATGTGTTGTGGCTTTTAGCCTTTCTTTCAGGGTGTCCTTGTAGCGTACAAGAGGCCTGTGTCAAGAAAAAGATCCACATTGGAAGCTTGGCGTCTGTCATATGCGCAATATGCCCAGCCCAATGTTAATACTAGTAATAATATTAACTTGACACATTAAGACTTTGTGTATTTATATTTTTAATTTTTAAAAAACCCAATTAAAAATATATAAAAACTGTGTACACTTATTATTAGATTAATATATAAAATGTACATATTATTTATATTTTAATACTGATATTAATACAATAATAATTAATTTATATATATATATATATATATATATATATATATATATATATATATATATATGTACTATTTACATTGTCCTCATCTTTGTCACCATATTTATTACAACGTTTCGGCTGTAGCATGCTCCGGCCTTTTTCAGATGGTTGGAATGTCGAAATGAACCCTTTATTTTGCTCACTGGGGTAGACTGTTCTAATTCCACGTGCCATGTCTAATAGATGTCAGTTATCAGTTATCTCCTGCTTAATTCTCTCTCCAAGTTCTCCACTGCCTAAACCAGGTATTGAACTCACTTCTCTTTGGGTCCTGTCACTGGATCTAACTAATGTCTTTATCCACTGTGCCATGAGTCCTCAACCACCTGAAGAAGGCTGGAGTGTACAACAGCTGAAACATTGTAATAAATATGGCAACAAAGATGGGGACAATAGTCTGAATAATGTAAATAGTGTACATAATACCTAATCTCAGAAATATAGACATACATACATATACATATATATATATATACTTCAGAATACCAGGTACTGTAAGCTTGGATTTGCAGGTGTTGCAATGAATAACAGCTTGAAATTGGAAATCAGAGATCTGAGTTTCAGTTACAGTCAGGTTATATTCCCTCATGCACAAATACTCTTAGAAAAGATATGAATCTACCTCTTCTCCCCCAACTATGGGTTAATTAGTGAATCAGTAAATCATTATTATCCCCCAAAACTTCTTAAAATCTAAAAATATTTTCTGGCTTTAAATAACCTGTAAAATGTTGATAAGCCGTAAAAACAAATCACACATTCACCACATTTCTGTTGCTACAATTCTGTTCTTCATCTGTGAGGAGATTGTCAAACCATCCACTGTGATATAGGAAATTAAATATATTAATTTTCATACAGTTCAGCACTTGTTTTTTTTTTTGTTTCTGAGAACATTTTCTAATTTATTAATATTTTGCTTAGTTTATGAAAGGCATCTTTTGCTATTCCTATGTATTTTGGGGTTGCTATGAAACACATTCTGTCAGTTGTTACAACACTAGTAAATTTCTGCACCTGCTTGATTTTGATGTTCACAATAAGAATTGAATTTTAAAATAGTAAAAAAATATTATATATTAAATTATACTTATATGTAAATAAATATAAATCTATTTAGTTTTTATTCTAAAATAACTCAGCTTATAAATATTCAAATATAGCCATTAAACTTTATGGATATTATCAAGTATCAAATATGATTATATAATTTTGTCTTATATTATCAGAGAAAAGAAACATTTATTTATTTTCTTTTATTTATTAATCAGTAAAATTCTTGAGAAGCATTGGATGTTTTATTCACTCAGATATTGTCTGTTGTTTCCTTAAAGATGACTTGGCTATTTTTCTTCTTCAAAACATATATTTCCCTCTGTCTTTCGTTTTCTTTCTGTCACTTTTTCTTTCCTCTTATCTTCCACCTTTCATCTCTGTCTCTCTCTTGCCTTCTCTGTCATTCTTTCTTTATCTTTCTCTTTTTATCATTTCATTTTTTCCCTTTGATTTTCTCTCATTCTTTCTTTCACTTTCACTTTCTCTCATTCCTTATTTCACTTTCCATTTCTCTCATTCCTTATTTCACTTTTCCTTTCTCTCATTCCTTCTTTCTCTTTCTCTCATTCCTTCTTTCTCTTTCTCTCATTCCTTCTTTCTCTTTCTCTCATTCCTTCTTTCTCTTTCTCTCATTCCTTCTTTCTCTTTCTCTCATTCCTTCCTTCTCTTTCCTTTTCTCTCATTCCTTCATTCTCTTTCTTTCATTCCTTCTTTCTCTTTCTCTCATTCTTTCCTTCTCTTTCACTTTCTCTCATTCCTTCTTCCCTTTCCCTTTCCCTTTCTCTCATTCCTTCTTTCTCTTTCTTTTACTCACATTCTTTCTTTCTTTCTTTCTCTTTCTCTCATTCTCTTTCCTTTTCTCTCATTCCTTCTTTCTCTTTCCCTCATTCTTTCTTTGTCTTTGTCTTTCTCTCATTCCTTATTTCACTTTCCCTTTCTCTCATTCCTTCTTTCTCTTTCTCTCATTCCTTCTTTCTCTTTCTCTCATTCCTTCTTTCTCTTTCTCTCATTCCTTCTTTCTCTTTCCCTCATTCTTTCTTTGTCTTTCTCTTTCTCTCATTCCTTATTTCACTTTCCCTTTCTCTCATTCCTTCTTTCATTTTGATTCATTCATTTTTCTTTTTCCCTTTCTCTCATTCCTTCTATTTCTCTTTCACTCATCCCTTTTTCTTTACCCCTTTTACCTATACCATCTTTCTCTTTCCTTTTTTCTAATTCTTTCTTTCATTTTCCCTTTTACCTATTCCTTCTTTCTTTTTCCCCTTTCATTTATTACTTCCTTCTCCTTTCTTTTTCATTAATTCCTTCTTTCTTTTTCTTTTCATTCATTCCTTCTTTCTCTGTCCCTTGCAATCAATCTCTCTTTCTTATAGTTTGCACCAAAACAATCACCTTTGGTCTGTTACTTGGTTATTTTTCTTCTACAAAAACAAGCATTCTTACCCACTTCTCCTTTCCTCCTATGTCTTTTCCGCATGCCTATCTGTTTCCTTTCTCCCTTTCTCTCTAATTTCTCATTCTTCAATATTTCATCTCCCACTATCTCTTCCCTTTCTTTCTGTCTCTTCCTCCTCTTTCTGTCTCTTCCTCCTCTTATCTCCCACTATCTCTTTTCTTCTCTCTCTCTTCCTCATCTTTCTTCCACATTTCACTCCCTCTATTTCTTTACTTTCTCTCTCTTTCCTTCTCCTTTTCTCACTCTCTCTGTTCCTTTCTCTCTCCTTCTCCCTTTCCCAGACGTGCAGTTGGCACCAAAACCATCACCTTCAGTCTGTCACTTGCTCACTCATTTGGAAAGAAGCAAACAGAACAAGTTTTTCATAAGTGGGACTAAAAAGAATTGATCACACCCAGAGCCACTAAGCTTTTTCTTTCTCTTTAGTCGACCCCCAGACAACCGCCATTTCCTCATACCTGCCTTGTACTGTCCCAATGTTATGCATTTCTCTTTTGTATGGCTGTCTAGTTTGAGGCACAAGTCTTGTTTTGCTTTTAATGCCAATGCCAGTTTTGAGAAAAACAAACCAGCCGAATGAGTGAGCTGTACAAAACAGGGGAAAAACCCAGGATGGTGGCGACTAGAAATACTGCTTCATCTCCATGTTGATAATAAACGGTATGTTTGTAGCGACAGTATCTTTTCGAAAACCATGTGTCATCTGTCTGTTAGATTCGGCCTGCTCTTTCATCATGCCAGAGTTTTGGAATCAATATGGACAAGTGGGCAGCAAGGAAGAAATTGTGGAAGGTGGTGGAAATGATGGCGGAAGCTCTTTTTTTTTTCCCCCAAAAACGATCTCTTTCCCTTTCTCTGCAATTCGAACACAGATGAGATTATCTTTTCCCACTGCCGTTACCACCACCGCCTTTTCATTTGTATACGCTTTGATAATGTTCATTCAGCTGTTCAGGCAAATAAATATTTTTGAAATTGTTTAGCTCATCTTGGCATTGCTCAGACTTTATAACTTCTTTTGAATGCTTTGCTATAGAGCAATGGTTAGTGAGTTTATCTCACAGACCATTATGAGTGTACAAAGTCTAATCCTTATTGGGGGGCCTTATGTTTTCCATTCAAGAAGCAGAATGAGTTAGCAATAAAGAAATATATCAATAACATATCTGCTTACTTGATGATTGTAGAGAATTATGATACCCTGAACATTGCATAAAAAAGGAACAAATAAGGTTAAAATAAACACAAAATTATTATTATTATTATTATTATTATTAATAATAATAATAATTTGTATTCAACAATTCACATAATTTAATAATAATGGCAACATTAGCTGTTTTCATAGATCAGTATGCACTTCAAATACAGTGGTGTCTGGATTGATTATAACAAATTTAGTACAATAAATACAAAAAATGAATATAGAATAAGCCATGTTAAAGGTAGTTTCACACAACACCACAAATTGCTACAAAACCAAAACATTAACTTGTAAACCCTTGTTTTCTAAGATAAATTGTTCTTAAATATCTTTGTCAGATCGAGACTTTCTGATGGATATAATGTATAATGTCAAATATCTAAACTCAGATCAATGGCTAAAAATGATTTTGAATGAGTGAAGCCTGTGGATCTTCGCAATGATAATCCTTCTTTGAACATTGTGTACTGGCGCTACAGAATTGCAAAGAACTGTACCAAGTATTGGAAACCATGTCACTTGAGGACTTTCAACAGCAGCAGCAACTAAAATGGATATCACATGTAACACATTGTGAAAATAATGCTATATTCAAGATGGTGACATTCCACACTACCTCAAATAAAAGTTAAGGAAGGAAACCCCAATCAATATTCATAGTTGGGATAAGAATGATCTTGAACAAAAAAATCAACATTCTCTACAAAGTGTTCCAATAAATAGGACTCAAGATAAACCTTTCTAAAAGAAACTCTGATCTGGAATTGGAGTGAAGGCAATGATAGCACATACCCTGAATGCATCATAAAATCCAGAATGTGCAATTAATAAATATGAAACACTTCAAATAGCTTGGTATATGGATCAGTTATAACAAGTTTCATAGAGTAGTTAAGGAAATTGAACATAGTCTTTTCACCCAATACCGCAAACTGCTACAAAACCAAAGCCTTAACCTGAAACTCATGTTATATTCTTAAATAGCTTTGCCAGAAATAACTAAACTATCAGCTGTATACAACCGTTTTCTAAGATAAATTGTTAAAAAAAGGCTTTGAACAAGTGAAGCCTGTGGATCTTGGCAAAGATCAACCTTCTTTGGACAACATGATCTGCTGCTACAGAATTGCAAAGAACTGTACCAAGTATTGGAAACCATGTCACTTGAGGACTTTCAACAGTAGCAGCAACTAAAATGGATATCACATGTAACACAATGAGAAAATAATGCCATAATCAGGATGGTGAGATTCCACACTACCTCAAATAAAACTTAAGGAATGAAACCCCAATCAATACTGCAAAGCATGATAAGAGCTGCTGGACATGGGAAACTTATTTTGCTGAAACATTGTTTTTAGAAATAGAATTTAAAAATTTTAACTGACAGCAGTACTAGCATCTTGGCCAATAAATACCAAATTTTTCATCATAAGAAAATAGTTAATTACTATATAAGGAAACATTCAGCATTAATTGACCAAACAGTTAGCATTCCTATATTTATAAAACTTTTCTCTCAAAACGGTTTTTCACGAAAATAGGTTTCTCAAGTCCAGTGTTACCACTTTTTCCAGTATTGATGAATTTCCTTCCTAACATGAGCCATTTGTGTCTGTTGGATTTTAAACCAGTTCACTCTGAGTTGATCCCCGATTTTTTCTCTACTAGCTTGTATACTGAATTGGGCTATTATTGCTTTTAAAGTGATACTATGTAAGGTTCTGATCTTAGGTTTATTGTTCAGAATTGTGAGATTAGTGGACTCTGAATGCACTTTCTTCTAGTGTCACTTTGTTTGTGTGTTGCTCTCTCATTCATTAATAATAATAATAATAATAATTTAACACCTTTACAACTAGTTCGAAAATTATTTCAAAGAAATCCTAACAGTATTAACCTACAGGTTTCCACCAAAACATTACATATTCTTTCCTCCACTGGATAAAAGAGAAATGAAAAAAAAAAGGACATGGTTTTGTTTGCTTCAAAGGTATGTATAGATGTGCAGGCAGTGTAATGGTTAGTGAATCTGAATGAAAAATTGGTGAGTTAAGTTCAAATTCCAATTGAGTTTGTTAAATTCACTTTTGTGTAACTACCCTTGGGAAAGACCCTCCCAGCTATGGGTTAAATACTAGGTTAGACTGGGCTCTTCAACCTTGTTTGGCAACCATTCTAGAAAAAAACCCAAATCTGGGTCAATTACCATGGGAACATGTGATGGTCTAAGGGAAATAAATATCCCTTCCTAAGAATAAAAAGGTCAGGTATGGGGTGAATAAAAATGTTGTGTGTGGGGTAAATCATCCCACCCCATTGAACAATTGTAATCATTCTCCATCCAAGACAGAAATGTATCAAATTCAGCTCAACAAGAGGTAGGGCTCTTTAACAAAGGATAGCCAAAATCATGCTGCTGTATTACTAAGATTAGTTATAAAACCATCCAGGAGAACTCTACCACTTCAGTAAGTACCTGACACCACCTGCTATCATCTACCATTACAAGAGCCTGATCAGGTTGAAAATGGAGTACTACTGCCATATATGGGCAGGAGCTGCCCAGTCTTCATTTTCTAGTCTTGATAGAGTCCAAAAGATCTCTGTTTCCTTGTGGGTGATGAATTATTTTCCACCCTACAACCCATTTTCCATATATGAAATGTTGCAAGCCACCCACTACTCTATCACTGTTTCCATGGGAAGTGATCAAACAAACTACATTCATTATCTTCAACCTTCACAGATAAGACCTGACACGCTACATATATTGTAGAAAATCCTTGTTCTATTCCAAGAAGATACTTTCATGATCACTACAATCTTAACCTGTTCAAGTGTGCCTCTTACTCTGTAATCCTCTGCTTTAAGTGGCTTTTGGGCCTTAGGTTAACAATACTGTAAAAAAAAATTTCACTACCATTATTTCTGCACAGATAGTCATGCAGCCTGACTTGAACAAATGACATGTTTATTAAAGTTTATTTTTTTTATATTTAATTAATTTTCTATTTTTAATGGAGTCTCTTTAATTTTATCTTGTTTCTTTTTTTTGTGATTGTTTTCATTACCTTTGTTTATTTGCTGTACTGTTTTATTTCCTGTGCATGACATAAAAGAATTCACCACAAATTATTTCCGACTCTTTCCTTTTTGGACATTGGGTATCGGATGTCATTTCAGTTTCATTCACATTAAAGGCTTTGGATTAAAGATAAATATATATATATATATATATATATATATATATATATATATATATATATATATATATATATATAGAATATGATTAACTACACCTAATCCTATATTTGATAAAGAAATAAATCATCTCTGTTTATTATTCCAAACTTGATTCTTTATGGCTTTATTCTTTGATCAAACAACGAGGATGATGATGATGATGATGGCGGCAAATTATAACCAAAAACATAAAGAATACAAGAACTAACAACTGAATGAGCGGATGCATCATAAAACTGTACTTGGTTCTTTTTTCACCTGCATCGTCAGCGTTGAGTGCGTGCTTGCCGAAATAGCAAAGCTGACGAAACTTGATTTCACTCCTTTCTTACCAAGACGCAAATAAACAATATAAAAAATAATAATAAAATAGATCAAAGGAACTTTTTCCCTGCAATAAAAAAAGGCACTAAGGGGAAATTTTGTAATTAATTAAGAATAAAAATTGTTGAGGCATTTGTGTCATCATAGCAACTGAACTACTGGAAACATTCCTTTTGCAATTTTTTTAATCTTTTCCTTGCTCTCTCGTGTCTTTAGTTTAACCTCTATCCATTTTGATTTTTCACCCATACACCTTCTCACTGACCCCCAAACTAAACTGTTTCACGAACACTTTTTCTCTCTTTCTTCCTTTCCTTTTCTCTTTGCCTTTTTTTGCATTCTTTCTTCTTTTCTTTCTTTCTTTTCCTGCCTTCCATTTCTTTCTCTTCATTCTTACTTTTTCTTTCTTTCTTTTTTCTTTTTCTTTCCTTTATCTTTCTTTCTTCCTTTTTTCTTTCTTTCTTCATACTTCTTTCCTAACTTCCTCTTTCATTCTTCCTTCCTTTCTTCTTTATCTTTCCTTCCTTTCTTCTTACTTCTTTCCTTTCTTCCTTTTTCCTTCATTCCTTTCTTTCTTCCTTTTTTCTTTTCTTTCTTTCTTTTTTCCATCCTTCCTCTCTTTTTCATTCTTTTCTTTCTTTCTTTTTTCCATCTTTCCTCTCTCTTTTCCTTCTTTCCTTTTTCTTTCTTTTTCCATCCTTCTTTCCTTTTTCTTTCTTTTTTTTCCTTCCTTTCTTTTTCCTTCCTTCCTTCCTTCCTTTCTTTTTCCTTCCTTCCTTTCTTTTTTCCATCCTTCCTACCTTTCTTTCTCACTTCCTTTCTTTCTTAACCAAGTATTTCCTCACTTCCCTTTTCTGATACACCTCCATCTTAGAGCCAAAACACAATGGAAAAATAATAATTCATTTCTTTGATGTTGGATGACTTCGCTCCTGGAGATTTTGATATACTAATTACACACTTTCGTTTTTGGCAATTTTTATTAATTCGTTCCCCTTTTTATGTCATCAGTTAACTCTATATCCTTTTTGGAAATATTCATGAAGCCAACACGATGAATACAGCAGTATTTTTGTCAAAAAGAGAAATATAGTAGTTAAATAAATGCTAACACACGTCTTCTTTTCTGTTAATTTCACATCTGCACTTGGAGAGAAATGGTAAGTGGGGGAGGGGGAAAGATACAAAAACAATGAAAATAACTTGCAACTTCTATATGCTGTGTCCATACAGACGTTGGCCATCATGGTCCTCCACATTTTCCTGTCCTTTGTAGCTCTTTGTAAATTTTGTCTTTTTCCTATTTCTCCTAAACCCTGTTCTGCTATCCATTTACACAAGCTCATTGAGTATATTATGCATGGTTTTCCTCTGTCTCTCTTGCCTTAAATATGTTCTGGGAGTGTCAAATTTTTTTAAGCCTTCTCTCTTCATGATGTACCCTAGAAATTTCAGCTATTTCTTTCTGAAGTGTCATTTTTGTTTCCATTGTTGCTAGAACTTTGTCATTGCTCACATATTCAGTCCATGGTATTCTCAGCCTCCTCTTGTAGATCCACATTTCTGTTGCTGCAAGTGTCTTCTACATCTGTGATGAGATTGTCCAGCATTCACTACCATAAAGTAATAAGGAGTGTCAGAGAAAAGCGATAATAACAACAAAGTTTCAATATGAGCTCTGGTAAAAACATGGTGATAACAGCAAAAAAAATTGCAATATGAGCACTGGTAAAAATGGTTGCTGAAAACATTAGGTTTATAATACCCAGAAATTCATACACAGATGTCCTCAAGGACACATGGCACAGTGGATAAAGGCTTTTGGTTAGATCCAGTGAAAGGACCCAAAGAGTGTGAGTTCAATACCCGGTTAAGGCAGTGGAGAACTTTCAGAGGGAAATTAACAGGAGATAACTGATAACTGACATCCATTAAACATGGCACGTGGAACTAGAACAGTCTACCCCAGTGAGCGAAATAAAGGGTTCAGTTCGACATTTCAACCACCTGAAGAAGGCCGGAGCATACAACGGCCGAAATGTTGTGATAAACATGGCGACAAAGATGAGGACAATAGTCTGAATAATGTAAATAAAATCTTAGCAGTCGCTTTCTGGTTGTTAGCAGCAGCTTCTTTCTAATTTCCATTCCCTATATCTGGATTAGACAGGCTCACCTGGTTATATTATTTTTTTTTATTTTTATCAACTTACCTACTGTTATTCCAGACCTCACATTTATTTTATTTTTATTTTCTACTTTTTTCCTACTTGCCAGTCTATTCCAACAATTTCTTAGATCATTTATTCCCAAATTTCTGTTCACCCCTACTGTGGCCAGGTATTGAATTCACAACTCTTCAGATCAAGTCACTGGATTACTTTCAACCATTGCTTTTATCCACTGGTTCATATGTCCTTGTGGTACTAGAACAATCTACCTTGGTGGATGAAATAAAGGGTTCTGTTCGAAATTTCAATGTATATCACCTGTAAAATGTCGGAGTATATAATGGACAAAACGTTGTGAATATGACAATGAAATGAGGACAATAGTCCAAACAATGTAAACAGTTACAATAATTCATCTCAGAAATATAGATAGATAAAAAACAAGAAGTTTAGAGGGAGAATTCAATCAGTACCTGAAAGAATGATAACAGCTAGTGGACTTGAGATATTCGATTTTCTGAAAAACTGTTTTAAGAGAAAGAATTTATGAATTTCAACTGACAATAACACTAAATGTTATGTTTAATGGATGCAAAATATTTCCTGTGTGGAAATAGTTAATCTTATCATTACCATTACTTATTGTGGTAATAAAATAAGCACATCCCATCTCCCCTCTCGCTTGCAACCATCCATCTCATCACAATAATATAAACATTTCTCAGCACTAAAGCAGAATGAGTTAAATAAAGCTTTATAAGCTTTTACTTAGAGTTGTTGTTACTGTATTACACTTACATATAAAAAACTTAAATTGCTACCCTATACATTAGCAACTGTACAATCTAACCATTTAGCTATTCTCTGCTCTTAGCTAGGGTTGTTAAAATTTAGTAAGAGGCACATTCATCATACAAAGGGTTAGAAATCCAAATCATAATCATAATAAATGGATTCAAAATTGTTCATTTAGAAATTTGCAAGTGTGAGAAAATAGGCAAGAATAGTTTCAAACTAAAATAAATAAAAAGATACCCAATATAAAAATAAAAATGGACCCAGGGGTAAAGGGAGAGATCTCTGAATCTGTTATTGGAAAGAGATAGCAATTAGATGTGTAGCCATTGGCAAGGCACCACTGGATCACAACCAGATCATTAAATATGTGCTAGAGGAAGTCCATGAGATCTTATGTTTATTATAGCTGTTCAACAGAGAAGTCAATGAAGACACTGTGATTGCTCAAAGGTTTTATGTAATCAGGTGTGCTCATTCTCTCAATGGCTTCAAAAACTGTAGTCTGATCAACAAAATGCCACATGATTTCTTCATTAAGATATTTAAGCAAAATTCCAGCAGCCACCCACTTGACCCAAGGCAGCACTACCTCCTCAAAGCATTGATGTAGGCCTCTGTGTTGAGTCTGAGATCGTCACCAAAAAATTTGGGAGTTCTTTTCTTATCAGAACAATCAGAGTGAGTTTTCTGAGCTGTTGTACCTTTGTAATCCCCATTAGACTTTCTGAATTCTCTGCTCAGATTGACACCCAAACACTCTAAAATGTTCATATTGGAGCTTCTGGCACAAATACCAAGCAATACAGCATGCTATTTACAAATTTCTGGCAGAGTGAATTGCATCATGGTGGTCTTTTTCTCACAAACAGTACCCAACTGACCCTAATATACTGTGCAGTTGACAAAATCAAAAACAAACAATGCACTTGCGTGAAATTGAAAATATAAAATTTACCCATTGCACCATATATATATATATATATATATATATATATATATATATAAAAAATGGTGCAGTATAATTAATATTATAAAGAAGTAGTCATACAAAGAATAAATCAATAAAGTTAATGTAATTAATGGCAAATTCACTTCGCTAACAGATTTAATAAACTATTAACTTACCAACCACTAATTGAATGATGCAATCCTTGTTTTTAAAAATTGTAAAATGGATTAGATGTTTTGTCAGTTTTCTAGTACATTTGACAATTCTCATATTATCTAATATTAAATGATTGGACCATTTAGTGCATGTCACGTTAACTGAAAAAACACTTAACACAAAAAAAAATTGTGAATTGCCACATTACTAAATTCAAAAAACGTTTTCACATAAAATATTCAAAATACAACTCTAGCATTGCGACACTACATGCTTCAAAGTGATGTAACTGTTAATAATAACGCACTCTTAAAAAAAAAACATGTTTTGACCTGTATTATATTTATTTTTGTCTTGGAAGTTACCTGAAGTTTCCTGAAAATGAAAAGAATAATATCCATGCCTGATGATGATAATATGAGAATTATCAAAAGTACTAGCAAATTAATGGAACATCTAATCCATTTTACAATTTTTAAAAACAAGGATCTTGTCATTCAGTGAGTGGTTAGTAATGTTTTATTAAATCTGTTAGTGAAGTGAATTTGATATTAATTACATTAACTTTACTGATTTATTCTTTGTATGACTACTTTTTTATTAATTATATACATATATATATGCGCGCACACACACACACACACACACACACATATATATATATATATATATATATATATATATATAAGATTAATACAAGTATAAAATTTGCCTCTTAGCTGATTGATGTTAAGTGACAAATTTTATATTTGTATTAAATCTATTAATGATCTCTCTCTCTCTGATATCAAGCACTTTATTACAAAGACTGCTTGCCTTAAATATCCTTCCTTTCAGACTTTCACTGATTATCTTTGTCACTGATATATATGAATCACTTTATAAAACATACATATAACAAACTATTTCTATTTCTAATTCTAACAGTTGAAATATAATCCTTGAAAATGGCTAAATGTATAGCCGAAAGCGCTCGGATAAAAAGAACATTCGGACAGTTTTTATATAATTTATCCTCTGAAAAGAAAAACTTTATTAGATCGCATGAGAAATTATATAAAAAACTAAATAAAAGCACCTTGTCAGTTGTTTTTAATGAAATGTGCATGAAAGAAGGATTGCTGCCTAAATACACAAATATATATATATATATATACCCAGACAAACATTTTCTCCTTTCTGGTTATCAAATCTGATAATATAATGTAATTTATTGTCCCACTTATCCTCAAAAATCCCAGTGCATTTTTCTTACACAGGGTTTTGTCTTTCTGACAGGAATAAGCCAAGACCAACAGACATCAATGAACCATGTCGTTTATAAGCTTTTTGACTCTGTCTCATCGTCTACACACTTCCAAATACATTTATTATTATGGCCATCATTCTTACATTCATATTCCATATCTTTCTTAACCGCTAGTCAAAGTCCTGCTATTTGTCCAATTCCTCCTTTGAATGCAACTGTGCTCTGCTAGCATGGATATATCCATAATATGACATTTTGTTTTGTCATATCCAGTATTTTAGTTTAGTTGGAGTGGTCAGGATGTCGAAATTCCAGAATGTTTTGGGATTTTTGTCCTCTGGAAACTCTTTTTTTCTGCTGATACCATCTGTTTGCACTGTTGAAGGGTATGATTGTTGCCACCCTCTCATGCCTTCTTTTGTAACCTTATTTGTCTAGCATGTTCATCACTGATGATGTGATTAACAGTTTCAACACTTTTTTTTAAGAAGGGTTATCTTTTGTCTTTCTGAGTTTCATTAATCTTTGCTTTGACATCGTTTGTTCTATTCCAAGCTATGGTGATGAGAGATTTCTTTTCTCATTTCAAGAGTCTTCTATATTACGATATCTATATTTCATTCACAATATTTTTTTTATCTGCCTTTTAAATTCTCTGTACAGCTTTTACTTTTTCTCACTTTTCATTCTTTATTGTGCTCACCACTCCTCTCTTGATTTAAAAAAAATTCTTTTCAGACTGTCTCGAGTATTTTTATATTTTCATTGTATTGTTGTATGTATTTGTCCAGTTCCATTTTAGCACTTTGGACACACTCATTGATATGGACAAGTTCTCTACCACCTTCCTTCTTTTTTACATATAATTTGTTTGTGCTGTCTTTGAGGTGTAAAGCTTTGTATATGGTCATAGATTTCTTAGTCTATTGATCCATTGATTTCAATTCCTCTTTAATTCATTTGAGAAATGGTCATGTGTTTCCCTCTTTTGATATTACCTAGGTATTATTATTATTATCATTATTATTATTATCATTATTATTATTATTATTATTATCATCATCATTATTATTATTATCATTATTATGTTTTGAGTCTGCTGGTTTGTTTTATGAGTTGTCTTCAAATTGAACCCAGAAACAGATCATGATTGTTGGTACTGTTGGTTGGATATGTGGGTAACATTCCCAGCATTATTTTTCTTAATTGTATATTATTATATGATTTTGTATAGTATTTTAAACTTTCATTAAAATGTGTATGTCTATGTGCAGGTAAAATCTGTGTAAGTTAAAATGTGTAAATGGATTGAATGGAGACTGTGAAAAAGTTATGTCATGGGTATAAAATTCAGTAAATCAATAGGACCTTCAAATACAAAAAAGAAATCATTGCAAAATGTGTAGGGTTCCCTGAATATATGAGAATTTGCATACAAATTCCAATAGAATAGGTTTATAATCTGTCACATTTATTATTATTATTATTTTTATTTTCTTTGATATCTAGCGTTTACACATTTCTTTCCGGGTCCCGCCGAGGGACCTAAGGTTAGAAATGGCATCATGACACTTTCCACTGCAAAGAAAAAAAAAGAAAAAAAATTATTTACATAGATAAAGCCCTTAGTAAAGTGTGAGCTGTACTTGTCAGAACAATTTTTTGTATCTCGACTTTTTAAAAAATTTTTTTATTATTATTATTATTATTATTGTTGTTGTTGTTGTTTCTGGTTTGCTTTTTAATATGGTCAGTTACTTGAAACAAGAGGTAAATGAAAGTTTTCCTTAGAAAATTCTTGAGCATATTACATTGCGAGAACTTTTTTGACCTTGTGAGCAGTGCTCATAAGCATAATCTTTTGGATCAAGGATAGTGGTCAGTATTCATTTTCATAATTCCTATCACTCCTGTTATTATAGGAATACTGATTGAGTTTATTATTATAATTATTATGCTGAAATATTGTTGAACATTGTCAAGCACTGCGTTGTTTCTTTTCTTCTTTTCCTAAAACTGTGCTCTTTTTCTAACTGTTGAAAATTATTGGAAGAGTTACATAAATCACTTTGTTTGTTATTATTATTATTATCTATATAATAATTGTGCTCGTCCCTTCCTTCATTAGCTTGCACTATTAGCACCTCATAAATAATGAACTATCCCATTTTGATTGCATGGAAAGAAAGGGAAAGACACTACTTGTTTTCAATGAGAAAAAGTAAGAAGGGAAGATAGAAGTGTTTAGTATCTCCTGCCAATACTTCATAATAAATAAATTATTCTGTTTTGATCCCACAGAAAAAGGGGAAAGACACTATTTGGTTAAAGGAAGGAAGAAAGAAAGAAAGAATAGTTACCAACTTCAATTGTTTTCATTTGTACCCACTTCTTAAAATAGCAATCAGCATTCATATTTATGATTTTTATTGCAATATTTTGTTAAAGTTATTAAGCTCAAATATTTATAACAGGGGAATTTCTATGTATATGTTATTGTCATAGAACTTGCTCTGATCTTATTCAATCATTAACTTAAGAATTAAGATTCATCAGGAAATTCAAATAGGAAAACAGGTCTTTCTAGTTATTATTATTGTTGTTGTTATTATTATTTTGTTCAATTTCTGTTGTATATTGATTTCCTTCTGGGTCCCAACCAGAGACCTAATGTCAGAAATGGTATCATGACATTTTCCACTGAACATTTTTGTAATAAAAAAAAAAAAATAAACAAGCTAAGATCACACCCGTTATATATAGGTAAAGACCTTCGTAAGGTGTATGCTGTACTTGTGATAACAATATTTTGTTTTTGTTTAAGGTATAGGCTACCAGGGATTCCTTCAATATATCTATTGGAAATTTTTTCTGTCAAACCAATAGCTCCAACCGCAACTGAAATTACTGATGTCCACATGTGCCAAAATTTCTGATAGTTTTTTGAAAATCTTCAAAGATACATTTCTGTCTGCAGGAACTGTCATGTCAATAAAAAAGCATGTTGTTGTTGTTGTTTTTTTTTTTATCATCATCATCATCATCATCATCATTTTTTTATATGTATGGCAATTATTGCTGACTTGTGAGAACAATTCTGAGTTCAGATTCAATAGCAGTATATTTGATTTTGTCTGAAAATCCCATTTTTATCCCAGTCACACAATCCTTGTTATTGTGTTTAAGAAACTTTTAATGTTGGCATAGTCAGCATGTTGGGGATAGTCAAGAAAATATTGGGCTTACAGCCATATCATACTGGAACATTGATTCTCATCTGTTCCCTGAAGTTAAGCAATGTTGAGCCTGAATAATAATTAGATGGGTGACCGCTTGGGAATACCAGGTGGTGTAAGCTTGGATGTGTGTGTGTGGTGTAATGGATAACAGCATAGATGGAGAAATCGGACAGCCGAGTTTCAATTCCAGTTGCATTTGTTATATTCACTTACATGCAAACGTTCTTTGGTAAGTAGGAATCCAACTGTTCTCCCCCACCAGATATGGGTTAAACGGTAGGACTTGTATGATTGTTAGAATAATTCTTAAAATCTAAAAATATTTTCTGGCTTTAAATAACCTGCACAATGTTGATAAGCCATAAAAAAACAAATCATTTAATCAAGAAAACAACATTTAGTTTTGTCATTTCAAAACTCTGGCTGAAGTTTATCCTTCCCATGTAAGCTAAGAATGTTACTATACTTGTAAAATCCCAAGCTCTATGTTTAATAGCGATAGAAAATTAATACTGGTTGTAAGTGGAAATTGACGCTCAACCCTTTTTGGTGTTGTCTTTGTGATATTGATTGTGCATACATAAAAATACAAAATGCATACATCATTGTAATTGTGAAGTGTTATTGCGACCAAACTTCCAACTTGCAGGGGTCGAGTGCAGACATAGACTCCAGCCAGAACTTGGATATGGCTACTTTTATCATATCAAAAACAAGTTGTATAGAGCCACTACTGAAATTCATGCTTCAACAAGATAAGATAGGTAGGAAGGCTTGTCCAGGTCGGTGGCTGGTGGGGTTTTTGTTTGAATTAGTGTGGAATGTCAACATCTTGATTATGTCATTATTTTATTTATTATTTTATCATTTTTTTTTTCACCACTTTAGTTGTTGCTGCTGCTGTTGGTAATCCTCAAGTGATGCGATTTCCATTATTTGGCACATTACTTGTTTGTGGTTCTGTAGCAACAGTTCACAATGTTCAAAAAAAGGATGATCTTTGCCAAGACCCTCAGGTTTCATTCACTCAAAGCAATTTTTAATCATGGATCTTAGAAAGTGGTTGTATACAGCTGACAGTTTAAATATTTCTGAATAAGTTTGGTACCATGCATGACATCCATATTAAAGTCTCAATGTGACTATGCTATTTAAAAACATAACTCGAGTTTTCAAGTTTATGTTTTTTAAACAGGCAAATTAATATCTGTCTATATTTCTGAGATGACATCTTGTAATTATTTATGCTATTTACATTGTTTGGACTGTTATCCTCATCTTTATTGTCATATTCATGAAGTTTTGACCATTGGGTCGAGTGCAGACATAGACTCCAGCCAGAACTTGGATATGGCTACTTTTATCATATCAAAAACAAGTTGTATAGAGCCACTACTGAAATTCATGCTTCAACAAGATAAGATAGGTAGGAAGGCTTGTCCAGGTCGGTGGCTGGTGGGGTTGGGGGAGGGGTGTCGGCTGAAGCAGGGTAGATTCAAAGATGAATGTCTAAAATGAAGAAGAAAAAAAAAAAAAGGAGTGTTCTCAGCATTAACATAGCTCATAGATTCCAAGATGCAATTGAGTTGAACGATGCTCAACACTTGGATACTGTTCTGTGGCCTGGGTAGTGAGAAAGCCTGAAGAACAGGAAGGAGGGGTGAGAAGATTGAATGTGAGTGTGTTGGGGGCAGTGGGGAGAGGGGTCACTTGCCGAACAAGCCAAAACACTGTTGGCGCTTAGGCCTTTTCAGCACAAGGCAGCTGAGGTTGCATCTATAATTCTCTGGGCTTGAACAACAGGAAGAAGCTGTCAACAAATTACTGCTCCCAGGCCGAAATGTTGTTATACAGGCGTGAAAGTTTATTGCTTTTTGTGTTTTCCTCGCAGAATCAAACACATTATATGTAGTAGCATTATATGCCCTTATAAACGCATATTTTGCTACACACACAGTAACCTACACATATATACAAAATCATATTTACATATTCAAATATGCATAAATAGACATGTGCATGTGCAAGAAAATTAACGCATACATATCTATAATGTATTCTTCGGCAATAAGACTCCATTCAAACATCTTTTATTGAAATTGATGGATAAGATTTGTTTTTTATTACATTTATCAAGTTTACAAGTCGTCACACATCTGCATCAAAATTTTTAATGGTTGGTTGATTGATTCCTTTTCTATGGCTTATCAACCCATTGTTATTTAAAGCCAGAAAATATTTTTAGATTGTAAGAATATTTTTTTTAGATAATAATGATTTAGTGATATTAGTCCTAATAAATAAATCCATTTCTGGGAGAAGAAGAGTTGGATTCATACCTTTCCCGTGGGTGTTTACATGTAAGTGAATATAACAAATCCAACTGGAATTGGAACTCGGCTCTCCAGTGAACAATTCTGAGTCATTATCTATTACGCCACCTTTATATTCAAGTTTACAGTACCTGGTATTCGCAAACAGTTTCTCATCTTGGTACTGACCAAACTTGACATTGCTTAACTTCACTGATCATACGAGAACCGGTGTTTCAATGTGCAAAATTTTTTAAGGAAATGTTCAAAGTTCTCAATGTTCTGGAAAATTAGCTGGGTGGAACTTTTTCCTTAGCAATTGAATATGAAGGGAATGAGGATGAGTTGAGCTTGTGTGTGGCACGGTGAGTTCTAACTGCAAAAGTCTGAACTGATGGAACTAAAGAATGTAGCTCATCTGAATATTTTGTCATGAAAATAGTGATAGAGTAGAGATAGGCTCTTGACATTTTGTTAAAGCGGAAATGGGTTGTTGGGTGGAAAATAATTCATCATCCACAAGCTAATGTTAACACTTTTGAACTCTAACAAGACTGGAAGTTGAGGACTGGGAAGCTCTGTCCCAATTATGAGATCAACCAAAATAGCCTGCAAGGGTCTTGTGTGAAAAAGAAAAAAAATCAGAATAGCCTCAAAATATGCAAAGATTTTCTATCCTTTAATGGTCAGTTGTGCTTAGCTTAATTTGTAATAAATATAAATATAGGCAGCAAAAAAAAGCAAATGTTGGTAAGAGAATGAGGGTCACAATGCATTGGCCAGGGCTCCTGATCAATGGGGTTCAGAGGTAGTGCTGACCCTGATTACACAATTGCACCTTCCTTAAGAATTTGTTTCTACAGGAAACCACTCTATATCTGTATGATAATAAGTAAAAATCTGTGGAGAGTTACAATTGTTTTCATCCTGAAGAGACATTATTTTTTTTTTTTTTTTAAATGTCTAGTTTGGCATATGGACATCAATATAAGGCAGCATGTGAGGATTAAACTCATTACTTAGTTTAGATTAATTTTGATATATGGCCACAAGCATGGTGGACCCAGTGAGGCTCAAATTCACAACTCTATAGTAATGTTTAACTAGACACACCTCATTAACTATTACCCAATGACAATCAGTTACAACAGTTTTGACTTTATTACTTCAATTACATCATTCTTGCTCAGAAAGCCACTGGCAGTTTCTGTAGTTTTCAGTTGTTTTAAAACAGCTGGGAAAAAAATCAAGTTTAATCCTGAACGTTTTAAAACCTCTTTCTGAAAAATTTCTTTTTTTCTGGGTGAAAAGATCATTTTCCTTATCTTTCTTGTTTTAGCACTTTTTAGCTAATTTTATTCTCAAATTTATCTTTTTCAAATGTTAATGACTTTGGTGGTGAACACCAGCCATCCTACCATCTTTCTCTCCCTAAGATGCCCCAAGTGCCAATTTAGCTGTAAGAATGTAACTGTTTGGCTGCAATACAGATCAGGAAGACTACAAACTGATTCTACCTCTTCAGACCTCACTGGTTGAATTGAACTGTTATTGCCCTACCACTAGTGAGATAAAAAAAAAACAATTTTGTACTTCATAGCAAACTCACTATCTCAGTGCATTTTGCTAGAAATTACTTCATTTGGCTAGAAATGGCATCCCATGCTCTTTCATGACCTCTGGTAGCATTGAATGACCTCTGAGGTCAATTTCACATAGTCTATATTATCACTTGAGGTCTTGTGGTTGCAAAACAGGGTCCCTGTGACCTCTTGTTTGACAGCAATATGCAAATAAATGAAAATCTCCTTCCATAAAATTTGTGAGATATATATATATATATATATATATATATATATATATAAATAAATAATAGTAAAATAATTCCCCAAAAATGTCTAAATTCATTTTATTTCTCATTGAAAATGGACACAGGTGTGTCTGAAAATTCTGATTTTCAATATTTTTCTCATCATGCTTCTACTTGGTGTAAAGGGCTAATGATATACAATAAATATTATTATTTTTATTATAATCTTCATTATTATTTTTTCATCTCTCAAGTTTCTTTCATCAACCTACTCTATCTATCTATCTATCTATCTATCTATCTATCTATCTATCTATCTATCTATATATATATATATGTGTGTGTGTGTGTGTGTGTTTGTAATTATGGTAATGTTAATATTAAAACATCATATTATAATTCCACTTGTAAGTTAGCATGTGTGTTACACCCTCCCGTTACCTCAGATAAATAATGAATAATTCTATTTTGATTTCAAGGAAAGACAAGAAAAATATGTATCAGGGATAGTGTTTGATTTAAGAGAAGGTAAGAGAAGAAAGAAAGAGACAATAACTGTCATATGTTTAACGTCTGCTTCAGTGAAATGGAAAATGTTTGTCAATTTTGAATTTTTCACTTGTACCAACTTCATTAAATAATAATCTGCTTTCATATTTATTATTGTTATTGCAATATTACGTTACATTTTGTTGAGTTTAAATATTTAACAATGCAATATGGGAATTTCTATGGATATTTTATAGTTGTAGAATTTGCAATGAGCTTATTCAGTCATTAACTTGGAAATTATGACTCATCAGAAAATTAAATTAGAAAACCATGAAATCTTCTCAGGTATTCCTAGTAAATCCATTAATTACCAAAAAATTACGTTTTTCATTTTGGGTATGAAAACAAGTGAAAACAAATGGACTTGAAATCTGCAACAAGTGATGTTTATTCTTCGATGTTCTGTATCCCATCAGGATGTAAATGATCATGGCTCTCCACAATTTCATGTCCTTTGTAGCACTTAATAAATTTTGTCATTTTTGTTAACAACAGATGCACATTCCTTACATAGAGTAATTGAGTCTTGCTTTGCTGTAGATGCCTCTGTGACTGAAACAGAAAAACACACCTGACTAAACAGTGGTTTCCCTAAAGTAAAAAAAGAATACAAGTTCAATCCCTGCTGAGAGATATATGTTCTTTAATTTGACTTTTGGTGCTTCTAGGCTGGTAGATATCAATTTTACTGTTAAAAAGAAATAGGGATGTTTACTCAGACATGGGTACTGACATTTATAATAAGAAATGTGTGTGTGTGTGGAGAAGCATGATTGCCCCTGTCTTGAAGGAACAAGGCATATAAAAGATAAAACTTGTGGAAAACCATCTGTTTATATGAACTGAAGACAATGCTGATCTGTTATATTCAGTGAGGCAGAAATATTTGATGTAATTGTGTTTTGTTTGCCCAAGGAGATGCCAAGTTGAATCAAAATGAAATTTGTTGAAATTATTTATTAAATCTAAGAAAAAAAAAAACCTTAGTCTAATGTTTAGTTAATATAATTGTATTTTTGTGTGTCACAAAGGTGATGGAAATAAAATTTCCCTTTCCATCTCCAATGAATATTGACAATATTTTATCAGTCATTTACAGACTTAATAATGACAGTCTTGTATGTAGAATTCTATTTTATGATATTTTTAGTTATTTAATCCATTAATACCCACTTCCTCACAAATGGGATGAGGGTCACTAATGACACTAGAAATCAATAAATAATAAAAGATTTTTATTATTGTTAATACTGAATATTTTCCATAAAACTTTAGTTAATACTAATCATTCTTTAGCCTCCTATAATTAATACCAGATTTTTATTTTAAGTTTTATTTAAAAACTATGGAAATATATTCATAACAAGAATTTAAATGTGAATTATCTATACATTTAATTGTGGAGTGTTTGCCTGTTCATTAAAGAAAAATGAATTTAGATAGAGCCCTCAAACTTGGTACATATATTTATTGAAACCAGAGAAAGGATTTAGCACTATTTTTTTCACTTTCATGGTTGAAGGGAAATGGGCTACATGTTCTTTTATGTAGAAATTTATTTCATAGCAACAATTACTATTTGTAACCATTCAGTGTAAGACTGTAATTTGTTTTTTACTATGAATACCTGGATATAAAAAAAATATTTGTACACTATGAAAAAGTAAATGAACAGTTATCCATTATGGAATTTTTTCTTTTATGTTTGAATGTCATGGTCGTGTGTTCTAATGAAGGCTAAAGCATAACTAATTTTCACATTCTAATGATCACTAAAGTATAACTGTCAGCCATAGCATTTAAATGCAAAAGAAGAAAATTCAGTAATAGATAGCTACACATAGTTTTTGCCTTACAAGTTGCACCCCTGATGATGATATCAGAAAGAGATGGAAAGTAATTGGGAATTAAAAGTGATTCTCACTGTTACAGTGCATTTCTTGGCATATTCAGTTGTAATATATGGAAAAATATTCATGAATATGAAAGGATTATGATAAAAATAAGCTGACATAATGTTTGTAATTTATTCAATAAGATATATATATATATATATATATATATATATACATATACATATATATATATATATATATATATATATATATTTTAAATAAAAATAAAAACAGACCACTTTAAGGCTGCATGTAATAAATTATTTCACCACAATTCAACCTTTGGAAGTAAAGTTTGATGATCCGCGGTCCTTTAAAAGGGCTGTGGTGAAATAATTTATTACTTGGAGCCTTAAAGTGGTCTGTTTTTATTTTTATTTAAATTATTAGCTCTGATTTACATTGAGCTCTCTGGATTTTATCCTCCTTGGGTCTACCCATATGGATTACCTAGTTTTTTGTAAACTAAATATATATATATATATATATATATATATGTAAGCAAATATGTGGATGTAGATCCGACGGTATGATGAAAATGTGGAAAAGACAAAGAATACTCTGACTTTAGAATTTCAGTTTTTCTGTTTCTGACTAATCCTGTATATATCGTCTCTTCATTTAACTTAAATTTAATATAAATATGTCTCCATTAACCATGTCCTGAAGAAGGTCTATTAGACCGAAACGTCTAACGTCGACAGAAAAACAAAATAAAAAAAAACAGTAAACTCACATATTCGGATTTTGCTTTGTCTTTTCCACATTTTCATCATATATATATATATAGGTATTAATGTGGATAAATCAAATAACTACATACTAGCAACTGTATATACATGTTATATATATATATATATATATATATATATATGTTCTTAAATGGATTTTTTTAAATCAACATTATTTCTATTTTATTTTTAGTGGATAACTGTTTTGATAATGGTTTTTTTTTAACAGTGAAATTAATAACAACCAATACAAGATTGGATTTTAAGCCTACTTGTTCCAGGCTGGTTGTTATCAGTTTCACTGTTTAAGAAAATAAATAAACAGATATCAACCAAAACATGTGTATCCACTAAAAATAATGTTTATAAGAAATATATATATATATATATGTGTGTTGTAAATATTGTATTGTTCTTTAGCGAGTGTATCCGAGTTAACTATTAAAATTACCTATTGTAACAGAGTTTCACTTTAAAATTTAACTTTAGAATGATTAGTGTAGAATGCAAATAATTTAATTACCAAAAATATCTGGAAATTCCACAGCTGAATATTTTTTTGAATTCCTTACATGTTCTGCAAAATCCCTTTTTTGTATTACAAGCACTAATTAAGCCAAATTCTGCTCAATAGAATAACTCTCTTACACCCTCAAACAGCTAAAATCCAGTCAACATGAATACTGGAGCCAGGAAAACAGAAAGGACTAACTTGTTTTTATTTTTGTTTTGTTTCAGTTTTGTTTTTGTTTTTTTTTTATCTTTGTTATTTTGTGCTTTGATTTTTTTTTTGGTCTTTTTTGTGTATGTTTTAATTTAGATTTCTCCTCCTGTGTTAATTGCCATGATCCTTTTTCCCATTTATCAGGTATTGCTGAAAAGGCTAGCTTCATTATTTTGTAAAAAAAAATAAAATAAAAATAAAAATGAAAGATTTTTGTGGGTATCAGAGAATTGAGTTCTTTAACATTCTTACCATTTCTAAGTTCAGTTCTATTCTATTTGTGAGGCAAACATCTCTTGGCAGTGCACTTATTCCCCAACCCAGTGTTCATGACTAGAATTAATTAAAAACAAAGAAAATTGATTCCAGCACCATGATATCATTTTCAAGACACAAACATAACTTTTAAATCTTTTGCTGCCACACTGTCCACAGCCTGAATCCTTCTTTTGCTATCAAAATACATAAATTGGCCCTTGTGTATATCAAATCATCCTGACACACACCCAATACATCAAATTCCAGTTCGACCTTCAGTAATAGAAATTTCATTCGATACAAGGAAGCAAATCAAGGAAACTAGATTTTGTTACATTTACAGTGACCTATGTTGTAGCTGAGATAGTTGCATTTATCCCACAGGTACTTCTTGTTCTATATGCAATGTCTCTTCAAGACATTGATAATCATAGCGCTCCACAATTTCCTGTCCTTTGTAGCTTTTAATAAATTTTATCTTTTTGTTATCTTTCTTAAACCTTGTTCCACCAACCATTTACTCAAGCTCACTAGATAGGTTATGCATTGTTTTTCTCTGTCTCTCTTGCCATCAACCTGTCCTGTAAGTATCAAATTTTCCAAGCCCTCTTTCCTCATTAGGTGCTCTAGAAATTTCAGCTATCTCTCTCTGGTGTTAAGTATAATTGTCCTTTTTGTTTTCATTTTTTTCTAAAAATTCGTCATTACTCATATTTTATGTCCATGGTAATATCAGCATGCTTCTGTAGAACCATATTTCTGTTGCTTCAAGTCTCTTGTTCATCTGTGAGAAAAGACTGTTCAGCATTTGCTGCCAATATAAGAGGACTGATATTACATAACAGTTCAGTAGCCTCTCCTTTGTTTCTAATGAAATCTTTCTATTTCTTAATACTTTGCTTAGCTTCTGGAAGGCATTT
The DNA here is from genome assembly GCA_964036315.1 of Acanthosepion esculentum. Taxonomy (NCBI): domain Eukaryota; kingdom Metazoa; phylum Mollusca; class Cephalopoda; order Sepiida; family Sepiidae; genus Acanthosepion; species Acanthosepion esculentum. Next base: position 86,574,478 of record OZ038479.1, read on the forward strand.
CAGTGTTGTATTTTCTGTCCACCGTTAAAACGCTTCCCAGATATTTAAAATGTTGTACCTGTTTGATTTTGGTTCCCCAATTTATAACTTGCATGTTTAGTTGTTCATTTCACTAACAACCATACGTTCTGTCTTTTAGCAACTGATGTTTAAGGAATTTAAATGCTGCCAGTGGGATTGGCTCCTTTGAAAGATTAACATGTCACAATGTTCCTTCTAATTTCTTTTACAACAAAGTACTAACCATAAATTGTCAGAAGACAGAACGTATGGTCATTAGTAAAAGGATGACTCTGAGGACATATTGAAGGCTGGAGAGGCAGATGGAAAGACTGAGTATTCTATCTACTGGCAGAACATGGACTAAGATGGATAATAAGGAGATAAAAATTACATTGATCTGGAAAAGAAAGGAAGTTGTGGAGAACCATCATCGCTCACGTCTTGAATGAGCCAATACATAAAGAAGAAGAATCATTTCTTTGAGCCTTTGATCATGTCAGCATCATTTGTGCAATCCCTGCCATATCTTTCTTCAAGTCCATTATGAAAGAGAAAGTCTTCCTCTTTCAGCGGTGCAAAACAAAAATGAAAAATGATAGCAAACAAACAGCACCTGAGGAAGGCTCTGCAATGGATTGCTTGAAATGTTGTGTTGGCAAGATCAAAGACATAATCAAAAGGTTCATTTACCTGTAAAAACTTTGGAAAGTTACTGACCCTTCTCAAAGTTACGGACAATACATAATCTTTCAATTTCCTTTTATCCTTTCAGTTTGGCATTGTGCCAGACAAAGCTAAACTTAGAAAATATCTCTTTTTATCTCTCTCTCTCTCTTTCTCTGTGTATACACACACACACACACACACACACACACACACACACATATATATATATATATTGTCATCCACGGACAGACTGTTTCACTATATCACAGCTCATCAGTGTGGCTAGACGTCTGGTTGCCTCTAGCAATATATTATATATCTATATCTATCTATCTATCTATCTATCTATATAGAACAAAATGTGTCAAGCAAAAAACGTTTTCCGCTTTGCCATAGTTTTTCCTAATATATATATATATATATATGTATGTATGTATGTATGTTGCGGCATTCACCCTGGATCGGTTAAGCCGGCTCCTTCCAAGGAATTCACCGCGTCCGGAACGAAGGCCGACCAAGCACGGCGATCCGTCGCCAATGCTGAAACGAGCGACAGCCATTCCCGATTCCAACGGCTGCGAATTCTTGAAACGGAGTAACAAGGGAGTTTGAACTTCACACGCGGTCCCCACACCTCGCGTGCTATCCCAGTGGAGGGAGGAATATGATCTTACTTGCTGCAGAATTTCCACAGACGCAGAGGCAGGAGTAACCAAGAGGCCGCCGGATGCCGGTGCAGACGCTGAATGGTTTTGAATTCAGAGTTGACCTTCTCCTAGACCAGTTGCCATCCAAGGCTATAGAACCCAGTCTGTCCTGCTATTTACCCATAGTTGGAGGGAGAAGAAGAGGATTCACACCTTTCCCAAGGGTGTTAGCACGTAAGTGAATGTAACGGATTCGACTGGAATTCGAACTCGGCTCTACGATTCCTCAATCTGAGCCGTTATCCATTACTCCACCGTGCATCCCATATATATATATATATGATGACAACTGGAAAAAAGGCAAAAATAAAATTGAAATATCTCTGTTGTTATAGTTACATTAAAATTCCAAATTTAAAAAAGATAGATGCTTCTGTCCAAGGCTTTTTTCTGGTTAATGTAAATTACCTTTATAGTAAGAGATTTTTTTTTTTTTTTTTCCATGTCGACAATACAGTTAAATTCCCAGATCAATTCTGTGGACAAGACAGATTGGTATAAAATGACAGTTGGAAAAATCTTAGATTTTGCTGACGCGTTTCGTCTTCTGACTTTTTCAAGGCAAAAATGAAATTGAAATATCTCTGTTGTTATAGTTACATTAAAAATCCGAATTTAAAAAGATAGATGCTTCTGTCCAAGGCTTTTTTCTGGTTGATGTAAATTACCTTTGTAGTAACAGATTTTTTTTTTTTTTTAAATAGTAAAAACATTATTATGATGAGAAAACAATAAAAGAACAGGAATTAAGAAGACAAAAGATAACAATTAACACTGCATTTAAATTTTTGAAGATCAAGTGGATTTGAAAGCAAGAGGCTGTAAGAAAGTTCAACAAGTGAGAAGTATGAGAGAAGGAACATTCAACAAAGAACTTCATTTGGAATTGTTGTCCTGTGAACTTCTGCCTAAGCTTCAGTCTTCTTTCAGGCTTGAAGAAGTTTCCCTTCAGACATTCTATATATTTAGCATTGTTCTTAGTATGTTGTGCATATAGAAGCTCCTATATATTATGGTATAAGTCTGATCATCAGCTGTGTTGAGTCTGCATTATATATATATGTTTGAACTCAGGACCAAAAAGTTTATTTTGGTTACATTTAAACAGATGGAGAGACCTTTTGATGTTTAGAAGCAGACAGATGAGCTTTGAGGCAGTGTTTCTTTAAAAGTGGCTTTTTCTTGTCACCCATAAAGAGATTTCTCATGCAAAGTGCCAAATCTTGTGGATTTATGCACTGTTACTTCAACATGATGTTTTAATCAATGCTTTTATCCACTGTACAATGTGGACCACAAATGAAACAAAGGTGAATAAGACTGGTGAGTATTCACTGATCAGAGTTATGTCCCCTAAGTATGGAATGTAAAATGAGAACATTCAACCTGCATAGATTGAATAGAGTTTGATTTGAAATTCCAAGAAGGTTACCAAATACAAAGACTGATGGCTGAAGAGAGCTAGGAGGTACAAATGCTGAAAATTATATAACAACCAAGATGAGAATGCTGGTCTGAATAGCAAAGCATATAATAATGATAATTCCTCATCTCAAATATTCCAACATAAATAATGAAAGAAGGCTAGAGAGTACAACAGCCAAAATGGTGTGAGTATAACAACCAAGATGAGAATGCTGGTCTGAATAGCAAAGCATATAATAATGATAATTCCTCATGTCAAATATTCCAACATAAATAATGAAAGAAGGCTGGAGAGTACAACAGCCAAAAGGGTGTGAGTATAATGACCAAGATGAGAATGCTGGTCTGAACAGCAAAGTATATAATAATGGTTTACATGAGATATGGTTTTCAGGTGCTTTTCAATGGTAACACATGGTGTGATCACCTCTCCAAGCCCATAACATCAAGAAGTAGCTTCCTGACAAATTGACAATGCTGATATTCAAATCCAGGTCTCTTAGTTGGAAAGCAAATGTTTTAACCACTTGGCCGTGTACCCATATATATATATATATATATATATATATGTATATTATGTTTGATAAAGGTAACATTGCATTGTTTATGTTCATTCACACATAAAAAGTTTACTGTGCTCAGTGGATAAAATAAAATCTAGTTGCAGGGAAGGAAGGAAAAGAAAATGATGAAAGGGAGAACAAAATGAGTGAAATTAAATTCAGTTCCTTTTCTTTTTACTTATTCGAGTAAAGTCTTAGTCTAACATTAATATATTTTTTATAAAAACAATAATGTTTTTTTTCTTTTGAATTGTTTAATAGATTAAAAAATGTTTTTTTTTTAAATCAAAAAAATAGAGAAAAATATTTGCTCATTTTGAATTGAGGATGTAATCAAGCAAGTTTGGAAAATGGCCGGAATCTTCTGAGATGTGATGCAAGTAGGAAAAAGAATGAGGAAAGGAAAAGCAGAAAAAAAAAAAAAATATGATAAAAAAATGAAATTGAACCAAAATTATTATAAAATTTGATTGATTGATGGATTGAGAGAGAGAGAGAGAGAGCTAAAACTGAAAGGCAAATAAACAATATATAAAAAGACAGAGAAAATGCACTAAAGCCAACACAATGAAGAAAGAGACAGAAGAAGGAGGAGGTAAAGAAGTGATAGAAGGGTGAAAAGAAGAAGTGGAAGGAGGAAAAGAAGTGCAAGATTGAGGAGTGGAAGGAGGAGAATGAGAAATGGAAGAGAACAAATATAAGATGCATGAGAAGGAGAAAGAGAAATGGAAGGCAGGGAAAAGATATTAAGTGGCGAGAAGAAAAAAATGGGAAGGAGGAAGAGGAGAAAATCTGGATGGTGGAAGAGATGAAAAGAGAATATGTAATAGAGAATAGGAATAAAGAGAAAAGCATAGAGACAAAGACAATGAAGAAAATAAGGAAGAGAAAAGAAAGGAAAAATGTGTATGCTTGAAAGGAAGATGAACATTAGAAATAAAAACAATACTTCAAGAGAAAAATGAAGGAGGGATAATAAAATTGGAGAAAGAAAAAGAAGGAAGAAAGAAATAATAAAGAAAAAAAGAAAGTTGAAAAAGAAAGAAGAGAAAATTACAGGTGAGGTTACATCAGATAAAAAGTAAGTGGGTTAGTTAAAGGAAAGGAAAGAAAAGGGGAAAATGTGGATGGAAAAAATATAAAAAAGGTAAGGCAAAAATAAACCAAATTAAAAACACAATAAATCAGCTGGAAAGAAAGAAAGAAAGAAAAAAAATAGGAAAGTAGTGAAAGAAAGAAAGAAAGAATAATAAGAAAGTGAAGAAAGAAAAAAGAAAGAAAAGTAGGGAAAGAAAGATAAAAAGAAAAAATAGAAATGTGGAGAAAGAAAAGAATTCAGAGAAGACAAAAGTAAAGAAGTGAAAAGAAAAATCCTTCAGAGAAAGAAAGAAGAAAAAAAAAAACAAAGTAATTTATAAAAATTGTTGTAATCCTTCAGTTAAGTAGAACAAAATACAAAATTTTGAATAAGTTCAAAATAATGAGGGGATTTTCTAAAGAAATTTAAGGGATTATGCAATTTTTGAAATATATATATATATATATATATATATATATATATATATATATATATATATTCATATAATTGTTTTTTGTTTTTGCTTTCATTTTCAGGTAAGAATATATAGATGCAAATGTCTGTGTCTATCTGTGTGTATGTGTTCAGTTAAGCAGAACAAAATACAAAATTTTAAATAAGTTCAAAATAATGAGGGGATTTTATAAAGAAATTTAAGGGGTTATACAATTTTTGAAATATATATGTATATTCAGAAAATTGTTTTATTTTCATTTTCAGGTAAGATAATATGGATGCAAATATCTATGTCTATCTATCTTTGTGTATGCACATGTGCATATGAAATTGAGACTATGATCTGAAGTAGAGGTAGTTTTCTGTGTGAATTCATGTTTGTGTGTATGTATGTATGTATATATATATATATATTCACATTTGTAAGGAATTATAACAGATATGGCAAGTTAAATAGCATCTGCTTTGAAAAATACAGTTTGGCAAATAAAATTTGCTTAATGTATTATCAAAAAATACTAATACAGAACAATTTAAATTTGTGTTTAAAATACAGTAAGAGATCAGCAATGGATCTTTGGCTAACCAGATTTTTTTCTCTAGTTACTGCCTGAAGATCTATATGTGAAACTAGAGTAGCAGTAAGGCTTAAATTTTCAACCCAAAATGCATCTCCCTGTCTAGAGATTATATAGAACATATCACAAAGGTATAGCGGTAAGTGTTTCAAGAGATTGTATTATTGTTATCAAATTTTGATTTTGTATCTAGAGTTTTTTTATATTTTACATTGAGCTCTTTTAATTTTACAACATTAGCATTCTTTGATGTACAGTATTTACATTAGTCGGACTATTGTCCTCATCTTTGTCGCCATATTTGTCACAACGTTTTGGCCGTTGTACGCTCCGGCCTTCTTCAGGTGGTTGGAATTTCGAACTGAACCCTTTATTTCGATCACTGGTGTAGACTGTTCTAGTTCCACGAGCCATGTTTTGATGGATGTCAGTTATCAGTTATCTCCTGCTAATTTTCCCTCTGAAAGTTCTCCACTGCCTTAACTGGGTATTGAACTCACACTCTTTGGGTCTGTCACTGGATCTAACCAATGCCTTTATCCACTGTGCCATGTGTCCTTGAGCAAAATAAAGGGTTCAGTTTGACATTCCAACCACCTTGAGGACACATGGTACAGTGGATAAAGGTGTTGGTTAGATCCAGTGACAGACCCAAAGAGTGTGAGTTCAATACCCAGTTAAGGCAGTGGAGAACTTTCAGAGGGAAAATAAGCAGGAGATAACTGATAACTGATAACTGACATCCATCAGACATGGCACGTGGAACTAGAACAGTCTACCCCAGTGATCGAAATAAAGGGTTCAGTTCGAAATTCCAACCACCTGAAGAAGACCGGAGCGTACAACGGCCAAAACGTTGTGACAAATATGGCGACAAAGATGAGGACAATAGTCCGACTAATGTAAATACTGTACATAATACCTCATCTCAGAAATATAGACAAACTCTTTGATGTATATTTTATATTTAATACACACACACACATATATATATATATACATATATATATATATATATACATTTATATATATTTATATATATATATATATATATATATATATATATATATTTAATGTATTAACTATAAAATATTTTTAAAGAAATATGAATTCTTATATATATGATCTTTACTGCGACTTGGTTTTAAGTAATGCTATCATTAGATTTATTCTCACTAAATTTTACTTTTAAACTCTGCTATGGACTTACACTCTCTTGTGCAGATGTCGCAACATTGGGCAAATCTTTCAGTAGATATTAGAGTAATATTTTGATAAACTTTCATATGACACTTTAGTTTGCTAAATGTGGTACATTCTTTTCTACACTCACTGCAAGTAGAAATGTGCCTTTGACCATTTTTGAGGCCTGCCTTACTTAGATAGACACAGATAAATTCATTACACACACACACACACACAAACACACACACACACAAACTCACATATAAAGTATATATTTAGGCAGAAGAATTCATTTAAACAAATTATATTAAATTCAACTGACAAGGTTTGTCTATTTAATTGTATTTTTTGCAAATTTTAAATGAGGTGTAACACATCCAAGTGAAAATTGGATAGCATTCTTTTATTTATGAAAGTGCCAGACAGTTCTCAGATATTTATAAAACTAGGATGTGAAAAGACCAAAACAGACCAAAAGAGTACAACAATGCAGCATATCAAACTAGTTTGTATATATATATATATATATATATATATATATATATATATATATATATATATATATAAGAATAAAAAATTAAAACAAATTCAAATTTCCATAGTATAGGTTTAACTTTATTAGCTAATATATTTCCAATATATTCACTCCCTTCTACCTCTTCAAATACCGAATGAATAACTAATTCAAATTTCTATATTCCCCCCTCTATAACCTCTTTACCTATAATAATTATAATTTATAAACTTTCCCCTCCTCTAAGATCTCCCCCCCCCAACTCTCTTTCCATTAATCCCTTACATCCTTTTATCTATAGATTTTAAAGTTATTTTTAAACCACTTTTTATTCCTCTTTTAATTTTAAATTAATATTTCATTCTTCATAAAATGCCAAATTAATTTCATAAGATTAATATTCGGGTTTAATTTTATAAAACTTCTTCTCTTTAAGACAAATACTTTCCACCCTCCCCTGACCGATGTCTCGTGCCTTTCATTTGACTGAAACATTGAAATGGATAAATCTTGTATTAGATTTTTGACTGTTTTTTATTATTTCTTTTAGCTTTAAAAGTTAAATTTCTGTTTCTGACATGAACTCAGTTCACACTGTGGGTTGATAAGACCGACGACCGATATCTCTGTCTCCCGAAATAGACTATTCCCCATATGAGGTGATTTTGGATTTTATAGTTTATTAATTATATTGCTCTGTAATAATAAATACATTGAGCTCTTTTTGGGAATCAGTTTCAATATTTTATATTACTAGGATCCACTTGGATTATATACCAACAGATTTGTTACCTTTACCATATATATATATATATATATATATATATATATATATATGGTAAAGGTAACAAATGACAAATATATATATATAAGTGAACATTGAATTCAACACTCAGAGGTGACAGGCTGTTTCATGCTAGATGCAATTGTCAGGCCACCTGATGATTGCGGCTAACATGAATCACCCTGTCGCCTCTGAGTGTTGACTTCAATGTTCACTTTTATATTTACAGACGCTCTATCTCTGATATTGAGCACTTTATCTCATAAATATAGTATACCTTAAAACTATATTTCTTCTTATATATATATATATTGGAAGCATGGTGGAGTAATGGTTAGCAATGTGGATTGAGGAATCAGAGAGCCGAGTTCGAATTCCACTCAAATCCATTACATTCACTTACATGCTTATGCCCTTGGGAAAGGTATGAATCAACTTTTTCTCCCTCCAGCTTGGATGGCAACTGGTCTAGGAGAAGGACAACTCTGAATTCAAAACCTGTGGAGGGTCATTTGTGGCTTGTAGTGCACCAGGTCTGTACTCGATCCTCCCAAAAGTGTTGATGGTTCTGCACAAAACCTTCACCAATATAATCACATCTCATGTGCTGGTGTTGGGCTGTCAGTTCCTAGGAACTGATCTGCTTGACTCTCATACCTCAAAGTCGATGGGAGAGTCAAGTTATATATATATATATATATATATATATATATATATAAGCAAATGTGTGGATGTAGATCCGACGGTATGATGAAAATGTGGAAAAGACAAAGCAAAATCCGAATATGTGAGTTTACTGTTTTAACAATAACAAAAACAAAATAAAAACAGTAAACTCACATATTCGGATTTTGCTTTGTCTTTTCCACATTTTCATCATATATATATATATATATATATATATATATATATATATATATATATATATATATATATATATATATATATATATATATATATATATATATATATATATATATATATATATATATATATGGCTTGCAGCCATGTTAAATTGAAGCACCAATCACCAAAGTTAAGCAACATCAAGCCTGGTCATTACCTAGATGAGTGACTGCTTGAGAATAAGTCTGTAAGTCTGGATGACAGGCTAAGAATGAGAAATTAGAGAGCTGAGTTTGAATTCCGGTCAGCTTCATTACATTAATTTAGGAAAAGTATGAATCTATCTCTTCATCTCCTCCTAGCTAATGTGTTAAATAAAAAGACAGACTGAGACCTTTATCCTTGGTTGGCTGCCAGTCTAGGAAATGGAAAACTCTGAATTCAAAACTTGCAGTGGGTAATTTGGTGACCTTGTGGCACACTATGTGCCTCCCTCGGTTCTCTGTATTGGGGTTCTTCTAAAAAGTGTGGTTGGTTTTATATATGCCTTCACCACTATAATTAAATCTGGTAGTCTGGCTGTACTGTTCAAAGAACTGAGCTGCTGGACCCTCATATGTCAAAGACAATGGGAGAGTTATATATATATATATATATATATTGATAAATGGGGAAAAGACTTTGAAGATATGGATTAAAGATAATATTACTTGACAATGGTTTAGCGATTTTGATAGAAATCTTATCTTGAGCCTCTTTCCTTAACCACTATTATGAAGAGTTGTGGCCATGGCATTAACATTTTGAGTGCTTGTAATTAAGATTCCACTGATTTGACCTTTGTCAAGATTTTGTCTATTTACAGTATCTACCATTTAAACATGTCAAGTGACTATTGCATGTAACCAACATTCATGAATCTATCTCTGGATCTGTGGAGATGGCAAAAGTTTCCCATGAAAATGCAGATAAACATTCCATCTCTCTCTATACCAGAATTATGACTAGCGACAGAATTACTGTCGGCTTAAAGATTGAAAGTAACTCTGAAAAATATGGATTTAATTGTCAATAGTTGATTAACAAATTTTGGGTGAGTTTTGTCAGTATTTCATTGTATATTTGCATCAGTCCCAGAACAATGCTCTATGGTTCTTCTTCTATGTGTGACAGTGAATGCTCACTGGAAAGGTATTAATCTATCCCTTCTATGGGTTAAATAGCAAATCAAACTGGGTTCTTTAGCTGTGGCTGGCAATCAGTATAGAAGAAGGACAACTCTGAATTCAAAACCAGTTGAGTGTGGGACTGACAACTTCACCTTGTAAAAACTTTCTTGCAATAGAAACCACAGCAGCAGCACCTAGTGTAGTGAGTCTGTGCTCCTATATGCCTCAGGGGAGACTTATGGTACTAAGGAGGAGAAGGAAGAGGGAATTTTTATAACGATAGTATATAGAAATATTTACTGGAGATCAGGTGAGATCAAATTTCCTTAATACTCCAGGACTCTCTTCAAAACTATTTTTAGATTACTCTTGCAATACAGTCATATGAAGTTATTCAATATCTCCTTTGGACTTCCTTTTTTTAATCTCTTTGCACAGGTCTTTCTCACTGTTCCAAGCATGCCAGTAATGATGGGTACACTTGTCATGGTCAGGTTTAATTCTTTTCTCAGTTCTTTTAGATATTTTTCTCTCTTTTCTTATTATCATTATACAGTCTGAAGGAAAAGTGATATCAATTCTCTGATCTTTTGGGTATTATTCTTATTATTTTTTCTGATTCCTCTCACTGGAGATCAAATCACAGCAAATCTCTTCAATAATTTACCATCTTTCTCTGTACTGATTACAGTTTTGTGGAGTAGTTTCAATTCTTTATTTGTTAACAGTCATTAATTCTCATTACTCTTCCCTCAGCTCAGGGAAGACCAGCAGGGGTCGAGTAATCTACATATTTATTTTTTTTTTGTACTTTTAAGAGTTTTCTTTCAAATCTTTAACTTCTTACTTCTTAGAATTAGTTTTTCTTTCTCCAAATTATTTAAGTATTTCTTTCTTTTTTTCTATCTTATTGATTATGCCATAAATTTGTGGAAGTGGCACAGAATGTTGATTTTTACATTCAAAATGAGTGAATATTGTTTTGGAAGATTTATTTTCTTTCTGTGAATACAAACTGTGTCCTTCTTGTGTGACAGAGATCATAGCTCATGTTACTTTGAAACAGAGAGTATGTGTGTGTGAGAGAATGTGGGAGAGAGAAAGAATCCCCCTACTTTATAGTAGGGAGTTGTCGTGATTAGTTTTTTGGTGATTAGTGAAGTGGACCAGCCTGTCCTGTTTTCTAGTGAAAGGGTAGAGAAAACTGACCTCTAAGTCCTCTTTTTTGGGGAGTTTATATTTTGACTAGTAATTGGTTGGAGAGTGCAGTGAGTGTGTTTAGGGTTATTCTTCACTTTGGTACAGGGTCTTTGATCTTTGGTTTTGATTATCCAAATAGGACTAGATAGGTTCGCATGTCATCATACTCCTCCAGAGCCTTTTTAATAGGATTAGAGTTTTATCCCTTGTTTCCTGTTTAGGATTGGTTTTCCAGTTCCTTCTAAAAACATTTCCTCCTTTCACTTCCTGTAGCCCCTTGTGTCTTAGTGGTATTATCACCTTGCTTGGGATGGTGCCTCTTACCCTGTAAACCTCTATCTTGAGTGGTTCTTGTGCCTTGTACAGGGAGGACATTGTAAAAAAAAAGTATCTAGTTTCAGAAACAAAGTGTTATATAGGAATAAAGTGTCACTGCCATCATTTTGAGTTTGAACATAGATCGCCGGTGAGCAAACACAGGTGATCCCATGATTGAATTAAGTAGACAATGTGACCATAAAGGAAACTCATAAGTAGGAACTAGCTTGGTGTCTAACTGATCGTTATTTCTATTCTATCCTCTATTATTATTTGGATCACTATTTCTACTCTATCTTCTATTACTATACTGACCGCTATTCTCCACTCTATTTACTATACTGTTCCTCTATTCAGGTCTCTATATGGACTACTGTTCGGGTAAGTATTATTGAGCAAGTACTATATGTGTGAGTGCTATTCGAATGTGTCTGACACCAGTATTGTTCAACGGTGTACTATATTTGTATCAGCGATTACAAAGTCTGTACTACAACCAGCATTACAAAAGTGACAATGAGTATTCATTAGCATTACAAAAGTGGCAACGAGTGTTCACTGACATCACAAAACAAAGTTAGCTGATTGATCTGTTCTTAAGAATGTTGGTGCTAATGTTAACGGGGTTTTAAGGAGATAATATACAGGTGATACTTTTCAGGGGATTTAAGAAATTTTATTTTATTTCATTTATTAAAATTTACCTACAACTACACTTTCTTATTGATTCTTTCTTTTGTTCATCTCTGCTTCTTAGAATTATTCTTTCTTCAAATTATTTACATAATTCTTCTTTTTTTCAGCTCCTATTCCTACTTAGAATTATTCCTTCTTTCCTTTCTTAGAATTATTTTTTCTTCAGAATCATTCTTTCTTTTCTCCTTCTTCTTAGAATTATTCTTTCTTTCTTCAAATTATATCTTTCTTTGTTTCATCTGTTCTTAGAATTATTATTCCTTTCTTTCTTATTCTGATTATTATTATTCCTTCTTGAAATTATATTTTTCTTTCATTTATTCTCGGATTTTTTTCTTTCTTTTTCATTAGAATTAGTTTTTCTTTCTTCAGTTTATTAAAAAACATATTCAACCTTTCTTTTCTTCATTTTTCTTAGAATTATTCTTTCTTTAAATTATATACTTTTCTTTTTCATCTCTTCTAAAGAAATATTTTTGCTTTAAATTCTTTTTTCTTTGAATCCTTGAATTCTTTCTTTCTTGGTTTCTTTCTCCTTTTACTTATCTTTCTTTTTTATCTCTCTACTTATCTCTCTTTTTTTCTTCTCTTTCATAAAATAAATTTTCTTCATTTCCACTTTTTTATTCTCTTACTTTAACTTTTTCCCCCTCTCTTATCCCTTTACTTTCTCTCTAACCTTCTCCTTCTCACTCTTCTGCCATTCTTCCATCCTTTCTTCCTTCTACTTCTTTCTTTTCCATCTTCTTTCTGGCTCTTGTTTGGAAACACTGTTAGCTTGGCTCTATTCATCAGGTTTATCTAATCTTTAGTAGCCAGTGTTAAAATAAATGCAACCTTGTGCTTTCTCCAACCCTCAGGCATGAATTTTTATAGTGTGACTTTTTACCATGGAAAAAGTTTCTATGCTGTCAGGTAATGTCAAATGAAGAAGTTGAGTGCTCTGGGAATAAGTTCTATAAAAGAATTAAGGCAGAGTAGCTGCTTCTTAAGTGGCATACACATTAACTTTTCTGTCTACCAACATAATCTCTATATATAAAAGCCAGTGTCTGTTGCTATGTAAAGCAAAAAAACATTTTACATTGATTTATTTGAACCATTTTCCTCCACTTGGTTATTATTTCAAACACAATGTTTTGACTGTCTTGGAAAATTTGACACTCACAGGACATATTGAAGGCAATTGGAACAGGGAAAGGCAGTGAGTCACCTACCTGTTAGGGTTAAGCCACCTACTCGATGAACAGATGATAGAATGGAGTTGGGTGACAGGGATATTAAAAAGACATACCGTATATACTTGCGTATCATGCGATTTTTGAAGACCTAATTCTAAAGCTAATTTTAAGGGGGTCACATCATACATGAGATATAAAATTAGCATATGTACTGCTGGCCCTGGCTACGCCATTGACCAAACTATATATCCATTTACTGTAGTCAAATTAGCTTCAAAATTAAGTCTTCAGAAGTCACATGATACACAAGCATATATAGTACATTACGCAATGTTTCGACTGTGTCTTCACCAGTCAATTTCAGGTGTCCTTTTTCATGCTGATAGGAGATATCTCATATCAGTCAATTCTTGTATTACTTAATCTTCTGATTACATTTCTTGATTGCTCCTGCTGAACCAAAATATCTTCACATTTTTTGTGCCATGCTCTTTCAGAACGTTGATAATTATGATTCTCTGCCACTTCCTCTTCCCAGTAGGTCTAAGCAACGGTTGACCTTTTACCATACCTCTTTGTCCTAGCTTTGCCATCCAATTACACAGACTCATGAGGTCGGTTAATCACTGCCACCCTCTCTTTCTCCATGAACCTTAAATTCTCCAAGCCCTGTTTCCTCATTAAAATTTCCCATAAATTTTGTCTACCTCTTTTGGATTTTAAGTATATGCATCCTTTTAGTTCTTGTTTTCTTTAAAACTTTCTTGTTGTTCACATATTCAGTCCATAGTATTTTTAGCATTTGTCTATAAAATCACATCTTAATTACTTTGTGTCATCTATAAGGAAATAGTCTAGCATTCACTAATATATAAGAGGAGTGATATGATGTCAAAGTTCAGCACTTAGAATAATAATAATAATATAATAATAACAAACATAATGACTGATGTAACTCTTAAAATATTTTGCAACACTTAGAGAAGAGCATGATTTCAGAAAAACAAAAACAGTGTTTAACAATGTTCAGCAATATAAAGACGTCAAACAGTATGTCAAATGTCAATATGAAGACGTCAAACACTATGCTTGATGTCTTCAAGTTATGTTAGAAAATAGCATAAGTCTGTGTGAACGACTGACAGAAGAGGCATGGTAACTGGTCAAAAATTAAGTGACAGCCAATCTCTTCAGATCCTCAGCACCTTTCTCAGTATTCTTGCAGACTCCATTTCTGCAAATTTTCAATTCATCCATTCTTTTCAGAATCTTTGAGACAACAAATTATCATTTTTATATGCTTTATTGTTCATCTCGGTTGTGATACAATGTTTTGAACATCGTACCCTCTGAACATCTTCTGGTTTCTACTTGAGGCAACAAAAATGTGGTTCTACAGATGGATGCTGAGAATACCATGGACTGAACATGTCAGTTTATTTTCTTTTTTAAAGTGAGGTTCACCCTGTACAAGGCCCAGGGACCACTCGAGGTAGAGGGTTACAGTAAGAGGCAGTTTATGTGGATAGAAGGGAAAGATAACATTTAATACTAGACTTAAACCAGTTAAGATTGTAGTGATCAGAGAAATATCCTCTTGGGAATCAGTTCCACAAATCAGTGGTTCAAGGGAATAAGCTGTTTGAGTGGAACTTACTTCTTACCAATGGAATAAGGAAGTAATTTGGATCATTTGCTATGATTTAGGTGGCATGGTGGATCATAGCCACAAAGGTTCTAACTGGCAGAACAAAGGAATGCAGTTTGTCCAAGCACTTTTCAACAGAGCAGTGAGAAGCTTGCCATGTCCCACCTGTTAGAGAGACGTTGAAGGTTGGAAAATAATTTGTCACCAAGGACACTGAGACACCTTTAGACTCCATCAAGACTGGAAAGTGAGGACTGAGCAGCTCCCGCCAAAATATGACAACAGTACTCCATATTAGGCCTGATCTGGCTCTTGTAAAGATAGAGGATAGCACATGGAGTCAGGTACCTACTAGAATGGTACAGGGAACTGATAATTTTTCCTGCATCTTTAGTGATGGATTATATGTATGAGTTCCACTTTAGGTCAGGGATGAGTTTAAGTCCCAACAATCTCTTAAGGTGTGGAACCTCTCTGAGGGGGGACATCCATTCATCCTGATTGGTGGTAGTTTGGAGTCCCAGAAATTTCAACTATCGCTTTCTGATGGTAATTATACATATCCTTTTTGCTTCCATTTTCTCTTAAACTTTGTCATTGTTCACATGTTCAGTCCATGGTATTCTCAGAATCCTTCTGTAGAACCACATTTTTGTTGCCTCAAGTAGAAACCAAAGATGTTTAGAGGATACAATGTTCAAAACATTGTATCACAACGCAGATGAACAATAAAGCATATAAACATGATAATTTGTTGTCTCAAAGATTCTGAAAAGAATGGATAAATCGAAAATTTGCAGAAATGGAGTCTGCAAGAATACTGAGAAAGGTGTTGAGGATCTGAAGAGATTTGCTGTCAGTTAATTTTTGACCAGTTACCATCCCTCTTCTGTTGTTTGTTCACTCATTAAATAGGTTACTCAGTTTTCCTCAGCTCCTCTAGCATTCAATATGTCCTGTGAGTCTTAAGTTCTCTATGCCCTCTTTCCTCATAACATGTCCCAGAAATTTCAACTGCCACTTTCTGATTTTAAATGTGTTCTTTTAGTTCCTATTTTACTTAAGACTTCTTTGTTTCTTGCATGTTCTGTCCACGGTATTCTTAGCATAAGACAGTAGAACCACATCTCAGTCACTTAAGGTTCTTCTTCATCTGTGAAATTGTCCACTATTCACTAAGGTCTCTGTGTGTTTTTAAATGAGATCTAATTGAGCCATGTTTTTTAAAATTATTTTTTAATGAAAGTTATATATATATATATATATATATATATATATATATATATATATATATATATATACATGTATTATAATAAAGAGAAAGAATAGTTAGATATATAACCCAGTGTTCTTATTAATTATTTTTATTTTTACAAAACAGTGCTCAATGCATATCTACAGAGCATAAATATTATAAATTTACTAATTTAAAAATATGGTTCTGTTGCTTCACGGGAATTACCATGTTTCAAAAACAGAAACTAAAAACTTCAAATTCAATTATAGAATTAAATTAAAGTCCCTAGTCCTGTTTCTTTTTCAAGCAAATTTCGTCTTCGGTTTTTAGTTTCTGTTTTTGAAACATGGTAATTCCTGTGTAGCGACGGAACCATATTTTTAAATTAGTAAATTCATAATATATATATATATATATATATATATATTGATAACCAGTTGTGTGGCCTTGATGTAACTCAGCAATGAATTAGATGGAACTTTACTGCTCATGTGTTAACAGATACACTCCCACAAGCTTACTCAGTCAGCAGTGGCCACCAATGAATAAGGTTGTGCATTGTGTGACTGACACATTCACAAAGGATAATCATTTTTAGAGAGTTCTGATTGCCCACGTCCTGAAGGGACATGTCACACAGAAGCAGAAGATACAAATTGGTAACACAAACAAGGAATCGGGCCACTGCATTTTGGAATTTAACTGAGAAATCTGGGTGCATGAAACATCTGCTTGATATAAGTGAAACTAATGAACACTTCATATCAGTGATATATATGCGTAATAAAATCAAGCATGTCAGTGGAAAAACATTATTTTCACCCCATTTAATCAACTGGTGATAAAATCTGATAGTGATGCACAGGCAATGGAATCTTTTTAAAAGCAATTTTATGGCTTATGTTTGACAAGATTACAAAAAAAGATTGTTTAAGCTAAATTAGCCAGTCATTTGGAATGGATTTGTCATATTATTAAAAAAAAAAGGAAACATATCCCATTGTTTTGAATATCACACAAATGGCATGTAGTTTTGATAATCTATCAGAGAAAACCCGAGTCTACATAAACAGAAATTCTTATGTAGAGCCTTTTAGTTAGTGGTGAAACCTGTCTTCTTGTATGTTCTGTGCCCCATCAGGATCTGGGTGATCATGGCTCTCCACAACTTTCTATCCCTTGTAGCTCTTAGTAAGTTTTCTCTTTGCACCATCCCTCCTACTCATCCATTTACATAAATTATTATGTTTTTATTTGCTGCTTTCCTCTGTCACTTTTGCTTTCAATTTATCCTGTGAGTTTCAAATTCTCCGATCCTTCTTTCCTCATTATGTGTCCGAGAAATTTCAACTGCCTCTTTCTGATTCTAAATATAAGAATTCTTTTTGTTTCTGCTTTACTTAAAACTTCTTTGTTACTTACATGTTCAGTCAAAGGATTTCTCGGTATTCTTCTGTAAAACCACATTTCTGCTACTTCAAATCTCTTCATTCGTCAGGTGATTGTCAAGCATTCACTGCCATATTGAATAATTGATATTACATAAGAGTTCAAGACATTTTTCTTTGTTTCTTATGAAATTTTCCTGTTCCTGAATATTTTGCTTAGTCTTTGGAAGGCATTTTTCCATATTCTGTTCAAACGTTTTTAGTAAATATCTCATTTATTCTTATTTGGATAAATAATTTGTGGCTAATATTTTAAAGTGTTTTTAATTTTTCTAAACATTTGTCAGGTTTGACTCCAATCTAAACATAATCTCTAATTTAATCTTTAATTGGTCTGGTAAATATATTGTATAATATAGGACTCATTCTATTTCTTTTTACCTGTGCTTGTTGAAAGTAATGGTCTTTCATGAAGTACACATCTATCTTTGCATATTGGGGAGGCACGGTGGAGTAATAGATAGTGGATCGGATTGAGGAGTCAGAGAGCCGAGTTCAAATTCCAGTCGAACCCATTACATTCACTTATGTGCTAATACCCTTGGGAAAGGTATTAATTCTCTTCTCCTCCCTCCAGCTATGGGTAAAATCAGCACAGATTGGGTTCTATAGCTTTGGATGGCAACTGTTCTTCTGCATAAAAGAAATGGTAACCTACTGTGAGAAAAAATCTGCCTCGTCAGTCATGTATTGAAAGATACATGATCGCCTAAGCGTGTATCATGCATGCCACGTAACTAACTGACTTTGCATATTATATGTTTTGTCTCTCTACACTTATGGATGATGCATTAATATATAAGAATATTTTGTGGAATGGTGTTCTTAATGTTTATTATTTACTTTAGCTGCATATAAATATTTTTTTAATTGACTGTGCAGCAATCACTGACTGTAGAAAATTAAAATTTTGGTGGATGGGTTAAAAGTGATGACTACGTTTTCATATCTACTTACTATGCATTCCATTTATGTACTTGTTTTATGAATCAGATGAAGTATGTGCCTTACCTCAAATCAGGCAGAATAGACTTTGCACTCAGTGGGGTGTCAAAGAAGCCAGTTGCAGGGCTGACCTGAGATGACCTCTCAGTGGCACCTATGTTGCAAACATGGGAAATGATCATATCTACACTCCCACTCGCTCTAATTATGTGCCTCACCGAAGGTCAAGCAAAACAGATATTGCACTTAGTGCACTTAACTGCTGTTAAGTATGTTTCATTTTCCTTCTTCATTGCTCACATGTTCGGTCCATGTTATTCACAGAATCCTTCTGTAGGAACACATTTCTGTTGCTTCGAGTCTCTTCTTCATCTGCAAGGAAATTGTCCAGGATTCACTGCCAGAGAGGAGAACTGATATTATGTTTAGAACTTTTTCTCTTTGTTTCTGACAAAATGTTCCTCTCTCCTAATACTTTACTTAGTTTTTGGGTGGCATCTTTCATTATCCCAATGCACCTTCCGATTTCAATGTTGCATTTTCTTTCTTCTGCTAAAACACTTTCCAGATCTTTAACTTGTTGTACTTAAAGGAATTTGAATTTGATTCTCCAGGCAAGCCTTTCCTACTTTGAAATCGAGAGTAACAACATTCCATACTCTTCCCATTTGAATCTGTATTGAGCTGGGTTGGTTAATGTAATGACATATCAACTTTTGTTGGGTTATTTAATATCAAAATCTGTTTTATTTTTTGTTATACTCGAATCCATATAAGTAAATATTGTTTGGGTTTATACTTCAGTTTGTAAGCAAACATTGTTTGAATTTATACTTAAATCTATCGGAAAATATTAACTGAGTTAATACTTGAGCCTGTAGGCAATCATTGGTCATATTTATTGTGTTTATACTTGAGTCTATAGTCAATTGCTAGGTAACTGGCTCTTTCGGGATGTCTTATCCCTCTGCAAGGTATACAGTCGTTGATAGTGGTGCAAGGGCCTCACAAAGTTAAAACTGATAAATATCAATAAGCACAAGTCGTGCACCAGTTTTCAGCAAGCCCATTGACAAGGTGGTGCTTTGGCGGCTGGAACCTCCAGAAAATTACTTGACCCCCCCCCCCCCCTGTGAAAATGATGTGAACTAATGTTACTGTGTAAATTCCTACTCGCGATAAAGCGACGAGCCTGCATCTTCTTTACTATTGCAATATGTTAGATTCTCACTGGGTGTTCTGATAGCAAGTAATCGTATTAGGTGATATGAAAAGCATAATTTTATAAAACTACATTTTTATTACATAATCATTCTTTTTAATTTTGTATTACTGTTTTATCTTTTCAGGCGTCCAAATATTTCAGTGATTTGTTCCGGCTTCATTTCCGCCGCCAATACGACATGTTGCTGCCCGTGTGTCTGCTATTGTTTACCTTGGACCTGTGTCTGGGTGTAGACCTGACATACTACGTTGACGAGGGAAAGAATCCGGGTACCTTAGTAGGAGACATTGCTGATGATTCCCATGTCAAAGACAGTGTCTCTCCCAACGACCACTCGCTCATCACCTTCAGCCAACTTCAACACGGAAAAATCAACAGCGACCAGCTTTTCCGTGTCTCCAAGAAAACCGGAAAACTGTACACCACCCAGACACTGGATGCCGATACGATGTGCGAATACAATGAGGAGTGTTTCAAAACCGTCGATGTGGCTGTGAAGAAGGCGACCTCTTTCATCAAGATACTGGAAATCAAAGTCATTATTCGAGATGTCAATGACCATCCGCCCGAATTCCCAGACAAGAAAGTCACGATTCACTTTTCGGAACGAGACGGCAAGGGCACAAAGATCTCGATCCCCAACGCCATTGATAAGGACGTCGGCGCGCTCAATTCACAGATCAACTATCAGTTAAATGAAAATACCTATGAGCCGTTCACACTGTCCATTTCTAACAGAGTCAACGGAAAATCAAAACTAGCTATTCGTCTGGAAGAGAGACTTGACAGAGAAGTCAAGGATTCTTATATTATCCAAGTTATTGCCGAGGATCGAGGTTCGCCGCCGAAACAGAGCATTTTGGATGTACATATCATCGTTAAAGACGAAAATGACAATTCCCCAACTTTCAGTCAGAATATGTACAATGTTTCTGTAAAGAACGAGAATTACGGATCGGCTCCTATGCTCATATTATCCGCCGCGGATTTGGATTCCGGAAAGAACGGAAAGGTCATGTATCACTTTAGCCGTGACACGTCCAGCGTGGCCAAGAATCATTTTCAAATAAACAGAGAAACCGGGGAAATTTACCTGCAGAAAAAGTTTGCAGCTGGCCAGAAGATGACTTATAAGTTGTACGTAGAAGCAACAGACGGAGGCAACCCCCCGCTCAGTTCCATTGCTATGGTTCTTGTCAATGTAATCAACCAGCAGAACAACGCACCGACCATTGATGTTAACTTCATCTCAGCCTCTTCAGGGAACACAGTTACAATATCCGAAGATATTAAAGTTGGTAGTTTTATTGCTTTCATGAAGGTCACTGATCACGATGCCGGACAAAACGGCGAAGTAAACTGCATACTACACCATGAAAAGTTTCAATTACAAAACTTAGGAATCAAGAAGTATAAAATAAGCGTAAAGAATTCAGTAAACAGGGAATCCGAAGATCATTACGAGGTTACAATAATCTGCCAAGATAAGGGTTCTCCTCCTTTGCACAGTGAAAGCAAATTTTCTATCCAGGTCGTAGATGTTAACGATGTACAGCCTCAGTTTTCCCGTGAAGCGTTTCACTTTGTCGTTCACGAAAACCAAGAATCCGAATTCCCGATCGGTTCGATTCATGCCACCGACCCAGATCTGGGACCCAGGGGTAAACTCACCTATTCGTTACTCTCCCACGGCAAACAGATCTTACCTTTTCAGATATCGGATGAAGGTTTGATCTTAACGTCCGAATCGCTTGACCACGAATTCCAGGACTTTTATAAGTTCCAGGTTTTTGTCAAAGATAACGGTATACCTCCCCTGAATAACACAGTCAACGTGACGATCGAGGTGCGAGATAAGAACGACAACGCCCCCTATTTTACCTTCCCCAGCGTCAACCCTTTCTCGATGGATATTGTCTATTACCCCCATCACAACAACAACATCACTCTAGTGAAAGCCTCCGACAGGGATAGCCGTGAAAACGCCTTTCTCAAATACGAGCTCATATCGGGCAACGAGAAACAGTTGTTCATCATCAACCGATATACAGGATTGCTCACTTTTAGCCGAGTGGTCAGCCAACACGACGCCGGCTCGTACGAACTGGAGTTTATGGTCAAGGACAGTGGCACGCCGGTCATGTCGGCGACGACTACGTTGTTTCTGACCCTGACCGTCAGCAATCAGACTTTTGAGGTAGTCAACCACATACATATGAATGCCGATGACATGATCGATCTCAACCTGACCATTATCATCGTGATGGTAGCAGTCACAATTTCGGTCTCATCAGTGATTTTTATAACACTTTGTATTCTCCGTTGCACCGACCAAAGAAACGTGTTGGGGGCTCGTGGCGGTCATCTAGCAGGGAAGTGTGCAGCTGAAAAGCAGCACTTGACCACAAGGGGTAGCATCCCTGTTGCTCTAACGACAGATACCGGATTGACTCGAAGCCCTCAACTCGCTGGAAGCCGAATTGAACCTCACTCGAGTGACATGTCTTGCAGCCAATTTAAAGGCTCAATAACGGACATAAACAAACTTGGACATCAGTGGATAAATCAACACTGCGGACAAGTAGTCGATGGCACAGGTCAGGTAAGTGTTGGAACCATGGCTTCAACATTTTTTATTTTCTTAAACTTTGATGCGTGTACAAATGTTTGTGTTATATATATAGGTATAAGCCTGGATGACTCGATAGAGCATATGATTCTTAATCTCAGGATCATGGGTTCAAGCTCCATGGTGAATTGCAATTTCATTTCTTCCAGGTTTGCTTTAAATAGCAGAGTAAACTGTCTTGTGTGGCAACTAGTCTTGTAGAACACTAACTTTGAATTCAAAACTGTGAAGAAAGAAACTAGTAAACACGCCACTATCTAAGAAGGCATGACAATTCATAGATGTTAAATAAAGTAAATTCAACTATTGTCGCTTCCATCCTAAAGAGACATAGCATTTTTAAAAAAATGAAATGATATAAAGATGCTATCCGATTTCAATAAGAATGTACTAATCTCCCCAAGATGTTATCTATTTTTCGTTGTCCCTTCTTGGTATGGTCAAATCCCAGTTGCTTGCACAATTCCCAGTGGATTATCTTTCCCACCTATCCATCTCTATTTTTGTAATCCTCTTGAGTTAGTTTGTTGCATTCGTTTAATTAATATATCATCGTATTTCACCTCTATATCCACATCGGTTACATTTACGATACGGTAGCGTCCAGTAATAAATTAAACATTTTAAAACACATATTTGCAATTCTACAGATTTGATGGTGATAAAAATGGCTGTAAAAATTCTTAAAAACGTGTTGGATTTGCACAAAAAGAACCAGACAGAAATGTTATTAAACAAATAACAACAATATTAGGTCAATAATGATGTTAATTCAGTATTAGGTCAATAATGATGTTAATTTAATTTACATGTTTGTTTAAAAACATTTTTTCTAATTTTAGACTCCATACTGATTTTTTTTTCGTTTGCTTTTTTAATAAGCAATTTTTCTTCTATAACTTTCTTTATCCTTGGATGATTTTATTCAAATTTGCCATAATGTAGAAAAAGTTTTTAAGTTTCTTGCAATTTTATCATGATTGAATTTACAGAATTGGAAATTGTTTTATTTTAATTGTTTTGATAGGTGTTGTCGGAGTTACCTCCTCCTTAATTCCCAAATTGTCACTAGGTGTCTCTCTCCCCATACTATAAATACTGGGCGACTTCTTGCCTCGATCTCTCTTTTCCTTCAGTACAGAAATAAATAATCTATTTTCCTTCAGGCCTCGTGCCACATCCCATCTCGCGTGGAGATGAGGTAAATTTTCTTTTTCATTTCTTCATTTCAGCGACTACGATGTAAGCTCTCTTAGAAATACGTGTCTTCCCATTTGTGGGAGACGCCATGAACATTATACACACAAACACGTACGTACGAACATTCACCAAAGAACAAACACCAATGTTACACACACACAAATGTTATTGTCCCTTGTAAAATTGTTTTGCTTAATACATATATTTGTTTATATATATATCGGTCTTGTTTGTCATATTCATCTTCAGTTGGACTTAATTCAAGTCCGCCATTTTCTTGTAGCTGGACCTTCTAGCAGGAAAAATAAACACACGTGTTTTCTTTTCATCTTTACTCCTCGGTCCTCCACAGTGTATTTATAATTTTGTTCTCTAATTTTGGATGGTACAGGTTTTTCTGCAATAAACTATTTTTCTATAACTTCCCTTCGGTTCCATAACTTTTCCTTGGTTCTTTTTTCATTCAAATTTATCATATCATAGACGTTTTAAGAATATATATATATATATATATATATATATATATATATATATATATATATATATATATATATATGAATATGTTAGCTCTATTATTGATATTGAGCGCTTTCAACTAAGTACTGCACATACAATATATATATATATATATATATATATATATATATATATATATTAAAAAGAAGAGAGGTACCGCAAACTTTTTTGGTTGTAATGTAGGTTTTTAAAAAAATATTATTCTTTATTTTTCATAGTTTTACATAGTTTTACAACACGTGTTTCTGGTCTCACGACCGTCTTCAGGTAAAGGGTGGAGATTTCCACACATTATTAAAAATAATTAATTTTTTTCCTTTATGTTTTTAAATATTCTCTATATGATTTAAAGAAAGACATTGGAATGACCAACACAAAAACAGAGAATGTCTCATATAGAGAATATTTAAAAACATAAAGGAAAAAAAATTAATTATTTTTAATAATTATTTTTAATAATATGTGAAAGTCTCCACCCTTTACCTGAAGACGGTCGTGAGACCAGAAACACGTGTTGTAAAACTATGAAAAATAAAGAATAATATTTTTTTAAAAACCCACATTACAACCCAAAAAGTTTGCGGTACCTCTCTTCTTTTTAATATACACACTTTTCTCTCGTTGGAACCATTATAACCTCTTCATTATATATATATATATATATATATATATATATATATATATATATATATATATATATACAGGGTGCGATGTGTAAATTGTCGCCATTTTATAAAATTCGCGCATTCGCGTTGTTTGTTTGGATTTTGTCGACTGCACAGTATAGTAGGGTCAGTTGAACACTATCTGTGAGAAAATTTGGAAATCGCATGCTGTATGGCTTGGAATTCCCGCTGGAAAAGCCTATAAGTACCTTTCAGAGTGCTTAGGTGTCAATCTGGGGACAGTGCAGAGGATTCGAAAAGAGTTGGATGAGTCTAATAGTGATTACGAAGGTACGGCAGATCGGAAAACACACTTTTACCGAACTTGTTGGTAATATGCAGGCCATGATTTACAATGATCCCCTCCAACTCAATCAAGTCCATAGCCAGGGAGATAATACTGCCCTGGATCAAGAGGGTGGCTGCTGTAAAACCCTATCTCTGGTAACAGGACTCTGTACCATGTCATACAAGCAGGAGAACCCAGTCATGGCTATCAGAAAATTTCTACGACCACATCACCCCTTACATCTGGCCTCCTAACTTCCCAGACTACAACCCCACTTGATTATTAAGTGTGGGACGCAGTTAAGCTAGAGACTAAAAAAACTCCTTGTAACACCAAAGATGAGCTGAAGGCAAGAATTATGGCAGAATTCACCAACTTAAACAAAGAGACTGTTCAGAAGAGATGCAGGAAATTCTGAAGTCGTCTAGAGGCCGTGGTTGAAGCCAATGGTGATTTTAGTGAATAAATTTACCTTTTAGTATTTTAAGATATTTTTGTGCAAATATATCTGTTAAAATGAGATGTCAGTGTTATTTTCATTTTTGCGTAATTTAGACAACAGTTTATACATCGCACTGTGTATATCGCCCAGTTTACACTCCACTCCTGTCTCTGGTCTTTTGAACAGGTGTAAAGGTTTATTCCTTGTTTAGGATTGGGCTTCCGGCTTCTAAAGTCTTCTCATTCAATTTTACTTCCAGAAACCCCTTGTATTTTAATGGCATTATTGTGTCGCTTGAGGTGAACTGATTGTAGTTGTAGCCTCTGTCTGTCTGTTTGTTCGTTATCGAATTATTCCTGGTGTTTTGGAGATAGACTTCCATAACCATATATATTGTGAAACTACATTACCCAGGGTACTTGGATAACTATATTTCTTTTTGAACTCCCCACTGAATTTTTCCTCATTTACATTTGAACAAGGGAATGACTCCTAGGGTGCTTGGATAACCATATTTCATTTTGATCAAAGAAAATTTTTCCCTTTGATTTAAATTAAATTTGAATTTGAACAAGGAATGTCTCCTATCCAAAATATAGAAGGAGAAAGTCTGAAGATAGAGATCACATCGGCAGGATCAAAATGAGACAATATTGGCGTAAATAAATCATCAATCAGTGGGTAGTGCTTTACAATAGATATTTGTTGCTACAATTCCACTGTTATATCAATGTTGAAATCTGCTCATCAATTAATTCAATAAAGTATTGCATCTAATACATATCAAAAGGGTCAGATCAGGTTGTTTTTGCACCCCCACTGAATTTACCCCTTGAGGTCACATCGGCGAGATCATTGAATAATATTGAAATGCATCATTTTTCTCCACAAATTATAACAATGATTTAAAATCAATCATCATTTTCTTACAAAGGCGCGGGTAATTCCAGTAGTGTATATATATATATATATATATATATATATATATATATATATATATATATATATATATATATATATATACACACACACATATACATATATATATATATATATATATATATATATATATATATATATATATATAACAAAAATGTTATATTATAGAATTTATATATGATTTTAGAAATCAGGGAAGTATTCTTTTAAAAGTACTGAAATAGGAAATAGGTGACCACGAGAGGTAAATAATAAGTTTTATACTCACTGGAAGCTTATTTATACCAATTTGTTGTTTTTAGTAATAAATTTACACCGCGTGTTTACCTTTTTCAGTTTCGCCGTTTTGATTATTGTTGTTCCAACGAATCTTTCTGAAGAAGTGTTGGGCGAAAAAGGTCCCTTTTAAAAGAATGCGCTCCGTCATTTTTACCCCCCCCCCTATATATATAAGCTTTCCCTGATGATCCGCTTAGGTGAAACCTTGGTAGGTTTGTCTGGATCTCTAGGTTTAACTATGTATATATATATATATATATATATATATATATATATATATATATATATATATATGTGATAAAATAAAATTTTCAGGTATGCTATATTCATGGGTTAAAGTTTTCAATATCTGGGATAGAGCATATGTAAATTTAAAAGTGGGCCTTGAGGCGACAGTCTGTTTCAGGTTAAACGCAGTCGTCAGACTATGGGAATATTTGCGATTGCTTTTCTTTGTTTCTTAAAGCCCATGTGATGTTGTTTTTATTGCGATGATTGCCTTGTAATTTTGAAATTTATCTTAACGCGAAATGCTTCCTTTTTATGATATTTCCTGCAACTGCTGGCTGTCATAATTAACCTTGCCTTGTTCATCATCTGCTTATTACTGAAATGTTTTCCAGTGTCCATACAATCCCCAATTCTGATAAATTTTCTTCCTCTCTTGTTTCTTTTCAATTAAATTCTATCAACGTCATACTTAGGGCGAAATGATTTATACATTGTCTTCGAAAAATGGAAGAAAGCTATTGTTCGGGTCAGGAATTATTGCAAGCATTAGTGGCAAAATAGAGCTATAATATGTACCGTATGGAGGGATGCATGAGTTATGGTCTTAATATATGGTCGTATTTTAAATTATTTTACTACAGAAATACGTTGAAAAAATGGAAAAAGGGTATTGTCAGTATTTAGAAATTCATTCAAGCATTATTGGCAGAATATAGCCATGATGTATAATGTGAATATATTGGTGAGGATTTTCCTATGGAAAAGCCATGCATATGATTGTACTATAAAAATACATTTAAACTCAGGGTGAAAGATATCAATCGTGACTGATAGTGTTCGTTTGTTATATCTAAATATATAATATATCTATATATGTTTTACAATGGTAACGTATTTTAAATGTTTTTCTATATAAATATATTGAAAATCAGGACGAAAGGAATTGCCAATGGTCAAGAATTAAGGCAGGCATTACTGATAGAATAGGGCTATAATACGAATGCATTGTTAATGATTTTGCTATAGGAATGTATTGTAAATAAAAATCAGAACCAAAGATATATCAGTACTCAGGAGTGATTACAAGCGTGACTGACATAATTTGACCATTTTATATGCAATATCTATTAAGATTGTTGTTCTCTACTTAATATTATTGCAATCATCATTGTAATAGCGATTAAATCAGCAAACTGATTTTTGTGGAACTGCCATTTTTTTATTTTTGCCTTCATCACGAAATATGGACAAACGCACATTTTTAAACTATGTAAGCATCTATTAACAATACAATATGGCTGATGTCACCAACTCTACATGAAGATGAAAAAGAAAGAAAAACTATTTCTCTATCCTCAGTTCAATACGTTAACCATTGAGCTAAACAAATGCATCGTTCCCTGGAGTGGTTCTCTTATTGCTGTTATGTGATCACTATTGTTACTGTTTATTGTTCATTTGTTCTATGAAATCGGTTTCATATACCATATTGATTGACTATATATATATATATATATATATATTTGCTGAAACGTCCAAAAATTGCTACAGTTTATTGCCCACGAGTCTCGAGGGCTCCACTTGGATCCTATCAAATACAAAGTATACAACAGCGAAGATTCCTATCTAAATAGTTCCGGGCCATAAAGATAAATATTATTGGTCATTATTCTTAACTTGAGCGGAACGGAAATGTTTCTATTATTCACCGTCCTTGTTAACATCGGACCTCGGCAGGGTGTCTTATCAATACAAATGAAAAGGTTTCCATATTTTGTCTATCAAGATCGGAAAAACTGAGGATTAAATGAATATGGGCCATTATTCTTAATATCTGCAAAACAATTTTAAAACGAAAGTCGATTTATGTTTGAGTTGCTGAGATGAGGAATTACCATCATTTATATTATTTATATTTATATCTGCATCTTTGTTATTATTATCACAACGTTTCGGCTATTGTGCTATTCTTCTTCAGATTTTTGTCGATCAGCGTAAACTTCAGTGATTTTTAAAAAAAACTGAATCGTTTATTTAAACTACGAGAGGTCGATCGTTCTCGTTGTCCTGTCTGTCTAGAGATATCTCCTCCGGAGATGAAGAGCTAGAAACAATTCTTAAAATTATAAGATGGTAACCGAAAGATGGGAATCCAGAAATTATAAGATGGCAACTCAGAAATTATATAATGGTAACCCAGAAATTATATGATGGCAACCCAGAAATCATAAGATGAGAACCCGGATATTATAAGATGGCAAGCCAGAAATTATGTGATGGCAAGCCAGAAAATATAAGATGGCAAATCAGAAATTATACGATTGCAACCCAGAAATCATAAGATGAGAACCCGGATATTATAAGATGGCAAGCCGGAAATTATGTGAAGGCAAGCCAGAAAATATATGATGGCAAATCAGAAATTATACGATGGCAACCCAGAAATCATAAGATGAGAAACTAGAAATTATAAGCTGACAACCTAAAGATTATAAGATGAAAACCCAGAAACTATACGATGGCAATCCAGAAATCATAAGGTGAGAACCCAGAAATTATACGATGAGAATCCAGAAATTATATGATGTCAACCCAGAAATTATATAATGGCAACCCAGAAATTATAAGATGAGAACCCAGAAAATATTACTGTATAAACAAGAACCCCACCCTTTAAAATAGAAGATCACAATCCAAATGCTGTTCTTAAAAAATATGAGATAAAACAGAATTGCATATTTTTTTGATTTTCTCGGACTTCTTGAGGTTTCTATATTTATTTTCAATCATTTCTCCTCAAGTAAAGCAATACAGTCACTAAGACGCGGTGTAAGTTTGAGAATATTAAAAAAGCCATTATTATGTAGAGAGTACAATAAAAAAAAACAGTAATTAAGAAGACAGAAGATAACGATTGCCAAATATGCTACTCTGCTTTGCTCTGTTTCGCTTGCTTTTGGTGTTCCCTGTGGATAATAAATTCTCTAAGTTATTTTCTTCGTTATATGCCCCCCAAATTTCAATTATCTGATTGTTTTCAGGAGTTTCTTTGTAGTTCTTAGACATGTAAGTCATCATATAATTGTTTACCTCTGTCTACGCATCGATGGCAGTTATATTTATGTTGTGTTCTGTCTATCTCTGCATTAAGATAACGTGTCCTTATGAAATTTGTTCATAGTCACCACTAACAGAGATTCACTTTCTTTCTTTAGATGTCCTCTGTGTAACCAACTTCTTGTTATCTCGTTGGCAATTACTTTTGTTTGCCTCTTGAATTGTCTGCCTGAAATGCGTTAATTCGCATTCGTGGCCATTCGTTTTATGACCTTTTTAAAATGCTGCAATGATTCACTGTTTTTTTGTGAGTGGGGCATTGTTTATTTCTCTGTTAATGTCTTATTCTTTGTGCAGTGTCTCTTCAGGATGTAGGCAATCATGGCTGTTGAGATCAATATCTCATCCTCGTCGCCACTGTTGAGATGTTGAGTGTTTCCACGTGAGTATATGGTAATAACGAACAAACACAGTTGTAGGGAAAAATACTGGTATATTCAGAGAGGTATTTGCATCAGAGAGATTAGTAGTAGAACGAAACGTAGGTTAGTAGTAACAATAAGTAATAGTAATAAAGTCCAACGGTATCTTCCGGTCGAGAAACGGAAGTGTAACTGATCACTACAGAAGTCTCACTCTGCACTGCACTACACTGCTACACTACTCACAGTCTCTAGAACTACTGTTCTATTTATAATAATAGGATCAGTCTATTGTGGTTGTGAAGGTGGGTGCGCCCCAACAATGGCTCTCCACAATTTCCAGTCCTTTGTAGCTCTTAATAAATTTTGTCTTTTTGTTATCTCTCCCATACGCTGTTCTGCCAACCATTTAGACAAACTCGTTAAATAGGTTATGTGCTGTTTTCCTCTGTCCCTCTTGCATTCAATATGTCCTGTGAGTATCAAACTTTCTAAGTCCTCTTTGCGTATTCTGTGCCCTAGACATTTCAACAGTCTCTTCCTGATGTTAAGTATGTGTCCTTTTTGTTTCCATTTTATCAAAAACTTCGTCGTTGCTCACATGTTCGGTCCATGGCATCCTCAGCATCCTTCAGTATAACGACATTTCTGTTACCTTAAGCTTCTTCTGCAACTGTGGGGAGATTGTCCAGCATTCACTGCTATATAGGAGTGATATTGCATAACAGTTCAGTATTCTTTTCTTTGTTTGTAATGGAAAATTTTCTGTTTCTTAATACCTTGCTTAGCTTTTGGGAGGCAACTTTCAAATGATTTGCTAAATCTTATTTACAAAATTGTTAAAGAAAATTATTTTCTGTTAAGATACTTCAGCGTAGATATTTAAATTTTATTTAAGATTTCTTTTTTAAAATTTTTGTTTTGAAATGAATATTACTGCTGGCAATATTTTTAAAAAAGCATTTGAAAAATGATACAAACGGAAGAAGAATAAAAAAAACACATTTTGCATGTTTGTACTGTGTAGAAGATAATGCATTACCGCATGCTTCTGTGTCGAGGTCATGTTAAGAAAAAGAAAAAAAAGAAGATAAAAAGATAAAGCGAAAGACGCGACCTGATTGGCTTATTAAATAAAGAAGAAATATAGGCAAAGTAAAGAAAAGGACGTAATCTGGTTGGTTGTTTAAATGCTGGAAAAAATAAGTTGATTTTATTATTATTTATTATCAACATTCCATAATTACCATATTTTGGAAATATTTTCCCAAATTTTTTGAAAAGATTAGCAGAATTTTTTTTTTAATGTTATCCATAATTAAAATTAACGTCGCAAACCAATGTTAATGAGGAAATAAACAAACAAACAAATAAACCTGTTTAACAAGCTAGTCACGTGAACAAACTCGCCTCCTCTTCTCATATTTATTGACAGAGTCGAATGCAGACTATTTTCAAAATGAGTATTGTTCAAACTCAAGGGTATTTAAAAGTGAAATTTTCTTCAATTATTTTCTTGCATGAATTAAAATTGTTATTATCCGGAAAAATGTAATTTATACATTGCCATTAAAACAAAAGACCGTTTTTTTTTAACTCTTTCAGAGTTCCTCCGCTCTTTTCAAAATTAAAGAAATAATATAACGACATGAAATCAAAACGCGAGCAAATACTACTTACCAGTTTCATTTTTGGATGGTTCACATACTAATTTTTTTCGGTATGAAATTAAGAACACTTTCTAAATTTTTTGACAAACAAATTTTAGCAAACGGTTTTCGCGAAGCTTTGTGAACCACTTGAACCCCATCACTGGGACATGCTTGTAAAAATAACTGGGACGGTATTATTACAAAATAAAAATTCGGAGGTGGAGGCAAAATCAGATTTTAAAAGTGGAGGTGGGGTTTGAAATAATCCTGATTCTTTATTTTTTATCTGATCCTCTCATAAAATGAATAATTTTTTAGATTTATTATCCGACTGTAAATATGCATTTTTGTTTTAAATGGTTATTTTTTGGTTGTTTGTGCGTATTTTCTCGAATGAGACCATAGACTTTTCCTCGTGTGAGACATATAGAAACTAACTTTAAAAAGAATGGAATATGAGTTTTTGAAAATTAATATTAGTAGTAATGCTTTTAAACAAACGACACAGTTGAGCGCAGTATCATAGTCATAGACAGACACCAAGAAAACAAACTCTTCTCTCGAGTTTAGAAAAAAGTAAGAGAAGTTGAAGCCCCCCTGAACCCTCATAGTACACTGGACAGTAACGTTTATTGGCTCAGAAAGAAAGCGTCCAAATTTCAATTTAAGCTGTTTAACGCTAACTGAACATAATATTCTTGGAATATCAAAATCCAGAGACAAATATGCAATGTGATAGGTCCTGATCTGGCATCTAGTCTACAGTCGCTTTCTCACTGACGTGCCGTGGCTTCCCTCTGTCTCTTCTACAAGTGTTTTCACGGCGACTGTTACAACGAGCTACTTTCGCTGGTTCCCATACGGCATGAATTTAAGCGAGCTACCAGGATGGCATCGCGGTCCCACCCTTTCACTGTCAAAATGGTAAAATGTAACCGTCTCTTCTACTCAAACAGCTTCTTCTCGCGCACTTCCCTTCTGTGGAACTCCCTTCCTCTTACTTGCTTCCCCGATGACTATAATCTTCAAATATAAGTAAGTGTAATGTCAATCGACATCTGACACCCTGAGCTTGTTGCCCGTCCTTCTCTGTATCCTTTCCTCAAACACGGCTCTTTACTCTTGTTCTCAATCCTCTGTAACCCCTTGTGTGCTAGTGGCACTCCCACGTTGCTTGGGGGGAATTGCTTGAAAAAAAAAGAAAAAAAGAAGATGTCAATGGATCCAATTCTCCTTAAGCTCAAACATCTTGACAAAAAATTTGTTTCTCTGGCATGCAACACTGGTTGATGGAGAAGAAAAGTGCCTTGTTTTTCGTATGATACTACGACGTCTGATGCAGAAACTACTTTCCCATAACTGCTGTCGATTTGGCGACATCTGTTAAATGTTGCTAAACTCATTATCAAATTTTGAGCGGGGACTTTGTCCATGATTTTGGTTAGGTGTATTTATACCTGTTTTTTTTTCTTTTTCAACAATCTCGAACTAAATGTACCGTGGACATTAGGCACGTGGTTTCCACCCATTCATAACTGTCTTTTTCAACAGTCTCGAACCCACCGCACCGCGGAGTTCGCCCTTCGTGTAACGTGGACGTTCGGCCCGTGGACTAGATTTGATCATTTTCAAGCATTGTATTTTCTTTTTTTTTCACTATAATTCATTCAGTACATGACCTAAGAGCGACTCAAGGTAGAGGGTTACTGAATGAGTTGTGTGATATGAATATAACAGGAGGAATTAGAAACTAAGGATTATGAGAATATGAAGGATAGATAACAATTGATCCCCAATTTGAAGAGCTTAAAATTGTAGCTTTTGGAGAAGCGTCTACACGGGAGTATGTTCCACAAAATAGCGGTTCTCAGAAAGAATCTCTCCGAGTGGAACGTCCTTCTTACCAAACGAATACAGAGGAACGAGGCTGATTCAACTCTGTGTATGTAGCATACCGGGTTTGGGCCGTATAGTTCTGAACTGGTGGCACGGAAAAATTAAAAAAATTACAATAATAAATATTCTTAATGTTAATTTACTTTAAATTCCTGTTACAAGTTGAACAGCACTAGTACGTTATCATTGGGACCTGTAAGGGGTTGAACAAGCGATTCTGCCGGATTACAAACAGTAATGACAGCTCCACGCGGCGAGCCGGTAATCTAAGATTGTTCTCGTGGAAATTATTGTCGGATTACTGATTATTTTTCACACTGCGATAATAGTAGAGTAATAAAAAATATTTTTATATTGTCTTAAAAAATTGATAGGTAATATTGTTTCTTTCCTTTACAATGTACAAGCAAGGCAACAAAGCCATTAAGAGGCAAGAGGTTACTGAGTGTTAGAGAATATGAGAAAAACACTATTAGGGAGAGAGAACATAAAAAAAACAAGAATTTAGAACACAGTAGATAACGATTGACATTGAATTTATATTTTCGAGGATCAAAGTTGACTAAAAAACAAGTCGGAAGAGAGTACTACAAGCGAAAAGTGCTACACAAGAAACATTGAACATAGACCTTACGGTTCTATTTGGCCATTTCAACTGTAAAATGATGAGACCATCCCACCAATCTAGTACTGCCCTTAAATTTATAAAATCTAGGTATCATAGAGGAAAGTTCATCAGAACAGTTACCATAACTTTTTATAGAAAAAGGAACAGGGAAGCTACGTTACGGCGGTGGGAAAGTAACTGAAGCCGAGATGCCAGGTCATGATCAATAACACTGCAGATTCATATTATTTTATCATGAATTATTAAATAGACTGCAGAAGCATCAGACCAGATGTGGCAGCAATATTCAATGCATGGCCGAATGGTAGACTTGTAAATGTGCAAGATAGATTCTGGGGAACAGTGAACAAACTTTCCTGGCATCAGACGTGGCAACTGATTCAGTAAATTATTTATACTTCATGTCAGCGAAAAGCATTAGTCTAAGATGGCGTAATGAATTACTCTGATGGCGGTAATATCAACCATGCTGACGGAAGGTGAGAAGTACGAGAGAACAAACTGTTAGCATAGAACTTACGGTTACGTCTAGCCATTCCAACTGTAAAATGATGAGATCTGAATAAAACATCAACTTAAATTGGCACAGAAATTCGGAAAAAAACAATTAAGCATAACTTTTTTAAAAAGAATTATTTGATTCTGAAAATACAGAACAAAAACTACGTGTCCTGCATCAGTTAACGAGGGGCAAGTTTTTCAACATC
The DNA here is from genome assembly GCA_964036315.1 of Acanthosepion esculentum. Classification (NCBI taxonomy): domain Eukaryota; kingdom Metazoa; phylum Mollusca; class Cephalopoda; order Sepiida; family Sepiidae; genus Acanthosepion; species Acanthosepion esculentum. The sequence goes on from OZ038479.1 coordinate 86,609,902, forward strand.
AAAATGCGAGATATTCGTGCATTTCGCGGGACGGTTGACAACCTTAGATTCTCTGTTCTTTAACCTTTTAGTCGAATAGAAAAGGACTGAGTGGAATACAGATCTTTGATTTCACGCTGTAAGAGTCCTTATTTTATCTTTATGTATTTTGTTTCGCATGCCAGACGGCCGCATCCCCAGAGACCTTTTGTATGGAGAGCTGGCCTCTGGAAGGAGACCCGCCGGGCAGCCACAGCTGCGGTGCTGCGATGTAGTGAGACGCGACATGAAAGCTGTGGACATCAACATAGGGTCCTGGAATAGAGAGGAACCCTGACCAAACACCTCATGTCGGGGGAGGAGAAGCTGACACAAGTCGCCACGGAAAGACGGGCCCGCAGAAAGCAAAGCGACAGCTCCAACAGACCAGAGACAGAAAACACATGCGACCTCTGCAACAGAGATTGTCACTCTCGCATCGGCCTCTACCGTCACAGGCGTCGATGCTCCAGCCAAGCAGACAACTTGGATGCTAGCCATTGTAAACCCTGACCGACGGAAGCCTACACAATAGTTTTAATTGTGACTTGTAACGAAGCAATTTGATAGCACTTTTTTCCTTTACAAAAATTCATTAAATAGAATATCAAGAGTGGGTGCAGAAATATGACCAGGCCTCTACGATGGTTAGAAAACTAATCAACTAATTAAACTGAATATTGAAAATTAATGGATATTGATTTTGCGCGAATATTTAAAATTAACATTTAACTACACTATGTCAGAATTTATTATGCAAGTTAATGTTTTCATGATAAAATTAATATGAACCAATCAACGTTGGTAATTTTTTTTTAGGAAATGTATTTATATGATAAATATGTATTGAGCACGTGTGTGTGTGTATGTGTGTGCGTGTGCTTTGCTTTTCAATGTGACTAACACACTCAAAGAACAATATGATTAGAATGAAGAAAAAAGTGGATATTCAACAAGTGCGTTTTTATAACAAAGACACACACACACACACACACATATATATATATATATATATATATATATATATATATATATATATATTCCATGTATATATATTCTATTTATATATATTCTATGTATCTGCATACACAAAGTTAAAACAGAAATATTCAGTTTTGTAGAAATTATGGGTTCTATTTTTCTTCTTTTTTTTTTGCTTTTTTTGAGCGTAGGTCCGATGAGATAAGTATTTTATTTGTATGTTAGGAGTTGGAGTAGAAATAACTTACTGGTTGTTGAAGTTAAACATATTTGGGGTTTCTACGCTGTAGTTTTGTTAGGGTTGCCATTGAGAGAGAAATAATTTTTTCTGTTGGATCTCTAGCCATTTATAGTTTTCTTTGATTTGAAAAAGGTTCCGAGAATTATGGAACATACAGAAATAACAGACTCTTATATGAAAATGCCTTTTTCTTATATAGTTTTCCATGCTTTATCCGAATATGACATTTCGACATTTTTTTTAAAACAATTTTTTGTGTAAATTTAAGTTGATCGCCTATGTTCAAAATTGGTGTGTGAAATGAATATAAAACTGAACCGTGATTTCGTAAGCGTTTACACAAATATAGCCGCGAAAATGTATCCTAATTCTGTGCCACTGTTATATGTAAATGTGGGAAAAATAGGAAAAAATAAGGTTTTGTCAAATTCGAAATACATATCGATTTTATTGCAATTGGATATTTTGCCTTCTTTTGAAATTCTTCTTTTATTGTTTTTAGCATTTTTTTTAATCTGTCTTTATTCCAACTGGATTCTGCTTTTGTTTCGCCGCCATATTTGTGTAAACGGGCACAAAGTGAGTTTAGCAAACGTAACCACCATATTAGAATCATTCTCTTCAATCCAACTTAAAACTTAATTTTTTTAAAAGATGAAAAATTTCCAAAAGAAATGAATGTCATATTCAAACAAAGCAATATAAGTTATATAAGAAAACGGCATTTTTATCCAAAACTCTGTTTTTTTCAGTTAACTGAATCGTAATACTTTTTTCTTCCAGATACATACAACGTGCTTATTTTTTTTCTATTTCAGAGCGATATATATATATATATATATATATATATATATATATATATATATACTCACCGGTAGCACAACTAGTTGTTTGAAAACTGATCTGTTTTCATTCAACACCTGACGATTGCATCGTGCATGAAACTCACTGTTTTTCTATTGTTTGAGGAAAAAAATATATTTATTATTAACATAAATTTTAGCTGTATTATTATATATCGAGCACTGTCTGATTAACACTCAATGTGTGATACTATATATATATATATATATATATATATATATATATATAGGTAGTAATCCGTTGGTATAATCCAGGTGAGTCTTATTAACACAATATAGAATTTGGAATATGTTAAAACTGACTCGCAAAAGACACACTCTCTATTTCTTTCTCAAAATAATCAATATACCACTACAAACTTATAACATATACAGTTTGAAAAATCCTGCGAATTTTAAAATTAAAATTCGTAGGTGTAAATGGTCATTAACTAAAGGTATCTTAATTCCAAATGTAAAACGTATATATATATATATATATATATATATATATATATATATATATTCTTTTATTGATGTTCACCAGTTACAATGTCTAAGAGCCACTCAAGGTAGAGGGTTACTGTATGGTGTTGTATGAGCGTAAAAACGACAAGATGTAAAGCTCATGGGGCTATGCAGGAAAGTTAATGGTTAACTCTAGTCTTGAAGCAGTCAAGATTGTTGTGATCAGGAAAACAAGAGAATGAACAGACTTTAGAAGGAACCAGAAACCCAATCCTAAACAGGAATCAAGGGATAAACCTCTACTCCTGTTCAAAAAGCCAGGAAGTAGTGTGAACCGGACTATATATATATATATATATATATATATATATATATATATATATATATATATATATATAAATATATATATCGTCATCCAGTGACAGACTATTTCGCTGTATCACAGCTCATCAGTGTAGCTAGACATCCGATCGCTTCAGGCCGAGACCGAAACCGATTTGGTATCAGTCGGAGATTCTAACACCTAGGTCATCGACGCCCGGCAGAGAGAAAGGCAAATTTTTGCGTATTTATTTTTTCATGATCACTCCAGCCACCCAGAGAACTCAATCGCTAGGAGAGTTTTGCATTATCAACAGTAATAATAAGTTTACAAATTCGCTACTTCACACAGTGCTCGACCGATTAGATTACTTTATCGAGCGATATATGTATATGATCTAAATATATTGAAACACAAAGAAAAAAGTAAACGACAACATTAAATTAAAATTAATTAATCATAGTTGAAATATGAGTGGAGGTAAAAACAATGTCATCCTCCTCACTTAAAACAGTCAAGTAGATTTTTTTTTTAAATGTTCCGAAATATATCCTTATAACAAAGTCGGGAATAAGTATTATTTATATCGAAAGCTGTTAAGCGTATCTCAAATAAGGTTGTAATAAAAAGGAATGTCTGTGAGTGTATATTCGATAAAACATTATTGAGTTGTGCCAAAAAAATGTGTAATCAAGTCAAAATAATTTGGCTACTATCTCCATAGCCGAATGAACACAGACTCTATTAGAATTACGATTGAAAATCCGAAATGCTTGTCGTTTGCGATAAAAAAAAAAAGCAAATAAATAAGACAAATAAAATTGTGCCAGTAAAAAGGGAGTGAGAAATTAGCTAGGAGGATTTTCTGCAAAATTTGGCCATTGACCGTGCTGATCAAAGAATCACGCTCAGTTCTGGTCAGAAGGTATTGATTATTTTTTTTAAATCGACATAGAGGCAAGTTCCGGACAAATTGTGTCTCTGCGATGCGTGAAGAGAAACAAAAGACTACAAAAACAAAAGTGGTGGGTGGGGAAAGAACGTCTGTACCAACTCGACGCTTCCTCAGTTCAGACGATAACCTAAAGAGTTAAAGTAGCTTTGAAGCTTAATTTTATTTTGTCTCGTCTGTATTCAAACAAGGGAAACGGGTCTTCAATAAACCTGACCCAACTTGGCTCTGAAAAACACAAGTTCAGTGTTCAGTTTTTTTCCCTTTACCATTCGAATCAAATCTATTACGTCGGTAGGTCATCGACTGAGTTCTTGTGATAAGTGCTTCCACGGCACTCTATGAAGTGGGGCTGGTGGCTGAAGAGCCTCTTCATCTTTTCCTGGAACTGAAATTAAACAGAAGGTTACATTGGTTTTATTGGCTTCAGTCTATGACAATGCTATTGATCTGAAATGTATCTTTTGTCTAAAATCATTACTGCCATTACATTTCAAAATAAATAATAAAACTTAATTTTCAGTTATTTTTTTTTCTTCAGAAATATTAATTGCTCGGATTTTCATATGGCTTATATGCAGGAAATATTTATAGGTCTCATTCCAGAAGATAAGCACAAGCGAAAAGTAAAACAATAAATAAATAGAAATCTTCATCGTGTGCTGTGTCCCCTCAGAACGTAGGCGATCATGGCTCTCCACAATTTCCTGACCTTTGTAGCTCTTAATAACTTTTGTCTTTTTGTTATTTCTCCTAAACCTTTTTCCTCCCTCCATTTACTCAAGCTCACTAAGTATGTTATGCGTTGTTTTCCTCTGTCCCTCCTGCCTTTAATCTATCTTGTGAGTTTTTTTTTATAAGCGTTTTACCCCAAGCAAGGCAGGAAGCCACTAGCACGCAAGGGGTTACAGAGAGCAAAGAGGAGTGATAGAGGAAAGGATGAAGAGAAGGGTAGGGGATAGATCAGGGCATCTGGAGACGTCGATTGACATTACATTTGAATAGTTGGAGATTATAGCTATCAGGGAAACAAGAAATGGGGAGGGAGTTCCACAGGCGAGAAGTGCGAGCCATAAAGCTATTGGAGTAGAAGAGACGGCTACACTTAACAGTTTCGACAGTGAAAGGGTGAGTGAGAGCGAGACGCCAGCCTAGTTGAACGCTTGAAGTCTGGGAACCAGCGAAAGCAGCTCATCGCGAAGGTATTTGTAACAAAGACAGAGGGAGGCAACGGCACGTCTGTGAGAGAGCGACTGCAGACGAGATGCCAGATCAGGGCCAATTACATTGCATCGAAGCCCTCTTTCTTCATTATGTGCCCTAGAAATGTCAACTGTCTCTTACTTATGTTAAGTATAAGTGTGTTTTTTCTTTCCATTTTCTTCGTCGTTGTTTGTATATTCGGTCCAGGGTATCCCCAGCACTCTTCTGTAGAAGAACATTTCTGTTGCTTCAAACTTCTTCTTCATCTGTGATATGATTGTCCAGCATTCACTGTCATATAGGAGGATATGTATCACGTAACAGCTCAGCACTCTTTTCTTTGTTTCTAACAAGTTTTTTCTGTTTCTTAATACTCTGCTTAGCTTTTGGCGTGCATCTTTGGCTCTCCCTATCCACCTTTGATTTCTAGTATCGAGCTTTCCGTCCTCTGTTAAAACACTTCCAAGATATTCACTTTTTTTTTAACTAGTTCGAAAAACAGAGAAGGTTTATTTCACCCCTTACAGAGCAAAAATGCCACTAAGAAGCCAAGTGTTACTGAGAGTGAAAGAGAATGAGAAAACTTTAGTGAGGAGAAAAGACAATAAACGAATAGGGAACAGGAAGACAGAAGATGGCAATTGACGTTGCGTTTAAATTTCTGAAGATCGTAGGTGGCAGGGGAAACAAGAAGCCGGAAGGTAGTTCCACAGGCAAACCGTTCGAGGAAAGAACCCATTAGAATAGAAAATGGTGACATCTAGCTATTTCGACAGTAAAACGCTTGCCAATCTAGTAGTACTATAGAATGTTAATTCTACATCATTTCAATAGCTAAAAATAACTTGTGCAAATCTGTGTAAAAAAGCGGATCACAGAGCTCATTCAGTTTCATACATATTTTCAGAACATCTCAACTTCTAATTGGTCAATAAACACACAAGTGAGCGTTACAATCCAACCACGTACAAGTCTTTTTCCAGCGCATGATCAAGTCAAGTTTTCCCGCTTCTTTTACTGGAACCTGTCACGTGATTAAGTTGATTATAAATACCAGACACGAGTTCGTTCTTTCTCTCTCTCTCTTGATTTCATTCGCTTACGAAAAATGTAGTAGTAAAGAAATCGTTCTCGACCCTTTGCGGACGGACGACATGAAAACATATTCACACACACACGCACACATACACGTACGTACGAAACTTTTCAAACTTCATTACAAACTAACATATTATGAATATTCAACTAAAAGCAACGAAACTTAATTGCATAACCTTACAAGCAATGGAAACTTAATTACAAACATTACAGATCATTCGCTCCATCAGCTCTTCTAAAGCTAAAACTTTACTCAACATTTTCTCAGCTTTACAGAACTCTTTCAACTCTTTCACAGTGAACATTTGAGCGGCAAGTTCATTCAACCTTTTATGAGCTCAGATAAAAAAGTATTCCATTAGTACAAACTTTAAATCCAGTCAAAAGGAAGTAACCCCTATGCTTGTACATCATTATACAAATATAAATATAAATCTTGTTGTTATAATCCATTTTTGTGTTCCTTCCTGTTGTTTCTCTTGTTGCTTTTGCGTTTGCTTACACACTCGTAAAGTAAGAAATGTATGGGTTGATTTGGGCCGTCAATACTGCTACAATAGTACTCTTCAGTTTATACGGTCGAGGTACCAAAAAGGAAAGCAATATTTATTTTGTAAAAATATACAAAAATGTGGCACAAGGCCAAAAGGGAGACTGGAGAAAGAATAGTCTTCTTCTGTCTTACCAAGGAGGAGAGCTCATCAGAAAAATTACCATGGAAATATTTATAGAAATATATTATAGAAAATACAGAAGAAAGACACGTTATGGCGCTGGAAATGTAACTGAAGCTAAATTACCAGATCAAGACCAATAACATTGCAGATACCTCTTTGGATTTTGCCGAGATCTTGAGATATATAGCAGGAGCAAAAAAACAGATGTGGTAGCAATATTCAATGCACGGAAGAATGATAGAATTATAAATGTTCAAGATGGATTCTGGTGAGAAAAATAACTTATAAGCTGAATATAATAATATAGCACTCACCGAAAGACAAGCAGCACGACATTCCCATACAATGTGTGTCTCTTTAATTTTTGATACGTTCTATTGCTATTATTATGATATGTAAAACAGAGACAGAAGCAGTAATTAAATAACTTTTATTTTATTTTATTTTACACTGTCAATTATAGACCACATGGACTGGTGCTAAAAACAAAGATTTCTGCATTTGAGCATTTGAGCACCTTCGACAACAGCTAAAACTAAAATGGCTACCATGTAACTCAAAGAGAAAATAATGACATAATCATGATGTTGACGTTCCACACTACGTTGAACAAAAGCACGCATTAGTACTGGAAAGAGTTATAACAGTGGACTTGAGAAACTTATTTTTTCTGAAAAGAAACTGTTGGAAGAGAAAGATTTCATAAATTCCCACTAACGGTAGCACTGACTGCTCGGTCAATAAATACCAACTGTTTCCTTATAAGGAAACGGCTAATATTATCATTATTATTATTTTATTATAATATAAAGTCGTTATTCAACTTCACAAAATAGTGCTAATCCTTCTATTCTTGAACTGTCACCAGTCCACATAACCGTAGTCTTATATTATAATTTGATACAATCAAAATTATAATATTGCCAAAATGCGGGAAAACTGTCAAATTATACTAAAAAAAAACAGAGGAAAACATTAATATTTCTAATATTTTTCTTCATTTATTATTTTTTAGTGAAGGATTCCTTATTAATACATAATAACGATATAATATATTCATACGCAATCTTAACCTATGAGAAGAGTAAGCAACATACTTCCGTTATAAAGGAAACAGGTTTATAAATAGGAGGATCACTGTCAGAGTCGCAAAAATCTTGAAAAATAAAACTGTTTTCGTAGAAGATCATGTGCCAATTGTTTTTGGCTCTGATTGTGCCAATGATTCAGATATTTTTAGATAATGTATTAGGATTATTTGGTCAATCACGTCAGCTGTAAGCTATTAGCGTCGAAATGAATTGGTCGTGAAATGCGATATTATAGTATATTCTGTTGTAAGAAGTTTCACTTGCTACACAAGTATCGATTTTATGAGGCTGAAAGTGGATTGATTGATTTGTGTTTTTATGGCTTATCAACAAATTTGCGGGTTATTTAAAGCCAGAAAATATTTTTAGGTTGTAAGAATTATTTAGAAGATAATAATAATTTACTGATAAATGTTCTACTAATTAACCCACAGCTGGGGGTGGATTCATAACTTTTCAAAGGGACGAACACGACTGGAACTGGAACACGACTCTCCGACTTACAATTTCGAGCCGTTATCCATTGCACCACCCACAGGTTTGACTTTGCTTCACGTCCGTGATCGTGTGAGAACCATTATTTTAACGTGATATGACCGTAAGTCTGCTGGAAGTGGAATCTAGCCTAGTCTATTTCGTTCAATTCGCACTAATGCTCTTGGGAAAGGCAGGAACCAATGTTTTCTCCCACTAGCTAAAGGTTAAATAGCAGGGTAGATTGGGTTCTCTAACCTTAAGTGGCATCAGTCTCCTCGTTGCAGAAGTTAAAACCATGGAGAAGACAACGGGAAACCTCACCCCGATTTTCCCGAATAAGTCATGGCATTTCACACAGACGATGTGCAAGGGAACTAAAGAGCCGTGATCATCTACGTCACGAAGACATCGGAGATGATTTGCTATGAAATGACAAAGTGTTTCTTGAAATAAATTAACATATTACCTGTAAAAATGACAGTATTGTATAAATAATATGCATATAGATGTACTATGTATACTGTGTTGAGGGGTACATTTTCTTTATTGGAATTTTCGATCTCCAGGCCGGGAGATCTGTATTCCACTGCCCTACGCCCACTAAATACTAGGATGTTTAGTCAAACATGTGTCTGTTCTGAATTACCTATCTATTGACAGGTAGATAAGAATAATACAACTACGAAACATATATATATATATATATGTTTTTAAACAGTTTATATATATATATATATGTTTCGTAGTTGTATTATTCTTATCTACCTGTCAATAGATAGGTAATTCAGATTTTTCATATATATATATATATATATATATATATATATATATATATATGTGTGTGTATGTATGTATGTATGTATATATGTGTGTGTGTGTGTGCATTCGAAAATTGGAGGAAAATGGGGAAATTAATGATGACAGGCAAAAAAACAAAACAAAAACAAAACAATATGGCATAATACGGGCGCCTCCATATGTGGCTAATGCGTGGCGTTGGTTTGGTTGATTTTGTTCTATTGGTTGATTTTACGTCATGTCTGCCCTTGCTGTTTTTTCTTAATGTCGATTATTTGTATAGGACACCTAGTGAGGATCGAAGGCACTACTCAGTAGTCATGGTCACTCAGAATAGTCTCATTGACCATTACTCTACGCAATTAAAGGACTTTAATGAGATAACGCATTGCAAATGATTTCACTATGAAAATGCATTACAAATGATTTTACTGTGAAAATGAATTGGATATGATTTTAAAATGAAAAAGCATTGCTAATGATTTTACTATGAAAATACATTGCAAATAAATTTACTATAAGAATACATTGTATATGATTTTACGATGAAAATGCATTGTAAATAATTTTCCCATGTAAATGCATTGCAAATGATTTTCCCATGGAATTACATTACAAATGATTTTATATGAAAATTCATTTCTTACTGAAGGCAAGCGGAACAGAAAAAAAACTACCTAACAAGCTTATCTCAATGGTTGACAGAACAAGGTTTAGGAGAGACAAAATTTACTAAGTGGTTCAAACGACGGGATATTGTGGAGTCCAATGATTGCCAACGTCCTAAAGGCACATGACACATAGAAGAATAGTAACTTTGATTCTCACAGGGTGTCCCATACTGGTGAAACTAAGTCTTGTAAAATGATAATGATTGCTTTATAGATGCATGTGTGTAATTTTGGCAATTCTATTTGTTTGGATCAACGAACAATCATCTGTACAATGATGGAGAACTTACGTCTAAGACAACAATTTCGCTTAGAATCACTTCCAATTTTAATTTACTTCTCGTGAAGAGCTACCTCGAGTATATATGGCCGGCGGACACCTTTTCGTGGCAGAAGCTTTCATATTTCCTCCTAACGTCAATCCACATTGAACAACCACGAAGTATTGGCATCTAATTTTGATCGGTCAATTGGTCTGTACACTTGCGGTAAATTCGAGTAATGACCTTGAAGCGGAATCAAAGGTGAAATCCACTGTCGTGTCTTGGGTGTTCTATCTTCATTAGTGTGGTTAATGTCTGTCACGCATTGAATAGACCAATCAGAACAATGAGCCTACTTCTTCAACCTCTGCACTTTACTTGAATTATTGTTCTAATTACTTGGTCAATCACGTCAGCTATAAACTACTAGAATCAGGATGAGTCGGCCGGGGAAATACGATATTTTGGCACATTCTGTTTCATTTGCAAGCACTACTTAAATTAATTGGTCCGCTCGTAAAAACCAACAAGCAAACAAAAAAGCAACAAATAATTTTTTTTTTCGGATAATTTTTGTAGATTAGCATTCATTAGACCTTCCGCTATTCCCGACATTTGTCAGCATCGAAAACTATTGATTTATTTATCATTAAAGAAGAGGGGTTCCTGTTCATTGTATAAAAACAGCATGAAATCGATCTCTGACTTCTTAGAGAGTTATCGGCGCGTTTTCGTTTTTATTTAAAAATGTCAAATTTGGAATTGTCCTTGTCATTGGTAACTGCATACTATTACGGATTCGGAAAAGGACAACATCAGTATGTTATATACCGCACCTATGAACTCTAATGGGTATATCCAAATCTTCATAAATACGTTGGACGCTATTGTAAGTGGGGGTAATATACTGTTTAAGTAGTCTACCACTAGCAGTGGTTTACCTATTACGCGCCGCTGGCGAGTATTGTATTTTGTTGATGTTATAATGATTACCATTTCATTTCCAACTCTGTTTTGGTTATTCCTCATTCAGTAACCTGTTTAGGTTACAACAGAGTAGTATTCAGTTATCAGTGACATGAGCACACTTTAAAACTTTCATTTGCAAATAAAAATAACGTAGAGGTAACTCTTTAAAATTCAGGAATCGATTTGTCATTGTATTTATATTGTTAATTAAACACCCCATCCGCCCTAAATGATTAAAATCAATATGTTTCGATTCCTCAAATGTCGTGGATCGAGGAAGATCTAATGAATAGCTAATCTACACAAAGTATTCCCCAAAATTTCTTCTTTGTGTTTTTTTTAGGCGGGACCATTTGATTTAAGTAGAGCGAGCTTGCATCCCATGACGTTCTGAGATTAGATTATTATTATTTCAATAGATATTCAGACAAGTATACCCATCTTTGTTATTTTGATTACTACGTGTTGGTTGATGTGTTCTCAAGATGATTCTTAGCCCTTTGATCCCTGCGTTCCTGAACACTTTTAACCCTTCTGTCTGAGCTCCTGAGTCAAAATTTGCAAATAACTGTTATGTAATGTTTCACGGTAGATATAAAAATAGTTACAAGTGTTTGCTCACCGTTCAACCGGTTGCTGAGCATTAAGTCATTTTTCTCGACCACTGTTCAATCGGTGACTGGGTATTACGTCATTTTTCTCGGTGGCCAGGGCTCAAAGGGTTAATTGAACGACGGATCATTGTTACACTGATCAGTGAAATGATTTGATTGAAATGATGGTGAAAGCGCAAAGTGTGCAATATCGGAAGAATATAGGGCGTTGTATGGAATTATACTGTTGGAAGTTGGCTTCTCCTCGTGGCCTCTGATCAGTGGGAATGGTAACGTTATATATTTGGGCAACCCAACCTAGATAGCCAGAAGAAATAAGGACTGTAATAAAGCTACATCCACTCGCCCCAGAAACTAAACTTGTAATTTCACGCGCCCTCTTACTGTTCCTACTCTTCAAATATTGTTTCTTGTTTTACTAATAAAGAATCTCACTCGGTCGACACAAAAAATAAACTAGAAATATTTTTCTACGTATCACGTTTGCCTTGTTATTCATGTAAGTTTAGAGAGTACAACGCGATTCTCAACCTATATTTTCATCTATTTCCTTTTCCTCGACCTGTCCCCTAACCAATTAATGCTTACAGACTCAAATATAAACTACCAATAATTATCTCCGAAACAAATAATTGCTTACAAACGGGAATATTTAAGACAAGTGTAGCGGCTCGGATTGAGGAATCGGAGAGCCGAGTTCGAATTCCAGTCGAATCCATTACATTCACTTACATGCTAATACCTTCTTCTCCTCCCCCACCAGCTATGGCTAAATAGCAGGATAGATTGGGTTCTGTAGCCTTGGATGGCAGCTGGTCTACCTCAGAAAGAAATAGCAACCTACTGCGGGAAAAAAAACTGCTTCGTCAGTCATGTATCGAAAGATTCATGATTGCTTACGCGTGTATCACGTATGGCACATAACTGACTGATCTAACTATCACTGGACCAATAAATGTTTACAGACTCAAATATAAACGACCAATATTTATCTATCCCCGAAACAAGTAAATGCTTACAGACTCAAATATTTAAGACTAGTATCTGTCTGTGGACCAATAAATGCTTACAGATTCAAATACAAACGACCAATATCTAATTATCCAAGAACCGAGCAAATCCTTACAGACACAAATGTAATGTGGCTGTGTTCTGAAATTTCATGATATATGGCGATCGGGCTATACAGACCAACAAACCAGATATAATAATAAAGGTCTTGGAAGAACATAACTACTATATCACAGACATAGCCACCTCGTCTGATAAGGGCATTTTTTTTTTAAGCTTATCACCCCAAGCAAGGCTGGAAGCCACTAGCACGCAAGGGGTTACAGAAGGTTTGGAGGAAGAGCAGATAGGAGTGGTAAAGGAGAGGATGTGGAGAAAGATAGTGGATCGATCAAGGCAAGGGAGTTACAGAAGATTTGGAGCGAGAGCAGATAGGAATGAAAGGTGAAAGGATGTGGAGAAGGGAAGTGGATAGATCAAGGCAACTGGAGATGTCGATTGACATTACACTTAAATAGTTGGAGATTGTATTTGTCAGGGAAACAGGAATAAGGAAGGGAGTTCCACAGGCGAGATGTGCGAGACATGAAGCTATTGGAGTAGAAGAGACGTCTACATCTAACAGTTTCAACGGTGAAGGGGTGGGAACGGGATGCCAGCATCTCAGCAGAAGAGTTTGACAGACTTTCAAAAGGGAATTGGAGATGAAGATTAAAAGAATTTGGTATTTAAGCACAACCACTATTCCAGTAATAATAGGAACACTAATAATGATTTAAAAGAAAAACTGATGAACATACTAAGGAAATGTCAAGAAAAACCTCACAATGTGAGATCCAAAACATTGTGTTTGTATACACCACTCACATACTCAGACAGACCCTCAATATTATATGTTCATTAACTATATTTAGTTTAGAACTCAGACGAAAGACATGGTAAAGGATTGTATCGAACAACAATTCAGGAAAATTGGAAATAATAATAAAAATAATAATAATAATAATAATAATAATAATTGATGCTACACCAGGAACAGCTCTCATGGTTTTGGATCTTCATTGATAGGAGAATGCTAAATATCTATATTTTTACGGTGATATTGACAAGCAAATATGTGGTACTGAATATGATATTTACTCTAGACCCTCTAAATTCACCATCTGCCCTATCACAAATCACGATGAATGGATGTTCCCTGAGGGAGGCCTCATGTCTTGACCACCTACTGGGATATCTCAACAAACTTTGAGTGGGGCTCGTACATACGATCCATCGTTAAAGATTCAGGAAAAATGATCGGTGCCTGGTACCGCTCCTATACCTGACTCGTTGTGTTATCCTCTACCTTTACAAGAGCCATATCAGGCCTAAAATGGAGTACTGTCGTCATACATGGGCAGGAGCAGCCCAGTTTTAACTTTCCAGTCTTGATGGAGTTCAAAAGCGTCTTCACGTCCTTGTAGGGGACAAATTATTTTCACCCTACAACAGATTTCTCACAGATGAAACTTTGCAAGCCTCTCGTTGCTCTATCGCTTTTTGATTGGAAAGTGCTCAGACGAGCTACATTCATTAGTTCCACCAGTTCTAACTTTCACGGCTAAGACCCACATGTAGCAAAAAACAAACACCCCCTTCACATTCTACACTGCTTTGTGGAAATGGCTCCCAAGAGGATGCTTCTTTGATTACTACAGTCTTAACCTGTTCACGCCTAGGCTTAACCGTCATCTTCCCTTCATATACCCATAAACTGTACCTCTTACTCCGGGTTTTGTACATGGTGATCCTCACTGTAAAAAAAGAACCTTGTGAAATGAGGAATTATCAATTATTATACACTGATTTATTAGAATGATTGTCCTCATTTTGGTTGTTTCAATCATTAAGATTTGGTTATTTTCCGAGATCAGGAACTATCAATTATTATCCGCTGATCTATTTGAACGAGTGTTCTCATCTTGATTGTTATAACCACAATATTCTGGCTATTTCCGAGATTAGAAATTATTCGTAGATCTATTTGAACGACGAACCTTAGTTGTTATAGTCATAATATTTTAGTTGTTTTAGAGATTATTAATTATTATTATTATTATTATACATTGATCTATTCAGATTAATCTACTCTTCTTGCTTATTTCAGTTGAAGTGAAAAAGTTTTAATTACTAAGCTTAATTTAGCATAACACTCAGTCACAAGTAAAAAGCACTCAGTAAGTATTGAATTTACTACAGGTTTAAACGTCTGTGGAAATAACTTGCAAACCATTGCTCCCTAACAAAGCAGTTAAGGAATATTTAACAAACTTTTCTCAGTAAGTCGTAAGGCCACGAGTAGAGGTCAAACTCATTACATAAATGAATTGATTTGTGAGATAAGCTCATAAACAGTTATGGTAGGCACCCAAGAAGAATACGGAGGTTAAAAACATTTGTTTGGCTCTTAACAGTTCGATTAAATTCAGCAGAAATCAGTTTACAAGCCAAAATTGAAAACTATAAAACGTCCAATAACGAAAAGCAATTTGCGTTTAATTGAGGCGGATCAGAAACACAAGGGACGCACACACGCTGATCCTTGTACTGTAGTTGCCAAAATGTTGTGTGTTACGGTCATCCAGCTTTTATTTGACTTTCTGAAATTACGAATTATCATTAATACATTGACCTACTCGGACTAATGTCCTCATCTTGGTTGTTATAATCACAATGGTTCGGTAATTTAGAAGAGGAGGAATTATCATTAATATACACTTGAATATTTGGACTGGTTTCTCTGTCTTAGTTGTTATAGTTACAAAGTTTTAGTAATTTAGATGAGAAGTAATTTATATTAGTGTATATGAACTAATGTTCTTGCCGTGATTGCTATAGTAACAATGTTTCGGCCATTTTAACCTCTATCCTTCTTCAGTTATCTGTCGTATTCGGTAAACTTCTATGAATTTCAAAAGCAAATCTTTTATTTAAATACACGACAGTAGGTTGTTGTCATTTTCTTGCCTATTTGTAAAATATCAAGTGAGACACGTGAAATTACTAAGTAACTTCACAGACGGAACAGATTTATTAATGCAGTGGGAAAATATTCCAGACAGATCACCGAAACTAGTTTATTGTATTATTTACCTATAAGCATTTGTATTTGCGACTACAGTAACTGTTAGCGACTCGTAAAGAGAAATAGGTGAGCCGAGTTCAAATTCCGGTCGAGTTCTTGGCATTCACTTTCACACAAATGCCTTTGGAAAAGGTATGAATAAATTTCTTCTCCCCCAGTTATAGATTAAATATCAAGGCTAACTGGGTTTTCTTGCCTTGAGGTTTGCAAGGAAAATACTGAATTAAAAATCAACCTGAAAAGTGATAGGCTATCTTGCTCTAGACACACCGCTGTTGCTATAGCTGCAGTACACGTGGTGCATCTACAATCCTAATGGGTTACGAGAATCGTACGTGAACGCGTGCTCCAGAATATGTCTCACTCCTGCTGCCATGTTGTGGATTTTCGGATCAGACCAGACATTGAGTATTGCTACCGAATACGGGATGTAACTGCTCATTCCTCTCTTTCCAGACTTGACAGAGTTCAAAAGAGTTTGCGCGGCCTTGTGGGTGATGAATTATTTTTTTACCCAATAACCCCGTTCCTACAAAAGAAATGTTGCTAAGCTCTCGTTCTTCTATCGCTATTTTCATGGCAGATGTTCGGGAGAACTACATTCCTTGGTTCCACCAATCCACAGCTAGGATCCCATTCAGACTGCTTCTTCTCTAGAATTGTTGCATTGGGGAACGGGCTTCCAAAAGAATGCTTCCCTGATCATTACAACCATAACCTCTTCAAGTCGAGGTTCAACCGTTATCTATTATAATATATCCACCTCTTGCTTTATCCCTTTACACTCTTACAACAACTACATTTAGCAAATTTCTACCTACCTTGAGTAGTTCTTGGGCCGCCTTATAGTGGGTGAAAAATAGTAAAAAAAAGTGTTTACTTCAAAAGTAGAACGTATATAGGATTCATTGTTACAGTAATAAATATTAGCAAAAACTTCAATAATTAAATTTATATAATAATTATAAAAGAAACTCCGACAGGAAACCTACAGCCTTGGGACCTTACTCTCATCATCATACGTCGCTTGTATGCAGCTCGTGAATCTCTGGCTTAAATGGTTAGGCACATGCTGTCGATTCGTTAAAACTTCACAAGCGCTAATCTGTGCTATTCCCTGTGGCCCACAAACGATGAAATCTTAATTTTTGTTCGTGAAGTTAAACAGCGCTTTCCAAACAAGACTTATGAGTCGTGATGATGGTGTAGGAAATACATCAGACCGGGACAGGAAAATTTCCTGGTAATCTCATTTTTAAAGACTAACACTCATATTTATCTTTCTTTCTTTCTTTCTTTCTTTCTTTCTTTCTTTCTTTCCCCATTTGCTTTCTTACTCCCTCCTCACATCTTTCTTTCTTTCTCCATCCTCACATCATTCTTTCTTTCTTTCTTTCTTTCTTTCTTTCTTTCTTTCTTTCTTTCTTTCTTTCTTTCTTTCTTTCTTTCTTTCTTTCTCCCTCCTCGCATTTTCTTTCTTTCTTTCTTTCTTTCTTTCTTTCTTTCTTTCTTTCTTTCTTTCTTTTGTAACATTTATCATTTCCTCTCTTAATTTCACTTACATTTTTCTTTCTTTTTTGATTTTTGTTTCTTTCTTCATATCTCCTCTTACTCTCCCCTCACATTTTCTTTCTTTCTTTCTTTCTTTCTTTCTTTCTTTCTTTCTCCCTCCTCGCATTTTCTTTTCTTTCTTTCTTTCTTTCTTTCTTTCTTTCTTTCTTTTGTAACATTTGTTATCATTTCCTCTCTTAATTTCACTTACATTTTTCTTTCTTTTTTCATTTTTTGTTTCTTTCTTCATATCTCCTCTTACTCTCCCCTCACATTTTCTTTCTTTCTTTCTTTGTCATCATTTCGTCTCTTACTTCCCCCTCACATTTTTTCTTTTTTTGTTTCTTTCTT
Organism: Acanthosepion esculentum; assembly: GCA_964036315.1. Taxonomy (NCBI): domain Eukaryota; kingdom Metazoa; phylum Mollusca; class Cephalopoda; order Sepiida; family Sepiidae; genus Acanthosepion; species Acanthosepion esculentum. Next base: position 86,627,627 of record OZ038479.1, read on the forward strand.
TGTAAGCCTTGCAGCTCATGGCCTCAAAAAGCTATAACGGATAAATCAGGATGGCTAATGGAGAAAGGAATGAGATGTTAAAATAAACTTTGTATCCACTGGTAAAATCTATCTCAATGAGCTTCTATGTTTCGCTTTCCGCGTTTTCAGTTACCCGCGATCAGATTCAGAAATCATTTGTAAGCTTTATTTAATAACTTTCCCAAAGAACAAGAGCATTGATGGTGGCAATTCAGATACACAAAGCACCCTTTTTAAGTGAAAGGAAGAATAGAATTGCGTACTAAAGTTGCATATATATAACTTATAAACGAATCTTATATCAATCAGATAACTTGTATTAATATATATATATATATATATATATATATATATATATATATATATATATATATATAGTTTATAAAACTAGACACATGATACTACCTACCAACTGAAGCACGATTACAACTGAAAAAGACTTATCTAAACTTGATATAAAATTTGTTACAGCTATTTCTAAAACAATAAGATATTTAATTAGTCCTAAACAAAATAATTAAAGCCTAAAAGGCATTTACACTATAAACTGTAATGAATGTCACAGGAAATACAGAGGTGAGACTTTTAGGAATTTTAAATAAAAGAATATATGAACACAAAAAGGTATTTTACAGAACAACATACACAGTGCATTAGTTATTCATCGTAATGAATATGACCCTACTTTCAATTTAAATAATCTAGTTTTAATTACCAGAATGTAACTTACTAATGCGAAAATGCGTAGGAAGTTCATTGTGAAGCTTCCACGGCACATTTGCGTTCACGTTCATAGCACATTTCACCTTTCTTAACAAATCAACTATCATAATATAGGATATTTAAAAACTGCAGCGATAGAAACAAAAATACAAACAAAAACGTTTGGAAACTGAATGAACTTGGCTAAGCTGTAAAGCTTAGACACCAAAAATGAAAAAATTAAATGTATAATTTAGCGTCCCTTTCAATGTATAATTATAAGAACCGACGCTTTTGCTTATATTTTTATCCCTTCCCTCTCCATATATATAATGTCATCAATAAGAACATTATTTTAATCTGAAGTCCTCTTGAAGGTCGAAACATGAGACAGATTTTTTTTATTTTGTCATTCAATTACCCACTAAGATATATTGTCATAATTGTTCTATTTATACCATTAGAAATTGTTGTCTATTTACAGGTCGCAGTTATAAATTAAATTTCATCAGAAAACAATGTATATTCGTTTTAATATTAATTGCGGTTTCATGCATCTGCTGTGGTTTTGGAATATCTTCAACGGATAAAGTGGGGACTACTGTATGTGCAGTTCTGTTGAAAATCTTTGTTGAATTAGAATATTCCAAATAAATCCCGAAGTTACACAAGTGAAAAGCAAAACAAATAATTAAACTCCAGATTTAGAATGGATATACCAATTTTAGCGCATGTGTGGCAACGAAAGATGAATTTAATTACTCCACAAGCCACTCTTCCCAACAAGATGGCACTTTTCCAAAAAGTGGCTCCATTTTAAGATGGTCGAATATGGTGTGCAAGAAAGCGTTCCAACGATAACGGGACGGAGATTTGACCGCTCAGTATGCAGGACCAGCGGGGGTGAATTGGAGAGTTAGTATAATGTATTGGGAAAGTAATGGTAGTGAAAGAAAGTGAGTATACAGTTTCACGAGAATCTCGCCACTCACCCTATTCTCTCTTTTTCTCCCCTCGCCACAGTCTTTATTCCAGTTTCCTTCTTTTTTTATTCAATCCTTTCTTTTCACTCTACGTTCTTTTTCACTTCTCCATTTTTTATTTTTGTCTCTAACTTTCTCTTTCTTTTAATTTTATTATTCCTTTAACATTTTCTCTTTTTCTCTTCATACCTTTCTTCCTTTTTTCTTTTTCCTTTCACTTAACTTGTTTCTTTTTTTCTTTCTTTTTCCTTTCACTTAACTTGTTTCTTTCTTTCTTTCTTTCTTTTTCCTTTCACTTAACTTGTTTCTTTCTTTCTTTCTTTTTCCTTTCACTTAACTTGTTTCTTTCTTTCTTTCTTTTTCCTTTCACTTAACTTGTTTCTTTCTTTCTTTCTTTTTCCTTTCACTTAACTTGTTTCTTTCTTTCTTTCTTTTTCCTTTCACTTAACCTCTTCTTTTTCTCTGTATAGCTTATCCCTTTAATTTTAAAAAATTTCTCTCCTCAATTTCCCACAGTGAGTCAATATTTCACCTTCCTTCCCTATCTATCTATCTATCTATCTATCAGGATCATTTTCTGAGTTGTCCTCGCTCTTGTTCCCGTTATATATCTTTTGTTTTTTCCCTCTCCCTCCTTTTTTATCATTCCACTTTCTTGCTTCCTCACTCAAACTTTGTCTGTTTCTTTTCCATCAGCTTGCCTCTTTTTTCTATCTCTTTCTTCCTTTTTATACACCCTCGCCTCTCCCTTCTCCCTGCTTAAACATTTCCCCCTTTTTCTATTCTTTTGCCTAACTTCATCAAAACCATGAAATCTGCCAAAGCAGACCAGGAATCAGTTTGGCCGGATATAGACGATCAGAAATTCTAGATAGACATCAATCATTGGGTAAGGTCGCCAAACCCTTGACCCTTCAGAGCTCAGGAGGACTAAATAGAGCAACGCCGGATGCTTTAGAGAGGAGGGTGCTGCATCACGGTGGGTGGGAGATTTGAGCGGGTGATGAGACAGGATATGGATGGTACGGGACTTGATGTGGTTAGTTACAAACGTGGCATTGGCGGGATGTAGTGATGCGTCCTACTATATTAAGCAAAAAGTCAAAAATGGGGAAAATATATTGAATAAAAAAGCGGATTCTAAAATAATAGCGATTGTTTCTGCTTATCAAGAGAAAATAACACGTCTACACAATCAAAGCAAGAACAACGAATCTAAAAAGATTGCGATGATAGGCGAAATGAAAACGATAATGTCATTGGCGGGAAAATATCGGGAGAAAAAAAAAGTGTGTTGGACGATTAAAAAAAAAACACTGAGATAGAAAAATACGAAAATGGCAGGGCCAGAAGGAGAGGAAAATTGAATGAAAAGTTGATATAGACGCAAACAAATAGAGAGTAAGGGAGGAAATGATGAGAAAAAGAAAGAAAGAAAAAAGAGAGAGACAGAAAGAAAGGTAGAGAGAAATACAGAAAGTAAGAGTTAGAGAAAAACGGCAAGTTGAGATAAAAAAGGAAAAATAAATAGATCTAGAAAGGGAGAGAAAGAGACATTGTGTGAGTGGATATAAAGAAGACAGCATAAGTTAATAAAAAGAAAGAAAAGCAAAGAAAAGATGTAAAAATGATAAAAAGATTCGGGGGGGAAAAAAAAGAATGGTTTCCAAAGAAAAGATGCAAAATGGGTAGAAAGGCAGTATGTAGAAAAGAAAGAAAGAAAGAAACAAACAAAGACACAAAGAAACAAACAAAGAGAAAGACGGGGGAAAAAAGACAGAGAAAAGTGTTTGGAGCAAGGGAAGAGTTTAGAAAAGGTCATCTTTGAGATGACCGAAATGAGTTTTGTTAGTAATGGCTTGAGTATAGGGAATTGAAGCCGATAAGGTCTAGCAAGAGTCTTCGTGTGTGGTCGAAAGTGGGGAGAAGAGTAAAGAATTTGAGAAAATGTTGTCGAACGACCTGACGACTTTGGCTGACAGTTATTTGTAATAGCATAATTGGCATTCGATATCAATAAAGCCGGGAATGATCAGTGGAGGGACCGAGGGGTGGAGGAAGAGGGCACTTAAATATCAAATGCCATGAACTAATTGATTGATTGATTCTTTCTTTGTGTATATGAGTAAGTGAATCTTTCGCTTTCTGTTTATATCTCTATAAAGACATATCTTTGCATGCTTTTAACCATCTCCTTATTCACACACACACACACACACACACACACACACACACACACACACACACACACACACACACACACATAAGGTTGTCCTTCTCAGTTGAGCTGAAAATTTTTAGACCCACTTGTACACATACAGACACAAACGCGCGCGCGCGCACACACACACACACACACACACACACACATATATATATATATATATATATATATATATATATATTTATATATATATTTATAAATTACAAATAAATGAAATTTGAAAATAGCCCATCTGAATAGCCATTTCGCTCCGCGAGAGGTTGTCAACACTAAAAAGTTAGATAAAATAAATATGAAGTCTACCTTTATATATATATATATATATCTATTCATGACGCCAATTCAGTCGGGTTTCGATCCTAGCTAGTCTGTCTGTGGATGATAATAATATTGGCTCCTGAAAATTAATTTCGGTTGAGCTCTGTGGGAAGGAAGTGTGGGTTTGTAAACAGTGACTTAAAGCTAATATAGCATGAATCTTTGGCAGAATTGAGTCCTGTCAGTCACAGTGTGTTTAACTAAAATTCATCTTCATCCCTGCCATGCACCGACGGCTTAGTGGTAGAATTTCCGACTGACGCCAATTCAGTCGGGTTTCGATCCTAGCTAGAGGCAACCAGACGTCTAGCCACACTGAAGAGCTGTGATACAGCAACAGTCTGTCTGTGGATGACAATAAAATATATATATATATATATATATGTATTTCTTGGTTTGGCTGAAAAACCTTTAATATCCACTTGTACATGCACACACATCTTTCTTGCTCTCTCTCTCTCTCTCTCTATATATATATATATATATATATGTGTGTGTGTGTGTGTGTGTATATATACTGAGTGTAACAGCAAAATTGTCCAAATCTTGTAACAGCATGGGATAATTGTCCAAATTTTAAATTTAATTTATTTTTTAAATATATATATATATATATATATATATATATTATAGCTGATTTCATTTAGTAGATTCTTTTTTTTCCCACTACTTTTGTTATTAAATATCACACTTTGTGGTATTAGAGATCTGCCAAGAATGGCGAAATGTTGTAATAATCTGGGCGAAAATTTACAGTGGATGATCCAGCGATTAAACCAATTGCTAAACATTTCTGTCTCAGTAAATTGTTTTATCATTTAATTAGAGTAGCATTTTTTTTGTCAGTCTCATTACAATGAGCAACTAATGCACTGCATATGTTGTTTTGTAAAGATCCCTTTTGTGTTTATATAATCTTTTATTTAAATTCATTAAGGTTTATCAAATGTATCCTGTAGGGATATTATTATTAAGAAATAAAAATAAAATATAAAATAATAATAATAATGAAAATAATAAATAAAATAAACCAATAACATTTAAACTTTGTTTAAAATAAATTAAATAAAAAATAAAAATAATAAAAATGCTCCCAGCATGCAACAAAAACTGTTCCAGTTAGAAATACGGAAAAAAAGACGTTAAATCCAATCTCTTCACCATGAACCTTGATACAGGCAACATATCTCCAACTTCTCTCTGTGATATGACGTGTAATAATATGAAACTAGTGTAACCTAAAAAAATATACACAAAAAATATAAATAAATTGTTGGAAATTAACATACAATTTACCATCCTTTTCTGTCATTTCTGTATGTTTAATTTCCTATCAAGTATGCTTTTTTCTCAATGAACACAAGTCTAATTTCTGTCACTCTGATGTAAATGAACCCATAATCCCTTAGGACAATTATTGCAAGTAATAGATTAAATTACTCCTTCACATTTTAGCTTTCTGTTTTGTTTTGTATTAATTGGAGTGATTTTTTTCCATTTACATTTGGATTACAGGTCTGAAGAGTTGAGGCTATTTTTATTGACCTCAATGAAATAAATAGCACCTCATGGTATTTTAGGTGTCTGTTTTTCATTATAAAATAATTATTGCTCTGGCTCTAACATAGAGCTTTCACTGGATCTATATCTTCTTGGAAATTCCATACAGATTATGATTATATACATATATATATATATATGTATGTATGTATGTATGTATGTACGTGTGTGTGTGTGTGTGTGTGTGTGACATAAAATAAAGCTATATATCAAGATAATAGAGGTCAAATAAATGACAAGATAGAGAACATTATTAGTAGTGTGTTTTGTTCAGAGAAGTATCTTCTTCTGACAAATAGTGGTTTTATTAATGGAATCAGTCTTATATATCAAAAGAAAGAAAAAAAGGTGACGAGATACAATAAAGGCCAATTACAGTTTACACCTGAAACATTAAAGATACAGGATCACTCAGTCACCACCCCCTCTGCACTGACCTGACGGCACATCGATCATATAGTTGTGATAATGACAACTAAGATTAGGATAATAGTCTGCATGTAAATAATGTAAATTATGATAACACCTCATCCCAGAAATTCAAATAGAAATTATTCTGCATTATATTAGCTGTAATTTTTATAAGGAAAGGAAACATGTTGTATCGTGCTGGATGTAAATTTTACTGTAGAAGATTACAAAATTAGTTCTCTTTTGGTATATTTTTGCCGTAATGAATTATTTTCTTTTTTTAATCAAAATCACTTTCTTTCTGTTTCTTCCATTTTTGTAATATATATGTGTTGTGGCTTTGTTAGGGGCCAAAAATAAATGCACAGGAGAGGAACTGAGTTAAACAAATATATTAACAGTAACAGTAATACAAACGTATACAAACGAGAGTGTTACAGCAACAATGTTCAGAGCTGACTGCTGGAAAATTACAACTCCAAAAGGCAGTACCTGCTCCTATTTATAGCTGGGAGAGTCCATACCTGCATGGGTAAATTTCCATAACAATATGTGAGACACAACGGTCTTACTAACGGTTGCACTATGGTAAGCGCCCATTACAGAACTGAAGCAATGGCATTACTTGACATACATTGATTGCATGTGACAAGGCAGTATCTTGTAGAGCATACTTTATAAATAAGCCATCTGATTTCACTCTTTTTCTCCTTCTAGCTTATATGTTAACACTTCAATTTACTAATGATAAATTTGTTTCTTTGATATTATGAGGATATATATATATATATATATATATATATATATATATATATATATATATATATATATATATATGGGAGAAAATGAGATATCAATTTTTATATAGCATAAAAAAATTTTATGTACCAGAAATGGCTCATAAAATATTTCAAAACAGAAGCATGGATTATTTTGATAAACCCAATGAATCAAAATCTATTTTATATAAATATATATTATATATAAATATAATATATATATAATTTATATGTATATATTTATATATATATATTTATATAATATATATATAATCATGGATCATTTTGATAAACCCAATGAATCAAAATATATTTTATATAAATATATATTATATATAAATATAATATATATATATAATTTATATGTATATATTTATATATATATATATTTATATAATATATATATATAATATATATATAAATATATTATTTATATATATTTATTATATATAAATTTTTATATACCATAAAAATGTTTTATATACCAGAAATGGCTCATAAAATTGTTCAAAATAGAAGAATGGATCATTTTGATGAACCCAGTGAATCAAAATATATTAATCTACCCACCAACTCTATCATAAATACAACTGATAATAAATTTATCTAATCTTAATGTAAAATTCATTACAACTGCATCTAAAACAAAATACTTAATTAATACAAAATGAAATAATAATAAGCTAAACTTGAAGGAAGAATTTACTCTATCACCTGTAATAATTGTCACAAGGAATACATTGGCAAAATCTCAAGAAATTGGAATAAAACATTATATGAACACAAAAGGCATCTATACAAAATAACACACTGAATGCATTAGTTGTTTATTGAAATTAGTCTGACCATAATTTATATTTAAAAAATGCTGCTTTAATTAATAAAGAAAGCAATTCACTAAGATGAAAGTGTATAGAAAGTGCTTTAATCGCCAGAAAATACACAGTAAATAACAAAAGTGCTAAAAAGATAAACAAAAAGAAAGTAAATGAAATTGTCTCAACAATATACCCAGACACATCTATGAAGAAGAAATTTTAAATTTTTTTAAAAAAGGTTTAAAAATAGAGAGAGAGAGAGAGAGAGAGAGAGAGAGAGAGAGAGAGAGAGAGAGAGAGAGAGAGAGAGAGAGAGAGAGAGAGAGAGAGAGAGAGAGAGAATGTGCAAAAAAGCTTGCTTTGTTTTTGCTTCTCCTCAACTATCCTTACATTTACATATAAGTACCTATTCCAGTATAGATGCTGATGAAAATATGGATTAAATGCAAAATGCAGTCATTTTAATCTGCCTATTTTGCTGCATATCTTTATCTGATAGCTGTTGACTCATGAAGCAGCTAGTGACCATCGTTGACAAATATGATGAATGTTACACCTTCAAGGACAACAGTTACACCTCAAGTTTCGTACTATTGTATTGCCGATGCCTTGCTTCAATGTTACGTTTATTTTCTTCCAAATGAACCAAGGCCAAATAAATCTATATTGATCCCATCAGACCAAAAAGTATTATTCAAATGCCAGACGTGGTTCCACATATGATTTCCTCATAGGTCTTGTTTTCCTGCTTTCCAAGATCAGAAACCGTTCTCATTACTGACATCTTGATCAATGTTTTTAGTTCTCACTAGAACAACAATGGCTCGTGAAGCCTCCAAGTGTCTTGCAATGCTTATTGCAGACATGACAAACAAAGTGTTTTCTATACAAGAACTGGCCTGTTTTGTAAATTCTGTTCAGGTTGCTTGTGGCTTTTACCAAAACAGTTCCCACCGGTCTTCTGACACACCCTGCATGTTAAGTTATTCCTAGTGTAGTATTGATTGTAATTGGTCAAATGTCTACCAATAGGACTTTTCTTGTGGCTAACGAGGCCTGCATTGGAGAGACATACTCTGCTACATTCATCAAATGTAAATTAATGGATTACTGGATCAATGACTTCCCTTTTCCTAGCTGCACACTTGACATTTGCACAAGTCATTGCATGTTCTTGCAAGATTTTAGTGTTTTCATGAATTGTATGCTACCACTTACTTCAGTCACAAGCAGAAATTCCCATTCAATATACACCAAGCTGCATTAGACTCTTTTACACTATCCTTGAAGCGCACACTTAGTTGATGCTTGGGTCAAGTGCCATAGAGCAACTTGATGTAGAGAATTTGCTGGGGTGTTCTGCTGTCGCCAAGACGAACGACATGGTCTGCACAGCAACTCCTGTGGCAATGAATATTTGCTTCGATGATGATTGCACTAGCTTTTTCAAGGATGACCATATTTGTGCAAGAATCGATCTTAACCAGCATTGTCTGAACCATTCTCACATGTCTAAATGTCTACAGTACACAACCCATATCTTTATATACATACACGCATAATAACCAGCTACCCATTTACTACCTGCTAGGAATATGATTCATAGACACTTTCCAATAGTGCCACATGCTAGGATCACCTCCCCAGGCAAATAACATCAAGAAGTCATCTCCCTGGAAAATCGACCATGGTGAGATTTGAACCAGAGTTTCATTGTCGGAAAGCCAACATTCTGATCACTCAAATATGTTGCTCTTATCACGATGCTTTGGCCAGTGTACCCTTCAGCCTTCATTAGGTGTATATTGATCTGGGTAACCTACAGGGAATTCTGAACAGAACCCTTTATTTAATCTACAGTGCAAACTTTTTGTTCCACTGCCCATGTCTAATGATATCCCATGTAGTTCTTATTAAAAACAGTACACTTAAATAAAAATAGAAAAAATATATTTAAAAATAGATGAAGTATTCAAAGTATTTAATATCCATTTATATTAGGAGTAAACTGATACTGTTGGAGAGCTTAAATTTCTAAGTTGTTGGTTGTAAAAATCTGTAGGTTATTTAGGACATTCTAAGTAGTAAACATTTGTGGGATGATAGTACAGTGTATTGGTTGACTGCTAAGCATTGTTGAAATAGCAACTTTCTTTCTATGTGCCATGTCCTTTCAGGACGTAGGGGATCATGGCTCTCCACCTCTCTCTAACTCTTGCAGCTCTCAACAAGTTCCTTCCTTCTGTAACCTCCCCCAGACCACTTTCTGTCATCTACTTGCTTAAAGCTGCTAGGTAGGTCATGCATTGTTTTTCCTTGTCTCTCTTTGCCTCTATTTGTCCCGTGAGTATCAGATTCTCCAGGCCCTCCTTCCTCATTATGTGTCCCAGGAACATCAGCTGCCTCTTTCTGATATTAAGTATAAGCCTTCTCCTTGTTTGCATCCTCTCTAAGACCTTATTGTTGCTCACATGCTCGGTCCATGATATCCTTAGCATCCTTCTGTAGAATTACATCTCCATCGCCTCGAGTCTTTTCTTCATTTTCGAGGAAATTGTCCAACATTCGCTGCCGTAAAGAAGGACAGATGTCACCTAACAGCTCAATATTCTTTTCTTCATTACCAAAGAAATCCTCCTGTTTTGCAATACTCTGCCCAGTTTTTGGACTGTGTCCTTGGCCATCCCAATACACCTACAGATCTCAGTGTTGCATTTACTGTCCTCTGTCAAAATGCTTCCCAGATATTTAAACTGCCAAGTTTGCTTGATTCTAGTGTTCCTAACCTGCAAATCGCATGTTGAAAACTAAGGAACATTTTATTGATCACAGAGATATCATAGGTTCTCTTTATTATAAAGGTAAAGATTACAGACCTATTGATAAAACGCTCCAACTTCAACCATGCACTGTTTGTTCAATAGTTCTCATTTGGTTGGAAGAATCACGAATCAACCGTCCTTGGTCTGGTACCTCTTGAAAGATTACCAGCCATGTTGAAAGTAGGATTGTAAGTATAGTTAAGAAAACAAAACAAAGAAATGATTTTTCAAGGATTCAAGGATTTCAAGGATTTCTTGTAGAGAGTTGGGAGAAGACAACCAGGATGACAGTTACACCTCAAAATATCAGCAAACACTCTCCATGAGAATGGCTTCTGATCTTTTAAAGCAGGAAAACAGAACCTATGAAGAAATCACAAGTGGAGGCATGTTTGACACTTGAATAATATTTAGTCTGATGAGACCAAGATAAATTTATTTGGCCTCAGTTCACAATAATAATAAGAATTGAAGCCAGAGAAAACAACTCTAACAGTGAAGCATGTTACTGGCAATAAAATAGTAGGAACTGTTTTTCATCAGATAGTAAAGGATGACTTCACATAACCTAAAGAAGAATAAACAGAGACATGTACTGAGGGATAGTGAAGAAGAATCTCCTGATAGCAACCAAGGTTTTAAAAATGAAGTAAAATTGGAGGTTTCGACAAGATAATAACCCTAAACAACCTACCAAAGGAATCAAACAATAGTTTGAGTGAGAAGAAACCAAAAATATTGATACCATCAAGGTCGAGGGTGCCATCATGCCAATATATCATGTGTTTGAGATCTTCCAAAACTAAAGCTTATAAAAACATACTTGTGGTCACCCATGACTCAAGGCAGATTAAATACTTTGGCTATTTTGTCAACAGAAAATGATCTTGTAAAGAAGATAGTTGGAGAAAGTGCCATGAGAAGATTTGCAGATCTAAAGGCTAGAAAAAAATTGTTTTAGATAGGATAATGAATGTTTTCTTTAGCTTGTATGAAGTTGTATATTGTAATTATCCTACATTTTCAGTTATTCTTGTGAAAATGAAAAAAAAAAAATATTTGTAAGAGCGCTGAAGTTCAGCTTGCCCTGGGTATCAGCAACCCTAGAGCTGTCACTGGCCCAGTCCTCACGTTTTAGCCATGACAAAGTTTAGCAGCATTTATGTGCCTTTGTGGATGATAATTTATTGGCCATATTGCGAGCCTATCGCTAATCTATTGCTATTTTCATGAAATTTCACACAAATTACGTTATTTAGTCCCATCAGTTCAGGCCTTCATCCATGCCATATATATAGGTTCTGCATTCCGTTCATCTTCTTTTGGTAAGGGACTTATGGTCATATCACATTGACAATATCCTCATCCAATCACTGGTCAAGAAATGTTGAGCCTGGCCAGTACCTAGATGGGCGACCGCTTGGGAATATCATGTACTGTAAACTTGAATGTGCTGTGGTGTAATGGATAATGGCTCGGGACTAGAAATTGGAAATATGAGTTCTAATTCCAGTCAGGTTCATTATATTCACTTACATGCAAATACCCTTGGGTAAGGTATGAATCCAGGTCATCTACCCCCAGTTATGGGTTAAATAGTAGGACTGGTATCAATAAATAATTATTATCCCCAAAAGATTCTTAGAATCTAAAAAATATCTTCTGTCTAACCTGCAAAAGGATGATAAGTCGCAAACAAAACCAAATCAATGCTTTAATAATGAAGAATTATCACTTAAACAGCTACTTCCTTAAAACACTTATTATCTTAAGCTATTCAAGTCTTGGGTAAACTGTTGTCTATCCTACATATCCTTATAATATGTACTATTTGTTTCCTCCCTTTTTACATTTACAACAAACTCATTCAGTGAACATCTACATTGAGTGGCTCTAGAGACTGGTATTGGGTGAACAGTAGTAAAAAAAGAAGAAATTCAACCTATCAAAGTCACTTAGTTCTTCCCTATCTTGTGTCCTTGTAATTAAAATAAACAGATGAACTGCCATGAAACGTAATCCAAAATACCATCCTTAGAGTGTTCATAGCTATAAAGGATGTTTTTGTATACAAAAGCTCCTTCAAAAAACATTAGGCTTGTTTGATTCTGATTTTTTCTTGGGCACTGAATACTTTTTTATTTACTCCATCTTTTTTAAATATATTTTTTTTTGACCTGGAATTGAAATGAAAAAAGTAATGGCACCTACCGTGAATACATTAGAAAAATTCAGGATCTGGAATTAGCAAGAACCAAACCCTTTAGATAATTCACTGTATGGATTAGTTATAACCAATTTAGTACAGGAGATAATGACATTGATCACAGAATAGGCTCTGCTAGCGGAAGTTTCACCTAACACTGCAAATTGCTACAAGACATTAACCTGAAAACTCGAGTCGTGTTCTTAAATAGCCTTGTCAAATGGAAACTTTCATATGGATGTTGTACATGGCACCAAACCCATTCAGAAATATATCAACTGTCAGGTGTATACAACGACTTTCTAAGATCTATGTTAAAAATGGCTTTGAGCGAGTGAAGCCTGTATGTCTTGGCAAAGACCATCCTTCTTCAAACCTTATGAACTGGCACCACAGAATCACAAACAAAGAACTGTAGCAGGTAACAGAAATCACATCACTTGAGGAAATTCAAAAGCAGCAACAGTTGAAATTAATATTCCATGTAACTCAAAGAGAAAATAATATGTGTTATAGTTCCATGCTAAATAAATGGTTAGGAAGGACCCCCCCAATCAACGATACTGAAAAGAACAATAACAGTGGACTTCTTTAGAAATGCATTTTTCTGAAAAAATTGTTTTCAGAGGAAGATTTTACAAATTTCAACTGGCAATAGTACTTACTGGCTGTCTGGTCAAAGAATGCTGAATATTTCCTCATAAGGAAACGGCTAATATTATCATTACAATTTCATATAAATATGTTTGTTCAAACCTTTGCTTATATTAACCACTGTAACAATGAAGCCTATATTTGGTTCAATTATTAGGTAAATAATTATGTGGGCAAATAATACAATGAGATTGTTTTTTGTGGCAGGTATTGAATATTCATTGTATAAGTATTGAAGACTTATTTTATTGAATATGTATTGAATACTTATTTTCCTTACTGTCTGTGCAAATATATGTGCATTTGCAATATTTCATTATAGCATTATTATGAAAATGGCTTTTATTTTACACAACTAATAACATTGGTTTGTTAATACCAATTTTATTTTGAAAACAGAGACTTCCGTAATAAAATATTACATAGTGTGCATATATCTAATTATATATATATATATATATATATATAGTTAAATAGAAAACCTATGTGTGCTTATAGTTGGTAAATAATTTATTGAGTGTTGAGCACTATTAATTTGGACGTTGTTTTGGTGAATATAATTTTTGTCAAAATTAAATTCATAATTATATATATATATATATAATATATGTGTGTGTGTGCACATAAATATGTGTGTGTGTATGTGTGTGCGCGCATAAATACATATATGTGTTTGTGTGGATGTATGTATGAATGAGATTTCAAGGATGGACATTTTCAACTATTCTTGATGGAAAATATTGTCCATTTCATTTTCAGGAAGGAATGGAAATCTATGACAGTTACACTTTTGAGGAATTGAAAAAAAAGGAGAACAAAATCCAGAATATGAAATATGTATTTTCTTTCAAGTCTTTTGCAACTATCTCCCAGCACCGTCACATCTAATATTTTTCCTTACTTTTTTTCATATCTTTTTTTTTTTTTTTTTAACCTTTTTGAGATTTTTCATTTCCCTCTCTTGTTATTCCAATTTTTCCTTCTCACATAAAACTCTTTCTTTGTTTCTTTTCTTGTACTTTCTTCAATTCTCTTTTGCTGTCAAGAGCGTTTTGCTTTTATTTTTTCTTTCTTTTATCATTCTTCAGTTATTTTCTTCCTCTTTGTTTTCTAATTTATTTTCTTTTGTTTGCATCTTTCTCCACTTCTTTTCATTTTAAAAAACATGATTTCCTCTCGTATTCTATCTCTCATTACTTTTTATTTTTTCACTCTTTCCATCCTTCTTCTTTCTTTGCCTGTTTTGTATTAATATGCATCACAGATTTTTTCCCTTTCTCTCTTTAATTTTCTTTCTTTCTTTTTGTCTCAATTTTATTCCTGTATATTCTTTTTTTCATTTGCTTATCATTGACTGTATTTTTGCCATTCTTGCTTTTCTTTCTCTTTTTTGTTCTTTGTCACTTTTTTTCTTGTTACTTCATTCCATTTTCTGGTACAAAATGATTTCTTTCTTTCGTTCTTTCTTTCTTTCTTTCTTTCATCCCTATTTTCTTGCACATAATGACTTTCTTTTTCTTTTTTTCTTTCTCATACTTTTTATATTTTCCTTCTGCAACAAACTCTCCTTTTAATTTTCATTATGTGTTTATTTGCTTTTTATACATTGAAACATGTTTTCTCCAATAAATTCCAAATCATCCAACTTCTTATATATATATATATGTATGTATGTATGTATGTATGTATGTATGTATGTATTTGCGTGTGTGTGTGTGTGTACACATAATATTGACATAGATGTGTCAGAGTTTTAATTTTGATGGGATGAAAACCAGGTTGGTGTGGAGGATCTAAGGACCAAGATTGTGTCTTTTACTTCCATTAAACATTTTTTCTGTGTCCAGAGATCAATCAGGAACACCATTGAATATGTGAAAACGACACACATGACATCAACCAGCATTGCCTTAAAAAAGAAAGATATTCCAACATTTTCATGACACGAAGTGAAAATTACAATTTAAAAATATATGCATAACCAAAAGGAAGAAAAATAAAATAAGAACAAAAAACAAAGGAATCATGCAACAAAGCACAGAAATAAAATAAAATACACTATAATATCTTAAGTCGAAACTGTTTCATATATATATATATATATATATATATATATATATATATATAATGGTAAGTCAAATATTTTTAGATTTGTCATACTGCCTTCTGCTGATGCATTCTTATAGTTGGTACTATTGTGATCATGTGAGCAAAGTTTGAGCTTGATCGTGACAGTTTTCTTGCTGCTGTTACAGTATAAACATGGCTGCTCTGCTAGCAGTGTGCATCAAAGCAGAACAAAGAGCAACCCAGAATGACAACACAACAGTGCTCTATCACATGAACTACAAAAAATAAATAATCAACAAAGGTGAAACATTTCCACCATCAGCAAACAAAATGATATTTCCATTGATGTAAATACACATGCACCTGAAAGGTTGAAGATGCTGAAATTTTAAACATTAATTTTTTTCTTTTTTTTTAACATGGGTTTGGGTATATGGTCCAACTAATTTCATTTAGTTTCTTTTTTTTTTGTCTCTGTTGTTATTACTTTTATTATTATTATGATAATAGAAGATCTTCCAAGATGATATAGTGATTAATGCATCTCTATACACTTTCATAGTAAATTGCTTTATTTTTAATTAATGTAACATTTTTAAATAAAAATTATGGTCTGATTCATTATGCGTGTATTGTTTTGTCCCTTTTATGTTCATATAATCTGTTATTTAAATTCCTTGAGGTTTCTACTATGTATTCCTTGTGGCATGTTAACTTTGACAACTGACAGCTACTACTAATCTTGGCCTTTTCCTAACCTAAAAAATACACGATGACAATAAGTAACCAACAAAATAAAACCAAACCAGTTCCGCAAAAATCACCTAAATCTCTGAATCTTTCTTTCTCCAACATTTGCAGTACTTCTGCAGTGTGGAATTGTTCCTCTTTAAACATTCTCTGGACATTCAAGCTCTCTGCGAAACTCATCTTAATTCTTCAATTCGCTCCTCTGAATTCCTATTCCTTGTTATCATCCTCTCCTTAGCAAGGTCTCTAATGTCCACTTGCATGGCCTGGAAGGTTAGGTTTAGGAACATCTCCCAGTGGGTGGGAGTCTCCATATCATTCTTACATGTACTGTGGTCTTTCTCTACTAAACTCAGTCAGCTATCTCTTTTTTTCTCTACCGTTCCCCTTCCTCTCATGACTGTGGTGTGCTAGATAGTAGTTCTGATAATATAGATAAAGCCATCTCTCTACACCTATTTGTGTTCACTAACTTCAATGCCCACCATGCCGAAGGGCTTAATCACTCCGTCACTGACCTTGCTGGCATCTAAAGCCTGAACTTTTCAGTCATTTAATCTCTCATGCAAGTGGTGGACTTTGCATTTCCCCCATTAATCTTGATGGACACACTTCTATTCTTGATTTCTTTCTTTGCCTATACACCTGAATCATGTTGTACTTTGCAGCTCTGCCCTTTTGGCAACTCTGATTATGTGGTAGTGCCTTTAAACATCTCTTTCTGCTCTCTGATCTGCCAAGAACCTCTGACCAACATGCTATCTTTTTGTTATCAACACACAAATTTGGACTCATTCTGTGACTTCCTTTGTGACACATTTACACATCTACCATTCATCTCGGTATTGGATATTGTTGCCATATCTAGTCTGGTGATCCTGCTGTACATCTTGAGATTCTTCACAAAATCCAAAGAAGGATCTGTAATGTAATCAATCCTGACCAAGCATTTTGACTCCAGTCACTTTCTCTCTGACATGATGCAACTTCCCTCTGTCTTTTTTATGACAACTGCTCTGACAAGCTTTTTTACCTGGTGCCCCAAATACATGAATTTAAGCATGCTACTAGATTGGCATGTAGGTCCCACTCTTTTACTGTTGAAATATGCAACTAACACTTCTATTCCAGCATTTACTTTTCTCACATTTCCCACCTATGGAACTAACTCCCTTCCATTTACTTGTTTCTGTGATAAATACAATCTTCAAAAATTTAAATGCCATGTCAGTTGCCATCTTTTGTTCATCTTTTGTCCTTTTCACACTCTTCCCTATTCTCACTCTTCTCTTTCAGTTTCACTCCTCGTATCCCCCTGTGTACTAATGGCATTCCCGCCTTGCTTCGGGTGAAATAATTTCAAAAATATTATGAGTAAATTCCTTGTTCAAGTTTTAGCTTATTATTGTTTGGTTTTGTATTAATTAAGTCTTTTACTGTTTTCAAAGTAGTTACAGGAAATTTTATGTCAATACCAGATAAATCTTTTTCAGTTGTATTTGTGATAAAGTTGGTTGGTAAAATAATATATTTTGATTTATTGAGTTCATCAGAATGGTCCACTCTTCTATTTTAAAATATTTTACAAACCTTTTGTTTAGCATTGAATATGAAATAATCAGGGTATTGGAAGAATTTAAAATTATTTTCAATGTATTTCTCCTCTTCATATAAATACTGAGGGCTACAAATTCTTAGTGCTCTTAAACAGAATCCAGTAATTATTTGTTTGTTTGTAGGATGTATAATAGTATCTGAAACAAAAGAAGAGATGATGTGATGAAGTGGATAAAGCTAAAAAGCGAAGCATTTCACCAATGTCAGTAAGAATGAAAGCATTACATCTGACCACACTTTTGACTTAAAAAAGGCTTGTCTAATCAGGAGAGAAAAGGATTCACTAAGAAGAAAATGCATAGAGAGTGCACTGATCTCACAATTCTCAACAATAGACCTAAAACCAAGACCATACATAATATCACAATAATGCAGCATACAAGGTAGTTGAGAAAAAAAAAACATATATCAGCTCTCAAACATATATATATATATATATATATATATATATATATATATATATATATATATATATATATATAGATAGATATATATATATATATATATATAGATAGATATATATATATATATATAGAGAGAGAGAGAGAGAGAGAAGGAGATAAAACAGTCTTTCTGGATTCAGTAGGCTAATTTAAAATCTAACAGCCACCAATAAAAGACAAATGAACAAACACTTTCTGGCTTCTGGTCATTGGATCTGATAAGGTAATTTAATTTATTGCCCCCTCTTATCCTCAGAAATCTCAATGCAATTTCTTTATGCACTGTTTTGTCTTTCATCACTTTCATTATGACCTGAAGAAGCCAAGCTCAAAAGACACTGGTGAAATGTCTTGTTTATAAGGTTTTCCCCTTTGTTTCGTCATAACCACACACACACACACACACACACAACAATCCATTTTCAGTTTACAGTAAATATAATTCATCCTTGATGATGGTTAAAGTCACAGCCAAAAGTGCTTGGAAAAATAAAATATTTGGAGAGTTTTTGTATAATTTATGTACAGAAAAGAAAATAATTATACAATCATATGAGACATTATATAAAAAACTTAATCGAAGCAACTTGTCTGTCATATTTAATGAAGCTTGCATGAAAGAAGGATTGCTGCCTAAATACACAATATATATATATATATATATATATATATATATATATATTTGAGCATATGTTCTATCTCTAACATTGGGCACTCTTCCCTCATATATATATAGCAAATTTTAAACAATATATATATATATCTATATATATATATATATGGCAAAATCTCATCTTCAAGCATTGAATTCCATTCGGATCTGAAATTCACAATCAAATCCTCTTTGTTGCTCAACTGCTTTCTCGAGAGCCTGTACTTTATAATGCTCCATAAGTTTTCTATGGGGTTGAGGTCAGGAGATTGGGGCAGCCATGTCATAACACCCACCTGCTTCTCATCACAGTATATATATATTCATTCTATAATATAAAATTCAATGTAACTTTATATATTTAGTAGTCACCTCTTTATCTCCCATATTTGAGCTAATGGAATTTATTGATGTCATGCTCAACACCATTAATTAAACATGCCCAAACTGTATTGCAGATGAATATGTCATAAGCATGTAAGGGAGAGCAGGTTGCTAGTCCATTGTTTTTAATTTTTTTATTTTATATCAGCTTTCTTTGGATATATTTTATTTTCAATGGTTTCAAAAGCAAAATTCTTTCTCCTATGCAATGATACAATTCCATAAATAAAAGGTTTAAATTACTTACATGGAAAATATAACTAAATAAATTGCAAAATTATTTAAATATTGCTGACATTTTTTATGATAATGGTAAATTATGATATACATATTTATATTTGTATATATCCTAAAATCTTATATATATATATATATATATATATACGTTTATATATATATATATATATATATATATATATATATATATATATATATATATAGTGCTGTTCACTAAAAGTGACCCACCTGATTTTTTTACTTAAAATTTTTTTCGCCTATTGTTTTTGGGGTCAAACTAATTTTTAATCTTACTAATATAAAGACCCCTTCCTGACCATCGAGTAAAACAGTTTACTCCCCCTAAGGTATTCTATTGATAATTATAATTTTGGATATAAATGAGATTTAGGGAAAAATTCTGCACAAAAAAAGTAACTCACTTATTTCCTGCAACTAGTAATCAATAGAAACATAACCGAACAGCTTTAAATAAAGAATAATAGCGGTATAATTTATTTATAATAGGTAATAAAGGTTTAAATATTTAATAATCTATGAATCCTCCTTTATTTTGAATAACCTTTTTGGCATTGACTTGATTAGGTTCTGGCAAATCTCATCTCCAAGCATTGAATTCCATTCGGATCTGAAATTCACAATCAAATCCTCTTTGTTGCTCAACTGCTTTCTCGAGAGCCTGTACTTTATAATGCTCCATAAGTTTTCTATGCGGTTGAGGTCTGGAGATTGGCGCAGCCATGTCATAACACTCACTTGCTTCTCATCAAAGTATTCCTTCATCAATTTTGATTTGTGACAGGGAGCATTATCCTGCATAAAAATGAGCTTGGTGGGGTCGATTTGCCCCCTTTCAGCAGATGGGAGCAGACAAGACTCTAAAATTCTCTTGTACTGCTCGCTCCTGTGGTTTTTTCAATAGGTTTTAAGAAACCAGTTCCATGAAAAGAAAAGCATCCTCAGAACATTATACTGAACGGATGCTTGACAGTACTTACTGCTAAATTCAAAGAGCTTTCAAAGCTTCTTTTTCGGATTTTAGATCACTTATCCTTATTTAGCTCAACTTTCGTTTCATCGGAGAAGAGAACATTTAGTAAAAAAAATGAGGTGAGTCAATTTTATTGAACAACACTGTTTACCCGTGTCTTCCATCTATCTATCTATCTATCTATCTATCTATCTATATATATATATATATATATGACAACCACTTGAATATAAGGATGTTATTTTTCAAGGAATTGATAGTAAATTTAATATCTCATTAAGTTCTTAAAGTGATTTTGTCATTAATCACATTAATATTGCTATTTAATTCCTTGTATAAATTGTTTGTTCATGATATAAAATATAACCTGCACATTCATATATATCTATGACATCTGATCCACACCACAGTAATAATCAGAATCTTAAATTCTGTGGAAAACCTCTAAGAAATATATATATATATATATATATATATATATATATATATATATATATATATATATGTATATACCTAGTTATTTTTGTCTCTCTGTCTTGCTCTTGCACATATTTGTGTATATACATGTACATGTGCACATATTTATGTATGATTATTGACATATAATTTGTGCCTATATATGCACATACACATATATATATACACTGATGGAAATAAAATTGCAGCACCAGGAATATTTGTATCAATTTCGTTACAATAAAACATCCCATTAAACAGAGCTGGAATGCAGTAAATTATCACGTATACAGATCAATCCGTGTACAACTAATAAAATAAAGATTGATTGATTCATTTGTGTGTTTAATAGAATATCAACTACTCATGGGTCATTTAATGCCAAAATTTTATTGAAATATTTTGAAAACAATTATATGGCTTCATCTAAATATATTTTGAAATTAATTGTTTGACGTCAACTATAGATAAAATTTATTGTTGGTCATTTTGCTATAAAATGTATTGTTGGTCATTTTGCTATAAAATGTATTGGTGGTAATTCTACTATAAAATGTATCGCTGGTATTTTTACTGTAAAAAGGTATTTTTATACTTTCATAGTGTTTTGTTTTTGTTTAGGAGGGGTTCATTATTTGCCCATAGCTGGGACCTTAACAGGTGCTACCACCCCAGGTCAATATATACAGGTGTTACCACCCCAGGTTAATATATATGCTCTCTGGCAGAAATCGAATCAGGTTTCCTCATGCCCAGTGGTACACACGTTCAAATTTTGCCAGAGAGCCAATAAACAAGATTTCTCAAATATTCTTGCCACTAAATGAAAATAAATAAATATACTGTTTAATAAATAAATGGAGAGTCTACTCAAATATATATATCCACTACAAATAACATTTAAAGTGATAAAAATCTGTTGGATTAATAAATGAATAATCCATTACGTCTTTAGAAAATATATATATTTCTTTATTATTATAAATATTATCTTTTGTTTAATTGAAAAACAACCAGATGATTTCAACTTTTTCTTTCCATTTCACATTCGGATAATCATATTCGGGAAAACTGAGATATGAATAATTGAGGAAGTACTGTACACCGAAATAAAACTTGGTATCACCCTTTAGGGTTGTGTAATTTATTTTCCATCAGTGTATATAGATTTTTGGGTAAGATTGATATTTAATAGAAATCTCTCTCTTAGACCTATTGTGCTGTTCAATGGTTTATGTACTGCGTGCTGAACTCTTCACAGATGTGTACTCAGAAGTTAGCAGTGACATCTGCTGGTGAAGTTGGGGAACATAGCACAATTACAGTCCCTGATACCCACAGTGAACGGTCTGCTTCATCTTTCTCTAATACTGACAGTGGATATGGATGGAGTGAGGGAGACCCAGAAGGTATGTCCCCCCAAAATGGGATATTTTTCTCAGCCTAAAAGTCTTTTTTCATATTGAAAAGTAAAAGAAAGCAATCCAATTGAGTAGGCTACTCAGAATCTCCAAAAGTGTCCCCAAGTTTGTCAAATGATACATCTCAAATTGATATAAAGATTCTGATTGTTTTTTAGATTATTGAACTCATACTTTGCACTGCTTTTTCAGGTGTACAGCTCAGAAAAAAAAAAAATATATATATATATATATATATATATATATATATATATATATATAGAGAGAGAGAGAGAGAGAGAGTTATCTTTTTCTTTAGAAAGGAGAGTAAACAATTAAGACTATTACCAACAATAAGTCACACTAAAAATACTCTTCCTAAGGTCTATATAACAAAGGTAATTCTATACTTACGTATGGAAATGCTCTCTAATTCCTTCCCTGCTAATCAAAGAAATCCACAACACGCTCAGTCAAACTTTTAGAAGAGCTTAGAAGATATGGATTGCATCCCCTGCAGAGGAGTAAGACCCCCACAAAAAAGTTTCCATATACCAAGTCAAGGCTTATGCACAAATATTAATTACCAATGTTTACCTATTACTGAGTTAAGTAAATGCTTATAGATTCAAATATAAATTACCAATATTTATCTATTCTCAAACCAAGTAAATTTTATAGACTTAAATAAAATGGACCAATATTTACCTATTCCTGAAGTCAATGCTAATAGACTTTAATGAAAACCAAAATTTTCATATTTTCTGTTTGAATTTCTGGGATGATAAATTATCATTAACTATGGGACAATAGATTAGAGTATTAAATTGTTGGTTCATGAATTTGGTGACATAATAATTGTGAGTTCAATCCCTGGGCCAGTCAGAGATTACTTGAACTCAGTAGAGGGCAAACAATAACTGAGCAGTACTCAAAATAATAATCAGACAAGATATCCTTAGACATGGGCAGTGGAATGAGCACAATCTAATGTAGTAAATTAAATAAATGGTTCAGTTCAGAATTCCGTGTATGTTACCGAGATTGATATACACCTGATGAAGGTTGGAGAGTACAACGGCCAAAATGTTGTGATAAAAACAACAAAGGTGAGGACAATAGTCTGAATGTAAATAATGTAAATAACAATATTTACCTATCCCCAGATCAATTAAATGCTTAAAGACTCAAATATAAATAACCAATATTTACCTAAATATAAATAACATATTTTTGCACCACTTAAATGTTTATAAACTGTATCATAGAGAACCAATATTTACCTATCCCTGAAGAAAGTATATGCTAAAATACTCAAATACAGAAACATAGAAAAAAAGACTGATTTTGAGATTAAATAACCCATCAAAGATTGATGTGTCCTAAAATCACCAAATCCAGCTAAGCCTGCTGACCTACTTTGACCATCTATCAGAAAGGTTTTTAATTAATTACCCATTTTTGCCCTTAATTGCTAACTAAAATTTTCATTGAATTATTTTTTCTTTTTAATTATATATTAGGCTTGGCTAACCAAACTTAAGTAATGTGTCACAAAAATTAAAATTTTTAAAATTTGCCATGAATGTGGCAAGAGTTAGGTAAGCTCTGGATTGATGCATGCTGGTTCCTTTGCTTTTCTTATTCTCCAAAGATGCACTCTATCTTTCATTTCATTCATTCCAGATGGTGTAAAGTGAGTTCTTTTGTTCTCCAAATTGAAGGATATGGTATATATTAACTTGTGCAGATATATAAAAGCTTAGCCATTGTGGAATTCTGCATGGTGTGGACTTCTTTGCTCAGTAGTGAAGGAATTAGAGAGCATCTCTGAGTATCAGTAATCGTTTGTATTACACAGATTGTTGAAAATGGCATCTCCATGATTCAATTTGAAGGAGCCTTTTTCTTGGCAAAACGCTTGAAGAAGAAGAAGAAGAAAAGCAACTCAAAGAATGAGTGCAATATCTCAGGCAAGTCTAAGAATAATAGACTTTTCTTAAAATTATAGACAGTCAACAAAAAAAAGAAGATGCTATCTCCATCTGCAGCAGACTGTGCAACTCACATGACAGAACAATTTACAGTTGAACACATCCCTAGAAGTGGCTTAAGCTGTTCAGTGGTGGGTGGTTTTATCAAGTCACCATCTCTAGTTAAGTGTGCTAACAAAGACCCATTAGCAGACAACTAGTTTTGAATTCAAAGTTATCCTTCTCCTGGACTGATTGCCAACCAAAAGCCCTACTATTTAACGCATAACTGGGGGTGGAGAAGAGATAGATTAAGATCTTTCTTAATGGCTTTTGTGCAAAAGAGAATGTAATAAACTCAACTGGAATTTGAACTCAGCTTGCTGATTTCTCTTCCTGAGCCACTGTTGCATATCCAGACAGTATCAGTAACAGAAATGTCATTTATTTTTATAAGGAAAATGTTATCATGCCTTTTTGTTACTAAAAAATGTATACCAATTTTCTTATACTTTGAGCAGGGAAGGATGAGATTAAATTTCAATTTTTCTCACTATTTTTTTTCAGTTAACTTTCAAGATTTAGATACTGTTTCCAGCTTTTTACTTTCTTTGAATTTTAATCCACAACCTGTTGAAATATTGACATCCATTAACAAATTTCCTACTCCTTGTGATATTTTTATCATTATTATTCAGAGTTTTTTTTTAATCTTCTCCTCTTACTATATCTCTTTGCAACTGTTTCAAGCATAATGATAATGATAGATAAAATTGTCATTTGTATGTTGCACAGTTCAATGGAACAAACTGGTTCTGTGATCAATAGTTTTTTTTCTTATTTCTGATAATTACAGCTGGTCATTTGGCCAGGATGACTTGCTTGAATTTTGACTGGTGACTTTTTTGAATTTCAAAGTTTCATAGAATTTTATTATTATTACTACTGTTACTACTTGTTTGATTTTTTTTTCTTTTTTCATCTTTCTTTTTATGTGCCATGTCCATTCAGGATGTAGGCGATCATTGCTCTCCACTTCCCTCTTTTCCTTGCAGCTCTCAACAAGTTCCTTCCCTCTGCTTCCTCCCCAAGATCACTTTCTGTCATCCACTTGCTTAAGCCCACCAGGTATGTCAAGCATTGTTTTCCCTTGTCTCTCTTTCCCTCTAATTGACCCATGAGTATCAGATTCTCCAGGCCCACCTTCCTCATTATGCGTCCCAGAAACTTCAGCTGCCTCTTCCTGATATCAAGTATAAGCCTCCTCCTTGTTTGCAACCTCTCTAAGACCTCATTGTTGCTCACATGCTCGGTTCATGATAACCTTAGCATCTTTCTGTGGAACCACATCTCTCCGACCTGAAAAGTCAATTCATAGTGGATCATCATTCCTACCCAGTCAATTTTGTTTTGTATTATTTCTGAACTACAAATTTTTCACTCTCAAAGAAAAATTAACATTTTCAAGGAAAAAAAATTGACTTCAGAATGGATTTAAAGTTTTTGTTTTTATCTATAAGTGTCTTCATATTTATCTATTTATCTGGTCTGTTGCTTCTACATATTTAAAGATTCTTGATAAAATCCAAAGAATCTGCAATGTTATTGGTTCTGACCTGGCATCTGACAAAAGGAAGAAACACTGTTAAGGGCCATAAGGGAGAGGAGGTTGTGGAAAGCCCCATTTTCCTATATTCTGAGGGGATGCAGCACACAGTTTAAGAAGATATAGAAGACTAATAGTAAATCTTTCATATGTTAGTGTTACAGTCTGAGCTGATGTGTTCTACTGAATATCATAAGTTGACAACATGCAGACAACATTTATAAAAGATAAACTCTCCGTATACATGGGATAAATACTTTAAATATTTGATACTTCAATAAAGTTTTGCAGTATTTATTTAATAAATCCTAAACATGATATCATATAATTAGTTGATTAAAATATTTTTTAAAGCTTTATTCTTCAGAACAGTATACTCATCTTGGTTTTTATATTCACAAAATTTCAACCATTGTACCCTCTGGCTTTCTTCAGATATCAGAATAAAAAAGCTGAACAATTGTCAGAAAAATAAGATGAGTTTGATATTCCAAACAAAGAAGCATATAATAATAATGATAACTAATACAATGAATATAAGTTTTCAAATAATTATTTCATAAATTCTAACCATCTCCATTATAATTATGTTTGTCACCCCCTTTCATCAATGAGTTTGTTTGAATGACTGTTAAGCCCTGCCAATACCTCATAAATAATGAACTATTCCATTTTGGCTGCTTGAAAACAGGAAACTGACATATCAGAGGTGCTTCTTGATTTCAGTGAGAAAATGAAAGAAAGAAAGAAAGAAAGGAATTGAGGGAGGGAGGGAGGAAGAAAGATAGATAGATAGATAGATAGATAGATAGATAGATAGATAGATAGAAGTGTTTACTGGCTGTTTTTGGTGAAATAGAAAAAATTGTCAATTTCAAATCTTTTCATTTTTTACACCCTTACTTATAAATAAATTTATTGATAGAAAACTTTGCAAGACAGGTTTTCAGCTAGTGATATATTATTACTTGATTAATACATTCCTTTTTCAAAAACCTTTACCATTTAGAACTGCATACTCATTTTGGCTTTTATATTCACACCATTTCAGCCATTGTGCCATCCAGGAATTTTCAGATGTCACAGAATAGAAAAGCTGAAATGATGTGAGTATAGCACCTAAGATCTGCATGCTGTTTGCGATAGCAAATAATATGTGTGTGTGTGTGTATATATATATATATATATATGTGTGTGTGTGTGTGTGTGTATATATATATATATATATATATATATATACAGGGGTTGGACAAAATAATTGGAACATGTGAAAATTCCACTCCTATATTTCATAGACCTATTATATTAAGAAATTTAACTAAATCTTTGTAATTGCAGGTTATATCTATTGTAAATATATTTATTTATCTAATTTGATGTCTTTGTCTTATTTATTTTTAGAATTTAGAAAAATTTAAGCTAAATGCGTGACCTCTCTGAGTTCAAAAAAGGGCAAATTGTTGGAGTTCGCATGGCAGGAGCCTCGATCACTAAGGTTGCTGAAATGTTTGGTTTTTCAAGAGCTACCATATCAAGAAGTATGATGCAATTTGAGAAACAAGGCAAAACCGCTAGCAATTTGGACCAGACTTGCAAACTTATTGACAGGGACTGACATGCATTGTAACGCAATGTGGCAAAAAATCATCGGACTACTGTGGCCAAAGTGACTGCTGAGTTGGATAATCATCTGAATAGTCCAGTTTCTAATAAAACTGTTTGTCATGAGCTCCATAAGGCTGGATATCATGGAAGAGCTGCCGTCAGGAAACCTCTTCTCTTCACCTGCAACATTCAGAAGAGGTTGAAGTGGTGCAGAGATCACAATGCCTGGTCTGCAGGCCAATGGAAGTAAGTCATATTCTCAGACAAGTCCAGTTTTTCACTTTTCCCAACTTCAGGGCAAGTTTATTTGTGGAGGCAGCCCAAAGAAGCTTACAACCCTGACTGCCTTCTTCTAACAGTGAAGCATGGAGGTGGATCAATGATAGTTTGGGCCACCATATCATGGAAATATCTTGGTCCATGGTAGAATCAACAGCAAAGATTAGCTGAACATTTTGGGAGATCATGTTCATCCAATGGCCCAGACTTTATTCTCTGATGGTGACTGCATCTTCCAAGACAATAATGCTCCAATACATACCGCTTGAGTGGTTAAGAATTGGTATGAAGAGCATGAAAGTGATCTAGAACACATGGAGTGGCCTCCCCAATTTCCAGATATCAGTATTATTGAACATTTGTGATGCATTTTGGAGCAGGTGTTAATGGAAGAGTGGCTGAAAATTCCTCTGGATGAAGTCAGGAAGCTGTATGATTCCATTCCAAGATGTATTAAATCTGTATGTGAGGCTAAAGAAGGACCAACTCCATATTAAATAAATTTTCTTTGAATTTAACAAGTGTTTCAATGATTTTGTCCAACCCCTGTACACCAAATGATGCATAATTTATAAGAATATCCAACTCCACACCCTCGATATGCTTGAGGAAGTTTAAAAATGTTTCGTACCAATGATTCCATATTTTCTTTGTCTTGTGGGTCTCACTATCTAGAGCCAGAAATTTTAGGTTTTAGCACCCTGTCCATGTTTTTATCCAAAGCAAAAATTAGTAGTGAACAGAATGTTGTAGACTATAATTAGAAGTATTCACCACTAGTAATCTAGTAGTTTCATCTTCAATATCAGGATTAGTTTAGCCTCCAGCTGTATCAACTACTATTTATATGGAGATTTGCATATGTCTACAACAATAATTATGACAATTTCTCATTAAAAAGAAATTGTTTTTACATGCTACAGTTATTTGTTCATTGAAATGAGGAATGGTCATTAGAAATAAAAATTGTATATAAAAGTAAAAAGGGTTGAATTTAGTCATAAGATTTCAAATGAAGTCGCTATTTTTTTGTAAATACAGCCAATATTTCCTTATAAAAATCCACAGGAATAAAATTAGGGATTGATTATATATTCCCATCAGTGTCGGTGATCAATACTGAGCGCATATGTTAGTTGATTAAGAAACTCTTTTTTATAAGCTTCACTATTCGGAACAGCATGCTCGTCATTATACCTTCCTGCCATTTCAGGTGTTAGTGAGTAGGATGACTATGAGTAAAGCACCTATATATATATATAATAATTATAATTCCTCATCTCAAGAATTCCAAAAAATATTCCCTTTTTCATGGTGCCATTAATTCCACTATATAATGAGGAAAAGATAGTTACAGTCAGTAGAAGCAGTCATTAGTTGTAAATGTATTTACGAATAAAAAGGGCCAGGTCTTTAAAAATGTTTTATAACATGTAGATTAAGGTAGCCATTTTTTTTTTTTGATAATACAGCCAATATTTCATTACAAAAATCCCCAGAAATAAAACAAGGGAGTGATATTTATGTGGCCAACATTAGGCCCTGGAAAAAAAGGACAATGCTGACTTTTCAAAGAATGTGAAACCTACCCAATTCTTCTTCTTCCATGTACCGTATCCATTCAGAACACTGGTGATCATGGCTCTCCACAATTTCCTTTCTTTTGTAGCACTTTTTGTTATCTCCTCTAAAGTTTGTTCCACTATTTACTGAAGCTCACTCGGTGGGTTATGAGTTGTTTTCTTCTCTTGCTTGCTTTCAATCTATTCTGAAAATTTCCAAGCCCTCTTTCCTCATTATGTTATGTTCATTGTTGCTCACATGTTCAGTCTATGGTATTCAAAGCATTTTGCCTTGTGTCAGAATAAGATAAACTATATATATATATATATATATATATATATATATATATATATATATATATATATATATATATATATATATATATATATATATATATATATATATATATATGAGGAGGCACAATGGAGTAGTGGATAGCAGCTTGGATTGAGGAATTGGAGAGCCGAGTTTCAATTCCATTCAAATCCATTACATTCACTTACGTGCTAATACCCTTGGGAAAGGTATGAATCATCTTCTCCTCCCTCCAAATATGGGTAAATAGCAGGGCAGACTGGGTTCTATAGCTTTGGATGGCAATTGGTCTGAGAGAAGGATAACTCTGAATTCAAAGCCTGTGTTGGTTCAAATCTCATGTGCTGGTGTCTGGGCTGTCCATTCCTATCTGAGTTGCTTGACCCTCATATGCTGAATATGGCAGGAGAGTCCACTACATATATATATATATATATATATATATATATATATATATATATATTTATATATATACGTATTTATATATATATATATATATATATATATATATGTATAGCTAGAGACAGACAGAGAGTGAGCGTAAACAGAGAAAGAAAGATTCCAAGTTGTGGCCATTGTTACTATGATGCATTAGAACAAATAAAGCTACCAATCTTACAAATCAGAAATGGACAACACTGACCGCTTCAGTAAACCACTTTTGGTAAACCAACAGTGAAAAAAATAAAATAGTGAATTCTCCATAGTTTCTAGGATATGCTGATGACGATTAAAAATTTCCAGAAAATTTCAGTGTTCTGGTCCTCAAAATTGCAATTGATACAAGTCTATCAGAATTGGAATTGTACTACAAAAAACAATACCAATGCAACTCTGACTAATAACATATAATATTCCTACTATCCAAAAGAATAAATTTGTTTGACTAAACAAGAAATATTATCCATAGAAATAACTTGAAGGACCCAGCATGAACAGGATATATGAGGGGGTAAGTTAATTTGATTTGATTTGAAAGAAGAACCAGATTTCTATTTTTTAAGTGCTATGTCTCTTCAGGATTTAGTCAGTCATGACTCTCCATGGATTCCTTTTTATCTATGAATTACTATACATTCTTGAGATAGATAATAGATTCGTTTTTCATTGCCATCTCCATTACTACCACTACATTCAGAATAAGTGTTTGTTTTTTATGAGATCAATTTTAATTCAGTTAAACTCATTTAATATTTAAACATATCATTAATATATAATATCATAATATATCAAAATGAAATACCTTAACGTATTATTTAAATTTTATAAAAATATAGATTTATATATTTTCTCAAGTTTCAGAATTTTTATTGGAATACCGTCTCAGCTAAGGTAAAGAACATTACAGCACTTCAGCATAAATATATATGTGTGTGGGTGTATATGGACACTTTGACATGGTGTAATGGTTAGCAAGCTTGTCTCATTTGATTATTTGCGACTGAGTAGTGAGTACGATCCTCACAGGGTGCTCCATATTTTCAGCCTTGTGCCATATCTATACTGCACTAGGTAAATTGGTATATGTGTATGCATACAGATTAAAGAAATTTGAGATAAAAAAAATAATATTAATAATATTTATTTTATATTATTAGGCCTTTTTATTAAGCATGATGACAAAAGATGTTAAGAATCAGAATATTTAGACACGCCTATGTCCTTTCTCAACAAGAAATAAAAAATGAACTTAGACTTTGGGGGTGCAGGGTGAGGAGGCGGGTCAAAATATGTCATATTACTGATGTGATCTAATAGCTGAGAAGGCCTTTTGTCGAAATCGTATTCATTGAGTGAGCCTAAATTCCTTTTTAAACCCAGAATGGGTGTGATTATGTACTAGACAAAAGTACCAAGCAAAACGAAACAAAAACATGAAATTTGGACAGTTTTTCTACACACATATTCCTTACTATTATGTGTGTGTGTATATATATATATATATGCATATATATATATATATATATATATATATATATATATATATATGGGAGATGGGAGAAAATGAGATATAATTTTTTATATACAATAAAAATGTGTATGTGTGTGTGTATATATATATATATATATATATATATATATATATATATATATGGGAGAAAATGAGATATAACTTTTATATACAATAAAAATGTGTATGTGTGTGTATATATATAAATGAGATATAATTTTTTATATACAATAAAAATGTGTATGTGAGTGTGTATACATATATATATATATATATATATATATATATATTTATATATATATATTTATATATGGAAGAAAATGTGATTTAACTTTTAGATACAATATAAATGTGTATGTGCGTATATATATATATATATATATATATATATATATATATATATATATATATATAAAAGGCAGGATGTGTGTGTGTGTTTGTAACGAATGCATGGCCACTATTCTTGATGGATTTGCACCAAAATTTACATGCACATGCTCCAAGTTAGTGAGAAGGCCAAGACTGACTTTGCATTTCCCAACTCCCATCGATAGTGGAAATAATCGATTTTTTCATGCTTCTACAGCAGTTTTCATGTAGTTTCTAGCCATTTTCTACTGGCCATAGTGAGAGCCTATAGCTGTCTGCCACGAATAGGCAGGGAGATTCCATTGGCCAGCGTGAGAGCCAACAACTGACTGACACGAATGTTAACTAGCATGCTAGCATGCAAAAAAATCGATAGCTGCTAAAGCAATCGCTCAAAAATTAGACCTAGATGACCGAATAAGTTGCATGAGCAAGACGCAAGCCTTTATCACACTAAAAGACCACAAGGAAAATTTCAAAACCAACCCTGCATGCAGACTCATAAACCCAGCCAAAAGCGAACTAGGTAAAATAAGTAAAACAATACTAGAAAGAATTAATTCTGAACTTAGGAAGAAGTTAGGAGTAAACCAGTGGAAAAACACAAAAACAACCATTGACTGGTTCAACAGCATAAATAACAAACAAAATTGCCACTTCCTACAATTAGACATAAAAGAATTTTACCCATCCATAACAGAACGTACACTAGATAAGGCCATCAACTTAGCTCAGGAACAAATAATAATAAAACCAAACGAAATCGACATCATTAAGCACTCCCGTAAATCATTATTATTTCACCATGAAGAAGCATGGATAAAGAAAGATGGGATATTTGACACTACAATGGGAAGCTTTGACGGTGCAGAGACATGCGAAACCGTAGGTATTTATTTACTACACGAAATAAGCAAAATAATAGATAGAAATGACACAGGGCTCTACAGAGATGACGGTCTCATAATCTTAAGAAACTGCAACAAACAAAAGACAGATAAAACTAGAAAAGCAATAATTAAAATCTTCAAAAATAACGGATTCGAGATAGATATAAAAACTAACCTAAACGAAGTAGATTTTCTAGATGTCACCTTCAACCTAAGAAAAGGCACACACAAACCATACAGAAAACCGAATGATAAACCACAGTACATACATATATACTCCAACCACCCGCCTTCTATAATCAAACAGATACCTAAATCGATTAACCGCAGGCTTTCCGACAATTCTTCCGATGAATCTATATTTAACAAAGCCAAGAAAGACTACGAAACAGCCCTAAAAGATAGCGGATTCCCAGCAACACTCACATACTCACCACAGAACACAAAAAAGACCAACAGAAAAAGAAATATCATATGGTTCAACCCACCGTACAGCAAAAACGTAAAAACAAACATAGGAAAAATATTCTTCAAGCTTTTACACAAACACTTCCCGGAATCAAGCACACTACACAAAATATTCAACAAAAACACAGTAAAAATCAGCTACAGTTGCACCGAGAACATGGCACAAATAATAAAAAAGCACAACAGAAAAATTATTAACAAACCACACGAACAAATTAAACCCACGTGCAACTGCAGAATAAAAAACGAATGTCCCTTAAACGGTAATTGTTTACAAAACAACGTAATCTACCAAGCCACGACAAAATCAGCAGATAATGAAGAAAAAGTATACATAGGAGTAACCGAAGGACCATGGAAACAAAGAAATTATGTACACAAAATGTCTTTCACAAATAGTAAATATGCGAACAGCACAATGCTTTCTAAGTATATCTGGGAAATAAAAAACAAAACACACACCACACCAAAAATATCTTGGAAAATAAGGAAAAAATCATCAGCCTACAACAACCTATCAAAAACTTGCAAACTTTGCTTGGAGGAAAAAATAGCTATCATTACCTTCCCAGATCAAAATAAATTATTAAATAAAAGATCCGAGCTAATCTCAAAATGTAGACATGAAAACAAATTTTTACTACGTAACTTAAAATAGAAAAATAAATAAATATATAAACAAACAACAATAAAATAAGCAAAATAAACTACTCCAAACAAATCACAAAACCACACCTGTTAGAATATGCAAAATAAAATCAAAACAAAAGAACGGACGAAAGTTATAACTGTTATACAAATAAAAATAAAAATAATAAGCAAAACAATTTGACCCAAATAAATAAGCGAACAAGCGATTTCCGGTAAATGGCGGCCATTATAGACTACCAACAATAAGCTATATAAACAAATTTTTTTACTACGTTAACCAA
>OZ038479.1:86664575-86752075 GCA_964036315.1 Acanthosepion esculentum
CCATAGGTATGCTACAACATTGGTTTTATCAGTTGTTGAGATAACACACTCCCTCCCAGAAATTGTAACTAAGGTCCGTTCAGCATAGATGCAGTATAAACCACAGGTATGCTCTGTGGGTGTTGAAAAAGCACAAATATGCCTGAGCAGGCATCTGCAACTAGTAGACTGGTATCTTCAGATATCAGTGGCCATTCATCCATCCATCTATCCATAGGTATATAATAAATAGTTTCATTCATATATTTATAATGGTATAAGTTATACCATAGAATATGTCGTAGAATAGAAAATCAAAACAGTCAAAAAAAAGGAGAGATTGGTAGCAGATGCAATCTTCTAATGATACAAGGAATCAGTTCCTGGTTTTCTGATGGTGGCTAGTTGACAGAGAGAGTTGAAGATTGTTGAAAAAATTCGAGAGAATCAAAAATATTTTTCTTCCTCTTCCTTGGTTTCTTTGTTCAGCTTTGACATCAAGATCCACAGTTCCAGAAGTGTTGACAGATTGCAATCTGTTTATTGACATTGGCATCATCATCAGTGTTTATAAAAGTCTCTCTTCTCTCACTCTCTTCTCTCTCTATTGCAAATTTAACCTATCAGAATTTCCTCTCTTTTTCTGTGCTTTGATATGAAAGAGATGATTGGAGATAAAAAAAAAAAAAATAAAACGCAACAAATAGGGGAGGAAGTGGTAGCAATGCTGGGAGAGCATTAATATATATTTTTTTCTTTTGTTTTCTATTATGGATCTTCTCACAGCCCCTTTCCTCCTTTGCCTATGTCACTGCAACGTCCAATCAACGGTTGTCATTCGTAATGGAACTACAAATTCCACCCTTTCATTGCTATGCTCTGAGAGGTGGAGAATGAAGCTGACAGTGACACGACAGCAAAGATGATGACATAGATGAGAGTGACGTGGGTGTAGGAATAGAAATGTTATACAGCAACACGATGGACCCTGCCTCATCCCCCCAAATGGAAAAAAACACTGTGAAAACATGTCTGAAATGCTCAGCCGAAGTTTTGATCACTTTCTGTAAATCTCTCCTCTTTGCTACTCATTCTTTCTCTGGATGAATTTGCTTGAGCAGAGAGTCTTGTCATATCAACTTGAAATAGTTACTAAAAGAAGTTGATGTTGAAATGGATTCATTATCTTTACTTTTACAGAGTTAAAGTATATATCTAAAATATGATAGTGTTGGATGGTTGTTTGCTTGATTTGTCAGCATGTCAAATTTTAGTGGGGAATCCAGTGAGTGTTAAGCTCATTATTCAGTATTAATAGTCAAACAGACTAGCCTTGCTAAACATTACTCAGTGTTGAGCTTCCTGGAAATTATTTTACTATGAAAATGTATTGCAAATGATTTTACTATGAAAATGTATTACAAATGATTTTGCTATGAAAATATATGACAAATGATTTTCCATGAAAATGCATTGCAAATGATTTTACAATGTATATGCATTGCAAATGATTTTACTATTAAAATGAATTGCAAATGTTTTTACTATGAAAATGCATTCAAAATGATTTTACTATAAAAATGTACCGTAAGTGGTTTTACTATGAAAACATATTGGAAATTATTTTACTACGAAAATGCATTGCAAATGATTTTACTATGAAAATGTATTTCACATTATTTTAATACGAAAATGCAATGAAAATTATTTTAATATGAAAATTATTTTACTACGAAAATGCATTGCAAATGATTTTACTATGAAAATCTATTTCACATTATTTTAATACGAAAATACAATGAAAATTATTTTAATATGAAAATACATTTACTATGAAAATGCATAGTAAATGATTTTTGGTTGATTTGGTTGATTTTTCAATATTTTGATCTTTGTTGGGTTATTTAATGTCGAATGTTGCAGGAGGCACCAATTGAGGGTAAACTTTCTTGCTCCTTAGTAATGGTCAACGAGACTCTCATCACTAACCACTGGCACATGCTGAAAGTCTGAGATACTTTCATAGAAATATATGAGATAAAGAAGTATTTCACTGCATACAGAAAGCTAGGGAGAAAGTGTTGGTACCTGTAACAATATAAAATTCTAAATGGTTATCATATATCTGTAAGCGGAGTTCAAATCCTACCTACTCTGTTACACTTACTTATGCATAAATGCTCTAGGGAAAGACATTAATCTATTCTTTCTCTTCTCAGCTATGGATTAAATAACCTGGCTTTTTAACCTTGGATGTTGGCCATTGTAGAAGAAACTCTAAATTATACACCATGTAGAAGGCGATGGAAAAGCCATCCTGCAGTCTTTCCAAATATGTCATGGCAATTCATAAATAATAAAGAAAAGGAATCTGTGGAGAGCCATTGTCACCTACATCCTGAAGCATTAAAACAAAAACAGAACATATATAATCCTGAGCAATGTTAATTTTTTTCTTTGTTTCTCTGTTCATAAATTCTGCCATGAAGCAGATAGATAAAATTAACAAGAGAATCTTGCTCTCCTTCAAATATCTTCAGCAGGCAAGTGACAACTCTTCTGCTGTTTCAATAACAGAGTAAATTTAACTTAAAAATTCTAAGTTAGGTAGAAGGAACAGATACACTTTTACTTGGTGGATGGCTGAGGAGCAACATTTTCCCAATGGTAGAAATGCTGATCCATAGAGAAATAATTTATTTATGAGCAAGGAAGGCATGGTGGAGTAATACACAGCGGCTCGGATTGAGGAATTGGAGAACCGAGTTTGAATTCAAGTCAAATCCATTACATTCACTGATGTGCTAATACCCTTGGGAAAGGTATGAATCCTACTCTTCTCCTCCAAGTTATGGGTAAATAGCAGGACAGACTGGGTTCTATAACCTTGGATGGCAACTGGCCTACCGCAGAAAGAAATGGCAACCTATTGTGAAAAAAAATCTGCCTTGACAGTCATGTATCAAAAGATACATGATCGCCTAAGTGGGTATCACACATAGCACATAACTGACTGAGTTATGAGCTGATGTAAACCATGATTGGTGAGTGTAGGATTTATCCAACTAATCTATTAAAACATATACAATAGGGAGGATTTATTAAACAAATCCATTCAAACTTTCATTCACTCTAATGATTACATACATAACAGATGTGATTTATTAATCAAATCCATCAAAACATTCATTCTTTCTGATGATTACATATATAACAGGTAGGTTTTATTAAATAGCTCCATCCAAAATATCATTCTCTCTAATGACTGCATAATATATAATTACAAAATTATAATTATATAAGTATAAAATATCAATTCATTCTAATGTCATATATGTCAACAGATAGAATTTATTAAATAAATACAATTCATTCACATGAATAAAAATGCAGACTAAAAAGTTCTCTTTCCAATTAAGAAGCTCTTTCTAAAAATTCTAATGTTTAAGGCCTGTGGCACCAAAAGTTCAGGCTGAGTGATGGTCATATTTGTATCTACCTATATGTGTAGTGTCCATGTCTCACACCTGTAGCGGAGGATGGATATGACCAGCAGTTTGCAGAGCTTGGTTGAGGTAGAAAAAAAGATCCTGGTGTTTGAGTACAAATGCTTGAGAAAATTCCTCGACATCTCCTACTGGGAACATAAAACCAATGACTACGTACATAGCAAGGTCAAAAGTTTTGTGTGCTGACAGTAATCTCTACTCACCACTATTAAGCAATGGGAAATGTCATTCCATATCAAATGGCATAAAAGCCTCTGCAAGACCATCATGCAAAACACTGTTGAAAGTAAAGTAGTGGGGATGGCAACACAAAATCTGATCAGATATGACAATTCCAGAACTCCTGAGAGCCACTGCCAACAGATCATCCTGGCTGAGGTTTTCCATTTTTTTCTACCCTTAGGTCCCCGAATGCTTGAAGCAATCAAGGGACTGATGTTGATGATATGCATAGTTACACATTAAATTTGATCTGTATCAAATAATAGTGATGGTGAATAAATACCCTTAACACTAACTGAAACATGACTTCCCAATACACAATATCAGTCCTCCTATATGGAAGTGAATGTGAGACAATCTCCTCACAGATGAAGAAGAGACTTGAACCAACAGAAATGTGGTTCTACAGAAGGATGCTGAGAATACGATGGACTGAACATGTGAGCAACAACAAAGTTTTAAAGAAAATGGAAACAAAAAGGATACATGGGAAAGAGGGAGTTGAAATTTCTAGGGCTCATAATGAAGAAAGAGGGCTAGGAAATTTTGATACTCATAGGAGAGATTGCAGGCAAGAGGGCCAGAAGAAAACAATGCATAACCTACTTAGCAAGTTTGAGTAAATAGCAGAAAAAGGTTTAAATGGTGGAGCAAAAAGACAAAATTTATTAAGAGCTATAAAGGATAGGAAATTGTGGAGAGCAATGATCACCTATGTCCTGACAGTACATGGCACATAAAAGAAGAAGAATTGTTCTAAGTTTCTGTTCTCATACTTCTTTCCTTCTTTTCCACTAGATGATATGAGAAACGTGTGCAGTCAGATACAATTTACAAAAGACATCATCACATATGCATATTATCATCATTATCCTAATATATTTTATGCTCATCATTTTCATCACTCATTGCAAGTTTGCACCTGAGGAAAAGTTTTCACGTTCCTCTATCATCTCTCCTTTCTTCTTGCTGTGTCCCACCTAATTTCATTTTTGTCACATGTTCACTTTCTGATCTGTATTGACCTTGTTTTGTCTTTTAGATTTATCCCTCTCATTGTTCCTTCCATTGAACTTTTTTTGTTTTAATTATGTTTTTAAATGATTTTGCTAATTTCCATGTTTACATAGCTGGCATAAGTTACATCATTAAGTCTGTAGCCTAATAATACTGAAGAAAAAGATATTATTTTATACAACACTATTGATATTTCTGCATTATCTCCTTCCTTGTCAATGTACTTAATTTGGTGGTGAATATTAATCAAATAGTTTGGATATTATGCAGTGAAATTTTCAGATCAAAATTCACCTACAGACTTACTGATCTTACTTATCAGTGTTTTGGGGATATATTCTGTCCTCATATTGAAAGTATATTTTTGTAATTTTTTTAAACTAATGATTAGTTTTATTCATTATTATATTTTGGACTTATTCCATTATTATTATAATTTGCTTCAAGATATTTCTATGAATAATGTTTTTGATTTAGTCAAGCAAATTTATTCATTTTGATAGTAAGAATATTATAATATGATATTAATCATAGTAGCACTGGTATTGTTATTTGTGATGCAATTCTAATTCTGATAAACTTGTATCAATTGCAATTTTGATGACCAGAACACTGAAATTTTCTGGACATTTTTAATCGCCATCAGCATATCCTAGAAACTATGGAGAAATCACTATTTTACTTTTTTCTCTGTTGGTTTACCAAAAGTGGTTTACTGAAGTGGTCAATGTTGTCCATTTCTAATTTGTAAGACTTGGTAGCTTTATTTGTTCTAATGCATCATAGTAACAGTGGCCACAACTTGGAATCTTTCTTCTCTTTACTGTCACTCTGTGCATACATGTGTGTATAGATATAGATAATATACACACACAATAATATATATATATATATATATATATATATATATATATATATAAAAAAGGGATATTTAGGCAGAAAGTATTCATCAAAACAAGTTTGATTAAAAAGGTGTGTCTAATTTTTATTGTATTTTATTTGAAAATTGGAAAAATACAATAAAACAGTGAGATGTTTCTTTTTCATCAAACTTGTTTATATATATATATATATATATATATTATATATATATATATATATATATATATATTTATATATATATATATATATATATATATATATATATATATATATATATATGGAGAAAGAGAGAGAGAGAAAGAGAATATGTAAATATCAAGTCATAACATGTTATCATCATGAAATAAATACTTCAAAACTTTTATTCAGTCTGCTGATTACATATCTCATGAAGTAGCAAATATTCTAAGTAGATATGGATGGTAGGGACATGCTGAAAGTTTCATCATAAATTTAGCCAATAAATGTGGAGTCTTTACCATTTAAAAAAAAAATGAATATTTTAGCTAAAGTTCTATAATGTTTAAATCTGTTTTCTAAATTATATTTAGTTTATCTCTATTAATATATTATCTTTCCACCATTTTCTGGCATGCCTCAGATTAGTTTACACTTAGAAGTAATTGGAAAGATTATTATGATGTAATTCTTATGTAATCCAATCA
The DNA here is from genome assembly GCA_964036315.1 of Acanthosepion esculentum. Taxonomy (NCBI): domain Eukaryota; kingdom Metazoa; phylum Mollusca; class Cephalopoda; order Sepiida; family Sepiidae; genus Acanthosepion; species Acanthosepion esculentum. The sequence continues at coordinate 86,670,850 of OZ038479.1, forward strand.
AAAAATGCAAACCGCCAACATCATCAACAAGGCTTCAGATGAATAAAGAATGTTGTAATCATATTAGATCTGAAAAGTGAAATTTCCTGATTTAACAACTAAATACAGAGTGTGATGGATAAATTGTCATCTAAATTATACAAAAAGTGAAAATAACACTGACATCTCATTTTAACTGATATATTTACCAAAATTATGCAAAAATATCATTTTTGTGATGTCAACAAAATATTCATTGTCACTTTCATAATGCTTGTTGTAGTAGAGACTTTGTAATTTCAGATACAACTATATTAATGCTGTTGAAGAATACTGGTGTCAGGTGCCTTTGAATAACACTCACACTAATAGTACAGGCTTGATAATACTCATTCAAATAGTAACCACCAAATAGTGATTCGAATAGTTATCCATATAGTAATTCATATGGTGATCCAATTAGTAATCTGTATAGTGATCTGAATAGTAATCTATATAGTGATCACTTAGACGCCATGCTAATTCCCATATATACGTTTCCTTTTTCATCATGTGATCTACGTATTCAAAATGTTATCGCCTGTGTTTGATCTCTGGTGATCTGTGTCCAAACTCCAGTGTCAGCAGCAACACTTGAATCCTATATAACAATCATGAAATACTAAAGAGTAAATTTATTCAATAAAATCATCATTGGCTTCAACCACAGCCTCCAAACAACTTTGGAATCTCCTGCAGCTCTTCTAGACACTCACCTTGTTTAAGTTGGTGAATGCTGCCATAATCCTTGTCTTCAGTTCATTTTTGGTAATACAAGGTGTTTTGTTAGTCTCTTGCTCAACTGTGCCCCACACATAATAATCAAGGGGGTGCATACTAGGGAGTTGGGTGGCCAGATGTAAGGGATGATGCAGTTGCAGAAATTATCTGACAGCCATGACTGGGTTCTCCTGCTTGTGTGGCATGGTGCAGAGTTCTGTTGCCAGACATAGGGCCTTCCAGCAGCCACTCTCTTAATCTAGGGCAGAACTATCTCCTCAAGGCACTTGATGTAGGCATCCCTGTTGATGTAGGCCTCTGTGGGAAGATGAATGTAGGCATAATGTCACCATCACTAGTGATCACTCCAAACACCTTCGTAATCAACATTAGACTCATTCAACTCTTTCTGAATCATATGACTGTCCTCAGATTGACACCAAAACACTCTGAAATGTTTGTATTGGAGCTTCCAATGTGAATTCCAAGCAGTATAGCATGCTGTTTCCAAATTTGTGGTAGAGTGAATTGTGTTATGGTGCTTTTTTTCTCACAGACAGTACCCAACTGACCCAATTTTCCTGTGAAACAATGTGCATGTGCAAAATTAAAATATAAATGGTGACAATTTAACCATCACATCCAGTATTGTAATTTTTGGCTACAGTTTGCTTACACTTAGAAGAAAGCAAACATATTATTATGATGTAAGTAATATCTAATCAAAGGCAAATTGTAAACATCATTCCGAAAGCTATTAATAAAATGAACCTTCCAATATCTGAAGAAAATGATTAAAACAAATTTTGGTGGAGAAGGGCCTCTTACAACTAGTTACATTCCATCACTGCTGATCAGACCCCAAACTACTGCTAGTCAGGATGAACAGATCTCCTCTCGAGGAGGCCCCATGCCTTGAGACAATATTGGGCCTCAAACTCACACCCGTCCTCAAGTGGAACTCCTATATACAATCCATCGCAAACGATGCAAGTAAAATTTTCTGTTCCCTGTATCACCGCAGTAAGTACCTGACTCCTTATGCAATCTTTTTTCTCTATAAAAACCAGATCAAGCTGAAAATAACATACTGTTGCCATATTTGGGTGGGATCTGCCCGGACCTCACTTTTCAGTCTTGATAGAATTCAAAAGCATTTCCTTATTGGAGAAAAATTATTTTCCTCTCTCCAACCTCTCTCTCTCACAGGTGGGATGCAGTGAATCTCTCATTGCTCTATCACTACTACCATGGAAATTGTTCAGATGAGCTACATTTCTTGGTTCCAAGTCTAACTTTTAAAGAAACATTTGGCATTCATGACCGAGCAACCAGTGCTACTTTCAGTTGAACTACATAAAATCTTTCTCTTAAAATAATTTTTCAGGAAAATAGATTCCTCAACTCCAGTGATTACTATTGCTCTTTCCAATATTGACGAGGGTTTCCTTCCTAACCTTTTGTTTCAATTAGTGTGGAAAGTCAGCATCTTGATTATGTCATTATTTTATTTATTATTTTATCATTTTTTTTTCACCACTTTAGTTGTTGCTGCTGCTGTTGGTAATCCTCAAGTGATGCGATTTCCATTATTTGGCACATTCCTTGTTTGTGGTTCTGCAGAAACAGTTCACAATGTTCAAAAAAAGGATGATCTTTTCCAAGACCCTCAGGTTTCATTCACTCAAAGCAATTTTTAATCATGGATCTTAGAAAGTGGTTGTATACAGCTGACAGTTTAAATATTTCTGAATAAGTTTGGTACCATGCATGACATCCATATTAAAGTCTCAATGTGACTATGTTATTTAAAAACATAACTCGAGTTTTCAAGTTTATGATTTTTAAACAAGGAAATTAATATCTGTCTATATTTCTGAGATGACATATTGGACCCACCATGCCACTTACATAGTAGCAAACCACCAACATTCACTCTGTATTCCATTAGTGTGAAGTAAGTTTCTCTCAAACAGCTTCTTCCTAAAAACCACTAACCTGTGGAACAGACTCCCAAGAGGATGTTTTCCAAATCACTGCAATTTTTACCTGTTCAAGTCTAGAGTTAACTGTTATTGTCCCCTCCTATCCATATAAACTACTACTTAACGTAACCTTCTATCTGAAGTGGCCCCTGAGACTTGAACAGGGTGAACCCTACTGTAAAAAAGAACAAAAAGTCAAGAGCTTTTCAGTACTCCTTCATATATATATATATATATATATATATATATATATATATATATATATATTGTCATCCACAGACAGACTGTTTTGCTGTATCACAGCTCATCAGTGTGGCTATACGTCTGGTTGCCTCTGGCTAGAATCAAAAACCGTCTGAATTCGCGCCAGTCGGAAATTTTACCCTGAAGCCGTTGGCGCACGGCAGAGAAGAAGGTGAATTTAAGTGTATTTATTTTTAGATAAACACACAGTGACTGAGAGAACTCGATTCGATTTACCGAAGAGTCTTGCATTATTAGCCGTAATAGTCACTGTTTACAAACCCACACATCCTCCCCAGAGAGCTCAACTGAAATAAATTTTTCAGGAGCATATATATTGTATTGTATTATATATATATATTGTATTATATATATATTGTATTATATATATATTGTATATATATATATATATATATATATAAAAACTTAGACCAGTGGTGATAAATATATAAAAAGGAAAAATTGAAAAAAATATAAGCAGTAAATTGCTGATACCCCCTGAAGAATAGAATGGATGCACAGGTCAACATAAAAAACTCTGGAGTAGGGATGCTGAAGGTAACCTCAGTCAGCTAAGTGACAAACTTTTACACATATTAATCCTATAAATATCTATCTATATATATATATATATATATATGTAGGTTTCATTAAATAATATAGACATACTGTGTCTATTTATTTTTATACTGATCCTTTCTAATCAGTTTCTTGATGTTAAGATGATATTAATCAAGGATGTACTCGGGTTAACAAAAACTATGGTGCCTTCCTTGATGAATCTCATCTTAACATCAAGAAACTGATCAGACAATTGGAAAGGCTCATTATAAAAATAAATAAAGACAATATGTCTATATTATTCAATGAAACATATTTGAATGAAGATATGCTGTCTAAATATCAACAGCTCAATGTTCACTTTTATATTGATATATGCTATATCCTTGATATTGAGCACTTTAACCCATAAACTAATGAGACCTCATTGCTAATCTAGTACTGCCCTTAAATCCAAAATATCTAGGTACCATAGCAAAGAGCGATATTTATTTCTGCTTATTTACAGAAAATGTGGCACAAGGACAAAAATGGAGAATGGGGAAAAGGACAGTCTTCTTCTGTCTTAAATTTAAACTTCGCTAGCCACAAACACTGATCCAAACATACAAACAATATTCCTTACACCAAAACAACACATTCTTACCTACCTTTCTTACTACATCAACCATAATACTTCGTTGTCTATATGAATATCATAACTAGTCCCAATTCATTGTCTGTGGAGGGAGGGGAATAAAACAACAATTTGAAAACTAGCCCCAATGAGTATTTACAATATGAATACAGATCTATTTACAAGAAACTAAACACAATAATGTTAGTAATAAAACCCTCCACAATCCATACCATAGCAATGAGCTCATCTGAACAATTACCATGAAAGTATTTATAGAAAAGTCACAGGGGAGCAACTTTATGGCAGTGGAAAAGTGACTGAGACATAAGGTCAGTACTAATAATATTGCTGATTCTTCTTTTGATATTATCAGGAATTTCTAAATATATAGCAAGAGCACCGAACCATATATGGCAGCAATATTCTAAGCATGGCCAAATGCTAGACTTAAAGATATGTAATTGTCTGGCATGACACAGTGAACCAAAATTGTCTGGCATGACACAGTGAACCAACTTTCCTAGCAGCAGACCTAGCAATGGATTCAGTATAGTCTTTCCACTTCATCTCAGCTGAGAACGTTAACCTGAGAAGGTGTAACGAGTCACTCTCCTGGAGGTTAGCATTAGCCATGCTGATGGAAGGAAAGAAACGGTTCTTTTAGATGATTTATGTAATAACGTTGGGTTAACACTTCTAAGTATAAGTATAAGTGTTACTTAGCATAACTAATGACGCTGTGGTAATATACAGAATGAGCATCATTATGAAATACTGTGCATATGTAACGGCACTATGATAATATCTAGCTTTAGCATTAGTAAAGAAAACTTGCACTGTGGTAATAGCTGTGCTGAGCATTTGTAAAAGAAATGCTCACTATATGTTATGTTATTGTGGCGATAGTTATATGAGCTATTTAAGAAAAGCTCAGCAGAGGAAATGGGACTGTGACAATATCTGTGCTGAGTGTTAGTAAAGAAAAGCTCAGTGCAAGTCATGGCATTGTGATAATAACTGTAGCGAGTATCATTTAAGAAAAGCTCAGTCTATGAAATAGGACAGTGGTAATATCCATACTGAGCATTAGTAAAGAAAAGCACAGTATAAATCATGACATTTTGGTAATATCTGCACTGAGTTTTAGTAAAACAAAGCTCAGTAAAATCATGGTATTGCTATAGTAACTGTAATGAGCATTATTAAAGGAAAGTTTAATATAAATAATGGCATTTCAATATTAGCCATACTTTCAATATTACCTATACTGAATATCAGTAATACTTAGTAATACTTAGTATAGGTATTTTCCAGTGTGTCCATGTTGCTACTGAATGTGACACAAGGTCAGTTTAAAGTGAGTATCATGGAAAAATTGGCCAAGCACCCTTGACACTTCACCTTTTGAGGATACCTCAAGTGCTGGGCAATAAACCCAGCCTCCTCCAAAAGGAGAGGTACTGCCTGAGGTAAGCCCCCCCCCCCGGGACATGGCCATAATATTTTTTTTAAACTTCCCTGCACTGACATTAGTGTAAGTATCAGTTAACTTTGCACTTGTGCGTAATGGTCATGCAGATTTACTGCCCAAATAATAATTCTGAACTGGTCACAAAGGTATGACTAAAAAATCTTATTTTATATCATTTTTGTTTCTTTTCTTGTAAAAATCTAAATATAGTTTTAAAATATTATTAAAATCTTGGAAAAGGCTTTTTCACACACCATCCGTAATCAGTGCATCCAGAACCAAATGATAGAAATACACCGTCTGATTTTTATGGCTAGCATTTCTGCAACAGCAATTTTCCATTACAGTGATTATGATGGCAACTGTCATTTTAAGGACAGGCTTTAAATTTCAGACAAGAATGAGATTTTGGCCAACTAATATGGTTGTTGAGGCTTTCTGCAATAACAGAACAGATAGAGAGGCTGAATTATCAGAGAAAACAACATTTTAAGGGCATATTCTTCATGTTCAGTGAGGAAAGCTGATCCAACAGCAATATTTAATTAAAGAAAATCTGTTTAACTCAAATTTCCCTGTTTCTTTCTGTTTACAATATCTTGCTTTGTGTTTGTTGAACTACAAAATGGTTGATAGCCAAATGTTTAAATCATCAGGAAATATTGCACAGAGAAATTATTTGAAAAAGAGGATGAAGGTTCAATTTATGATGGGAGGTAGAGTTTTTCTCAAGTACTTCTTGATCTAGACTGGCCAACATTAATTTCACTATTTAGACTATTTACATTGTTTGTCTTCATTTTTATTGTCATATTGACAACGTTTCGGATATTGTATGCTCTGGCCTTCTTCAGGTGATATACATTGGAAGTTCGAACTGAACCCTTTATTTCCTCCACTGGGGTAGATTGTTCTATTTCCACATGCCATGCCTTTTCTGGATATCTCAGTTTCAAAATTCCAATGTATATCACTTGAAGAAGGCCAGAGTGTACAATGGTCAAAACTTCATGAATATGACAATAAAGATGAGGATAACAGTCCAAACAATGTAAATAGCATAAATAATTACAAGATGTCATCTCAGAAATATAGACAGATATTAATTTGCCTGTTTAAAAAACATAAACTTGAAAACTCGAGTTATGTTTTTAAATAGCATAGTCACATTGAGACTTTAATATGGATGTCATACATGGTACCAAACTTATTCAGAAATATTTAAACTGTCAGCTGTATACAACCACTTTCTAAGATCCATGATTAAAAATTGCTTTGAGTGAATGAAACCTGAGGGTCTTGGCAAAGATCATCCTTTTTTTGAACATTGTGAACTGTTGCTACAGAACCACAAACAAGTAATGTGCCAAATAATGGAAATCGCATCACTTGAGGATTACCAACAGCAGCAGCAACAACTAAAGTGGTGAAAAAAAAATGATAAAATAATAAATAAAATAATGACATAATCAAGATGCTGACATTCCACACTAATTGAAACAAAAGGTTAGGAAGGAAACCCTCATCAATATTGGAAAGGGCAATAGTAATCACTGGAGTTGAGGAATCTATTTTCCTGAAAAATTATTTTAAGAGAAAGATTTTATGTAGTTCAACTGAAAGTAGCACTGGTTGCTCAGTCATGAATGCCAAATGTTTCTTTAAAAGTAAACCACTAATAATACCATTGCCATTACTGTTATCAAGAAAAAAAACAAAAACAAGAGTATCAACAACAAAATACATGTACTCCCTAAAAATAACATTTATAGTAATAACAAATAATATTGGCTTAAAACAAATCCATTTGAAAATGACTGTGTTTACATTTTCAGGTATGAAAAGGATGCTAGCAGACATAGAAGTCCCAACAAGAGATGTGCATTCCTTAAATAGGTAATTAAGTTTTGCTTTATCAAGATGGTTTCCTATGGCCAAATTGGTAACGGCATGATGTAGCTATAGGAGTGATTTCCCTGATGGTAAAAAGGGGATACATGTTTGATTCCTGTTGGGGGGCATAGTTTTGTTTTGTAGGACTTTTCAGTCTTGTCAATTGATATTAATTTCACTGTTTAAGAAAATAAGAAACATGTCTATCAAATCAAAGAAATGTGCCCAGGAAAAATAAGGTTTACAGTAATAATAATGTCAGCTTAAAATTTATTAAAAAAAAATGTCAAAATCTATATTAACCAACAGATATTGCTACAATTTTGAGGATATATTTATATAAGCAAAACATTAAGTTTATATATTTTTATTATATCAAATTATATATTTTATTATATTATAAGATTTATATATTCAGTTAGTGACATTGTTTTGTGTAGGTGTCAGATTTTATTATGCAAACAAAGTGCAGCAGAATTTTTTATAAATAACTCCAAAAGATATGGACTATAAAGACATATTTGATTAAAACAATGTTCCATATACCTGAATAAATTATTATTGTATTACCATACATGTTAATATGGGCTTCTTGACATTCTATAACCTTCATCAATCTTTCACCCAGTGATTCTGTTAACTTTTCTACTATATGAACATTATTTGCAATAGTGTTTATTGCTTCTCAAAGGCATTATTTAGTTGAATATTTTCCATTCTCTTATACATGTCTTTCTCAGATAGTTATTAAAAATGACTTCAAGCAAATGAATCCCCATGATCTTAAAGAGAACAATTATTTATCAGATCTTATACACTGATACTATAGAATTACAAATAACTTTACTAAATAACTAAAGCCACATCAGTTGAAGGCTTTCAACAGCCACAGCAATTTTAAAATGGATAGTACATGTAACTAAAAAGGAAAATAATGACATAATCAGGATTTTGACCTTCCACACTACCTTAAACAAAAGATTAGGAAGGAAACTACTATCAATACTAGAAATAGTAATAACAGTAGACTTTGGAAGCCTGTTTTGCTGAAAAACTGTTATAAGAGAAAGATGTTATAAATTTCAACAAACATTAGCACTGCTTGGGCAATGAATGCCAAATCTAATCATTACCATCAACATTTAATGGTGAACTACAAGTTTTCTACTGAATTAATATCTTGTATGTCTTCAGGTTATTCTATTAATTTGGTGTCTTTGAATCCTTTTATAGCAATGTGGGCATTGGTTGATTTGCTTTTGTAGCTTATCAAACTTTTGAGGATTATTTAAAGCCAAAACATATTGTAGATTGTAAGAATAATACATTTGTTTTTCCAAGTGAATATTGCATTAAGAATTGTTTTGCAAATAATAATGATTTTTAGAGATATATATCCTACTATTTAATCCATAGATGGAGAGACAAAATTTTCCCCAGGGATATTCACATCTAAATGAATGAAATGAATCTGACTGGAATTTGGACTCAGCTTTTCGATTTCTCTTTTTATCTATTACACCACTGGCAAGGTGGGCAACAGTAAACTTTACAAAATATAGGTGCATTATCTTGCTTGAATATAGTCTTTAGAATAATGGGTTTTGGTTATAATCTACACTACTTTAAAAGTGTCTTGTCAAAGAACTTATTATAATTATCTGTGCTAATCTTGAACCAATACCAACTCTCAAGGGGTTTATAATTTTAATTCTATATATATATTAATTTATGAATGTTATATAGTAGTATCCAAAACAAAAGTGTTGAGGATGAGTTTCAGAGATGTGACATTTTGGGTACAACTTCTTCAGATCCCAAATAAAAGACAAAATTGTGTGTAAAAAATGTATTGGGATTTTTGAGGATAAGAGGAGCAATAAATTAAATTTCCTTATCAGATCCGACAACAGAAAGTGTATGTTTGTTTCTTTCTCTCATTCTGATGTGAAGAAGCCAAATCCAACACATGTCATGTCAGTGAAACGTGTCTTTTCGGAGATTTTACACTCTGTTTCATCAACTCCATATTAATTCATACATATTAGTTTTAATTTTATATATATCATTTTACATCCTTACAATATGAAGTTAAAATATAATTATGAGGTCCTGGACATAAACTACTTCAACCCGATGCAAAGAGGTTTTTATTTGCCTCCTTCAATCATTTTTTTCTTTCTTTGTCTTTGTTTCTCTTTTTCTTTTCCATCTTTTCCCTTTCTCTCTTTTTTTGCCATGCCTTCCGTCTGTCTTCTATCACTTTCTCATTTTCTTTCATTCTTTCTCTCCTCACCTTAATTATCTATGTGCCACTTTTTCGCCTCTCTCTACATTTCTCTCACTTTTCATTTTAACCTTACTCCCTCACTCTTTTTCCTAATATTCTGCATCCTCTATTTCCCTCTCTCCCTCATTTTCTTTTCATTTACCCTTCTCCTTTACTTCTCACTTTCCTCCCTTCTATTTTCTGTCCTTTTCTTGTTTTTTTCCCTTCATTCTTTCTGTCTTCTTTATTTCCCCGTCTCTGTTACACATAAACATGTATACATATTTACAAATGCTTATGATTTTTCATGTATTCTGCCATACAGATACAAGTTTATATGCACAGATCTATGCATACATAAATATATATATATATGCCCATTCACATGTATATCTTGACACATTCAAACACACACACATATGTATAAACACATATAGAGCATTTAGATTGCAGCCTTGTAAGCTATGCTTAGTAAATCACTATGCATACATACATATATATATATATATATATATATATATGCATATATATATATATATATATATATATGCATATATATATATATATATATATGTATATATATATATATATATATATATATATATATATATATATATATATATATATATGTATATGCATATACTTATATATACACACATGTACAGAAATCCCTCTTTTTACACAAGGTTCATTAAAGATGACTGACAAGGTCCTGCATTTAAATAAAAAGCTTAACTTCTGCACCTTGTCTGTTGTCTTTAATGAAACTTCTTTTACATATATATATATATATATATATATATTATAAATCTTATATTTAGTGGGTAAACTTGTTTGAAGAGACATCTGTTTTGTTTTGTTTTTATAAAACATTGAAATTAATATCTAGAGATTAAATTTCTATATGTGTGCCTATATTCTCTTTTCAATTTGAGAAACCACATTCAGGTCAGGCATGCATTGCCATTAAGCTACAAGAAGCCATTATAGCAAAGAAAGGATCAGTTACCTTATTTGAGAAATGCAGATCTCTCATTCAGACCTTGTAGCTTCATGGTATGGCATACATGGCCTGAAGGTGTTTCCTCAGATTAAAAATGGAAGAAAACTGCTGAGAGGCACATTTGCTGTAATAAGATGCTTGCTCTAGATTGGCAGATTTTTAGTTCACTTTAAGAAAAAAAGAGAAGGGATGTCTACTCAAATGTAAACATACTAAATATAATTCTTATAGCAAGAAGACATAACAGAAGACTAAAACTCCATTAAATGCATGATAGCAGGCCACTCATATTAGGGCAGCTAGCCAATCCCTATTGCAGACTCTCGCTCAGGCACATTTGTGTTTGTTCAACACCCACAGAGCCAACCTGATGTTTATATTCCAACTATGTTGCACAGACCTTAGTTACAGTTTCTGGGAGAGAGCATGTTATCTAGAATGATCAACAATCTGAACAACACCAGCACACTCAAACCTTTGGTCATGATGACCTGTGAATTTGTGCTAGCACAGCTATCGACGGCCCCAAGTGTTCCATCTACCCAATTTCACTCATAAGGCTTGGGTCAACCTGTGGTGTTGTTTTCAGGCACTTTCCAAAGGTGCCACATGCTGGGATTGTCCCCACCTCCAGACCGATAACATCAGGAAGTCTCCTTCCTGACAAATTCACCATGGTGAGATTCGAACCAGGGTCTCATGGTCAGAAAGCAAACATTCTAACCGCCCCCATAAAAATATACATATATATATACACATATCTAAAAATAAACATATATACACATATCTAGAAGTAAAATATACTTTCTTCTTTGTTATCTCAACTTTATAAATTTAAGAGCAGTACTAGATTGACAGCAAGGTCTCATTGTTTTACAGCTGAAATTGCTAGATGCAACCATAAGTTCTGTGCTAACAGTTTCTTCTCTCACACTTTTCACTTGTGGGACTCTCAGCTTCATGCGTTCCAATCAACTCTAATCTTCAAAAATTTAAATGCAATATCAATTATTATCTTCTGTCTTCTTAATTCCTGTTCTTTTATTGTTCTCTCTCCTTGATAATGTTTCTTTTTTCTCATATTCTTTCCCACTCAGTAACCCATTGCATCTTAGTGGCTTTATTGCCTTGCTTGGGGTATAATGATTATTAAAAAAATGCATTCACTTATCAATACATTTCTTCTTTTATGTGTCATGCTCTTTCAAGATGTGGGTGATCATCCCTCTCCACAACTTCCTGTCTTTTGTTGTTCTAAGTAACTTTTAACCTTTTAGTCTGTCTTTTTCCCAGTTGTTATTCATTCACTCAAACTTCTTAAGTAGCTTACACTGTTTCCCCTGCTTCTCATACCTTCAGTTTGTCCTGTGAATATTAAATTCTCCAAGACTTCTTTCTTTATTATACCACCCATAAATTTCAACTGCCTTTTCTGATTGTAAGTATCAGTTTCCTTGTAATTGCTATTCTATACACAACTTCCTTATTGCTCATGTGTTCTGTCGATGGTATTCTCAGCAACTGTCTGTAGAACCACATCTATATTAGTTCAAAACCATTCACGGTCATACAGAAGATTTGATATTGCATAGCAATCCAGCAGGCTTTTCTTTGCTCCTAAATATTTATTGCTTTAAAAAGTGATGATTTGAATTAAAATAAAAGCTAAACGTATGATGAAAGTGAATTAATACATTATTTTTGTTCTTGAGAATTTACAACAAAAAAGTTAAACACTTTTTTATTTATTTGATTGCTTATTTACAAGAATAATTTTATATTTACAACATTCTAAAAACTAATACAATTAAAACTAATGCAATGCAATATTTATCATTTGCCAATTTATAAAGAAATAAATATGAAAACAATATTTTATTCGTAAATTTATAAACATTTACTAAATTATTAAAATATGTGAACAAACTATAAAGAAATCTTTATTATTTACAATTTTATAAAGTTCAAATCAATTGGCAAATAGTTGATACTTTGCCAACTATTCCAATAAACAATATCATAAATAATGTAAATAAACATTCTAATAAATAAATAGTGATTATTATTTTTGCTATCAATTCTGAAGAACAAAGAAAATGTACAAATTCACTTTCATATGTTTAGGTTTTATTAAAATTCTAATCATCACTTTTTAAAACAATAAACATTGCTGAGGAGTGAAGGTAGTTAAAATAATAGCAGTGTCAAGGGAAAAACTGTCATTTTGACACAGATTTTTTTCAGGTATGAAAATCCAAGTTTACCCATTATTTACTTTGAAGAAGTTCTTTCCAAGGTTGAAACACATCACATAGGAATTTTTTACATTTTGTCATTCAATTCCTCACCATAAAAATATCTGTAAATATTTATTCTGATGTTATAGTCAGGTATCTAGGCCTTGATCATGTATTTCACTACGATAGGTTCATTGCACTTGGTACATTGCTGTACTTGTAAAATCTGAATCTACAAAACAACGTTGAGCAAAATATCTCATCTAAGGTCACACATAAGCCTTGGAGAATTAAAATTTGCAATAACATTGTTGTGAAAATGTGCGAAAACATACTTTCACATATCTACATATGTGCAATTGAACAAGGACATACTCACACACACTCTACATACACATACACGTGTGTGTTTGCTTATACTTGCACAACTCTCTAACTTCCCTCCTCACTTCTGTTCACTACTTCCAGCTCTTTTAGAATTGATTGGCTTGGGAAATTTATTGGCCATTCATTTCCATGGTAACCAATGACAAAATAATTAAAAGAACAGGAGCTGATGTCAATTTGGCCCAAGTGTTCTCTCAGGAAGCCCCTTCATGGACAAAACAAAACTATCTTCATCAGATTTGGCCCTTTCTATAACAGGATGGTAATAGGGGGTCGGTGATGTGGCAGCATCAATTGAGGGTGATGGTTAGTGTTTGAGGGGGAAGATCTGATACAAAGAGAAAGTAGTAGAGAGTGACGCCTATGGTTTATTGCAAGGTGAGATTGGGATTTTTGGTTTGTTTTTGTCTTTCTTTCCTAATCGTGTTTTTATTATCTGTGTCTAATTTTTACCAAAGGCATACTTCAACTTGCCCAAAACATCCCTCTCCTACTAATTTAACAGTTAATAGGAAAAGGGAGGCAGAGAGACACTCTATCACTCATTAATTCTCAAGTAGTTCTCTTCCCTGTTATCTTATAAAATATTCAGTGGTTTTTGCTTCTTAAAATTGATATTTATATGCAGTCCTGATTTCTCTGCTCACTAGGGATCAAGTGACAGTAAACCCCAAATCTCCTGCACCTGATTCACTATTTTTGACAACCATTGACTGCTATTGTTTGGTTAGTCTTAATTCTTGCTCAAATCCCACATTTATTATGACTTTAAAAACAAACATTTTAAAAGTACATATTATAAATAAATATATTAAAAGAAAGATGGAGGAAGAGCAAAGACAAAGAAAAAACAATATTATTCATCAGAAATTGGTGAACTGAAAAATATAACAAAAAAGAAACAATGTAAGAAAAAGTCATCACTAGCCTCAAGGATAATCTAACCCAATAGCCTATAATAGTCTCAGTGTTAATCTAGCCCTGGACCCTAGGTTGCAGCCTATACTAGTCTAAAGATAATCCAGTCCTGGGTGCTAGGTTGCAGTCTATACTAGTCTAAAAGATAATCCAACCCTGGGCCCAGGGTGCAGCCTATACTAATCTAAAGAATAATTTAGTCCTGAGTCCCAGGTGGCAGCCTTTACTAGTCTCAAGGATAATCCAGCCCTGGGTTTTAGGTTGCAGCCTATACTATCCTCAAGGATAAACTGGCCATGCTCATTCATTAGTTTGGTGCTCCAATGTATATTACATGCCATTTGTAACATTCAAGTATAGCATCTATCTAACATCACACAGAAGGTTTTGTCAGTGGTCAATATCTCACTTTAATGCAGTAGGTATGACTCTACTGTAGCTGGGAAGATGTGTATCTTGATGTTGTGGCTGAGTTTTGATTTTCATAATTTCAACAGCTTATTGCAGGCTGACCAGACTAGAGTTCTTCTCAGTTCAAAACCCTTCACCAAGTTGGACATCCAAAAGCCAAGCTATTTGAAATCTTGAACAATTTTAATTACTATGCTGTTTAAGGCACACACTTAGTCTTGTATTTCCTGGTTCAATTGTATTCTCTTATTTGTAGTGAGATGCAAGAAAACTTTGCCTGTTTCAGTTTCAACTCTGGAGAGAAGTTCTTGGGTTTGACTTGTTTCGTCTGTAATCAGGGGGATATTTTCTGTGAAATTAGTGTCAGTTACTAGTGTTGGCTTGTGATAACAACTTCTCTCGAGTTTGAATCTTAGATCACCTTTGCCTTGCACCACTTGAAGCATTGCATTATCCAGAACTATGGAGAAAAGATATGGAGTTAGTGCAATCCTACTGAAGAACCCCCATTATAGTTATACTATAAATATTTCCATAAACAACCCAAACTCTAGCTTACTTTAAACAAGTGTATTTTCTATATACAATCTATGGATCTATGTACAGTCTACGTATTTCTTACTATTAATTTTTACACATACATGACATTTACAAATAATGAGTTACTACACTTTATACTGTTTATTTTTAGCACAAAAATCAGTTACGATAACTATGTGCACAATTCAAACAGAACCTTTAACCTTTGAGCTCTTCTAACAATGAATGTTATTTATTAAATTAAATTATCATTGTTGTAATCCCAGTCTCATCATTTTCAATTTTCTTATCTGCTTATTTCTTATTGAAATTCGTCAAATAATTTATTTCATGTATACATAAAATATCTCCCTTACTGATTCATTTTGGAATCTCAGACAATTTCAAGTATGACTACCACTACTATTCTCTTCCTGTGTGCCATCTCTGTTTGGCACATGGGCAATCACGGTTTTCCACAGCTTCCATTTGTTTTAATGCATGATGGGAATTCTAATAAATAAATTGCATTTCATATCTATCAATGGCCGATTGGGAGAATGTTCCATGGGAATTACTGACAAGGTAATGCAAAGCACATTGGCCAAACAGATTTGGTTCTAATTCTAATGCACTGACTTCTGAACAAGAACACAACTGCACCAAGAAATATTATTACACAGTAAAAATAATGTTGTTTCAATGAGAGGCTTTGTTTTTCTTTGCAGATTATTATATACATACATCCCTAAAACAAATTGCAAAGTAATTCATTCCAGCCAATATCTCACCATGGAGTAATTACAGTGAGAGGCAATGTTTCCTTTGCAGAAAGAAATATTTGCTACTCTTCATTGTCTAACTTCAACTTTTATAATGACATGAATAATACAAACAGAACTTTTAAAATTTTAGCTCCACTAACAATTTTTATTTTATTTATATTATTGTTTACCTGATACAATACCCAAGATCCACTCAAGGTAGTGGGTTACTGAATGAAGAAATAGGAAGTGCAATATTATGAGAATATGTAGGATCGGTAATAGATGATCCTAGACCTGAAGAGGTTCAGATTGTAATGATTGGGGAAGCATCCTCTTGGGAGCCTCTTAAAAAATAACACTTTTGGGGAAGAAGCTGTATGAGTGGAACTCCCCCCTTACTAATGGAAAACAAATGGAATAAAGATAATTTATCCCTATATACTTGGCATGGCAGATCCTACTGGTGGGACTAAGGAATGGAGCACATCTGAAAATTTGCCATGATAGAGTAGTGTCAGACTTGCAGCGTTTTGTCTGTGGTAAATAGGTTGTAGGATAGAAACTAGTTCATCACCCATATGCACACATAAACACTTTTGAACTAAGGCTGGAAAGTGAAGATTAGGCAGCTCCAGTCCAAATATGACAGCAATACTTCATTTTTGGTCTGATCTGACTCAAGTGAAAATCTCAATCTGATCATTGTTTTTGTTGTCTACATATTTCAAACTAAATTTGTTTGTCAGATAAATTCTGATCACGCTGAGATAATTCACAATCTCACCTGCATTTCAAAATTTCAAAGAATTTTGAGATCCAGGACAGCTTTCTAGTTTGTACTGAGTACTATTTTTATACATGGTGAAACCCATTTATTTGTACAGTTCTTAGTGCATTAGTGTTCCTAATCTATCAGGCTTTCTTCTATATTCCCTATGGGTTTAGTTGTTACCTTCATTTATGTGGCATGTAATTTTTCTGAATAAATACATTGAATTTTCATTACATTTGAACAGATTATATATATATGTATATATATATATATATATATATATATATATAGATAATATTAGTGGTCAAAATATATATATAAATTTCCAAGAGGATAGAATCCATGTAGAGCTCAATGTCCAGGACAGAGCAAGGATATAATATAAAAAGGCTCAAACACTTATATTCCATGGTTATAATTTATTACACTGGAATCATAATCACAATCCAATTCATCAGACCTACAAATTCAAAAAGCTTTTTGATTCCAATGTAATAAAGTATAACCATGGAATATTAGTGTTTGAGCCTTTTATTTTATATTATATATATATATATATATATATAGATAGATAGATAGATAGATAGATAGATATACAATTTCTGGGAGAGAGTATATTATCTGGTGTGATCAGTAGCTGAACCTGAACAAAGATGGTACAATCATACCCTTGGTCATGATGACTTGTCACTTTGTGGGAGCAAAACCATTCAATGGCTTCCAAAAAATTTCCTTTATCCAATTATACTCTCAAGGCTTGGGTCAACCTATGATATGGTTTTCAAGCACTTCCCCACAGTGCTGCATGTTGGGATTGTCCCTGCAAGCTAATATTATCAAGAACTTAATTCCTTTAGAAATTGACAATGGTGAGATTTAAAACTGGCTCTCATAGAAAGTTAATGTTCTTAACACTTGAGTACATGCCTATGTGTGTGTTTGTGTGTGCATGCATGCATGTGTGTTTGTGTATGCATATGTGTAAACTGGTGACATTAAAAAATAACAGTTAATACTTTTTTATTAATTTACATTTGTCTGACATTACCAATTTACCGTTACGTTTTGTTTTTTTCTTTCCAGAACTTATTGCTGTCCAAAGACGTCTGTCTTCCATGATCCGTGCAGGGCAGATTCACAACAATACCACAGATCTTAAACAGTTACAACGAACCGTCAGTCTTCCTGTGGACAAAACCATCAACACAAAGGTCGAATTAAAAAGAGATTTATATCATGTCACCCAGTGCAAGCAGTTGACTGCAAGTGGGCATCAAGGGAAAGCAACCTTAAATAGTTTCACTTCAGGCAGATCTTTTACGAAGACATCACAGACACAATCACAAACACAGAACCAGGGAAAGAGCTATATCAATAACAGCCCATACTGTGGGTACCAACCATTGCCTGCAATTCATAAACTGCCTCATGCAAAGCAGCTCGTCCAAATCAAAGACACCAGAGGTTCCCTCTAGATTAGCAGTGCCTAAATTTTGGAATTCAAATCAGGGGTCCCAAACTTATGCATCTTGTCCAGGAGTAATAAAAGCTTTGGATTCTAGATCTAGGGTTCCAGAATTTTGGTATTGGTATCTGGAGGTTCCAAAACTTGAACATCTTCATCATATCTTCATTGGCGTGTCTCATATTTTTAAAATTGCAGTCATGTTGTTCAATCTCTTGGTTTTTAAATCTACATGAAAGAGGACTCAAATTTTTTAAATCTGACTGCTGTCCCCCAGACATTTGTACATGAATTGAGGGTTTTAAATTTGGAATCTAAAACTGGATTATAAGACTTTTCTATCCACATCAAACATTCCTTACATTTTTTTTCTATATTGGAATCAAAGTTTCTAAATCTTTGAGGGTAGACCATGTGTTCCAAGATTTGGAATTCATTGATCATCTTCATTGATTTATTTTTACTAATCAATCACACAATCATCAGCACCACCATCACCATTTTCATTGACAACAACAACAATAACAACAACAAAAGCAACATCAATCACTACAGCAACAACTGTAATAACAACAATCATGACATCAGCAAGTACAACAGTAACAACAATAAGAAAAGTACAACAATAGCAAAAACATTGCAACAACATCATCAAGAGTCATGACAGCAAAAACAAGAACAATGTCATAACAGCAAGAATGGTAACAACAAAAATAGTAATAAAATCAGCTACAACAATAAACATCATGACAACTGCGATAACAATCACAACAGCAAAAACAGCAAAACAACATCAATCACAACAAGAACATCAATCATAACAGTAACAATCATAACAACAGGATTAATCACAACAGCAACAACAGTAACAACAGAAACCATCACAACAGCAACACCAACCCCAACAACAATATCAAGAACAGCAACAACAACATTTGTCACAACAGTAAGAATTGCAACAGCAGCAGCAACAATCACTCTAATAACAACAACAACTTTAAACAACAGCAATAACAACAACAACAATAGCAACAAAATCAACAACAATCACTACTGCAAAAATAGCAACAATAATACTAGTGATGACAATAATATGAACAGTAGCAATAACAATCTCAACATCAACAACAAATGAAGTCGAAACAGGAGTAAAAACAATCACAAAAGGCAAAAATAGTAGCAACACTAAAAACAGTCAGAACAGAGGCAACAAATAATTATTGCTTAAAACAATGAAAGAGAAACAGAGGGAAACTCCCAAAAGACACTTTATTTAAATAACGATACAATTTTATAAATAAGATTATATTAAGTTTTCTTTAAACATTTTTAGTTTCTATTGTATAATGTTGCATTGAATTTGACTTAAATCTTACAATAATTATTATGGCATTAATTTTGCAATGGTGAACTGATCATACTGTCAAACAGTTTTCAAAAATTTTAAACTGCAGATAATCCTTGTCACATTATTTAAGGAATAAAAACAATAATAATACATAAATAAACAATAATAATGCATAAATAAACATAATAATAAACAATAATAATGCATAAACATAATAATAAATAATAATAATGCATAAATAAACATGATAATAAACAATAATAATGCATAAATAAACATAATAATAAACAATAATAATGCATAAATAAACATGATAATAAACAATAATAATGCATAAACATAATAATAAACAATAATAATGCATAAATAAACATAATAATAAACAATAATAATGCATAAACATAATAATAAATAATAATAATGCATAAATAAACATGATAATAAACAATAATAATGCATAAATAAACATAATAATAAACAATAATAATGCATAAATAAACATGATAATAAACAATAATAATGCATAAATAAACATAATAATAAACAATAATAATGCATAAATAAAAGGCTTGTTGAAAGGACAGATTTTAATATTAGAAAATAACTTCTAACCTTTTGTCTATTTTATAAGTAATCAAGCAACAATGTGGATTATATTATGTCATATTAATTCAACCTAACCAAAAAAGAAAAAAAAATTTGATGGTTAATGGACATAATCAGGATAATTTTCATAGTGACTTTTTCTTTAATAAATGAATTCTGTCTCATAGGTGTTTCAGAGCTAAGCCGAAATAACGTGGTTTAACTGGCTTTTATTTCATAATAAATCCAAAATAAAATGGTTTAATTAAACTTGGATTTTTAGTGTGTAGGTATGAAAACTATTTTCCATCATATTTTGATATAATCTGGTGAAGATACAATTATCATTATTTCTTCATGTTATAAACATTATATTAGTGAATATATATGTGTTTGAGTAGATACAATATTTATTTACAAACAGTGAAGTTATTAATGTCTACTAGCCTACACAATTAAATGACATATTAAAGAAAATACACATCCAAACAGGAAAAAAACCCCGCATTTCCTTCCCTGATAGCTATAATCTTCAAATATTCAAATGTAATGTCAATTGACATTTTATGATGCCTTGACCTTGATTCCTCTTTACTCTTACTCACACTCTCTGTAACTCCTTAGTGGCACTCCTGGGTGATTTGCTTGGGGTGATTTGCTTAACAAAATAAAAAAGAAGCCATCTAAGCTAAGCATGCTATTACTGTTTTGGCCATGGAGGTCCTTACAGCAAGGCAAAGCTCAATTAACCTTTTAAGAAATGTATATTTCTCATTGGGATTTTTTGTGTCTACATCTGCTAACTTATATTTTTATACCTGAAATGTAAACAAATTCACCTAGCAACTAATGGATGGTTTTAATCCAGCAATTTTTCTTGTTATTATAAACATTATCTTAGCGAGTACATGTAGCTGAGTTGATATCCCCATTTATTAACAAACAGTTAAATTAAATGGGAATGCAGGTTCAGTTCCAGCTCTGAGGTATATTTGTTTGTAAGAAGACTTTCGACGCTCTAGGCTAGTAGGCATTAATTTCACTATTTAAAAAAATCAGAGATTTCTCTTCAGACATGTGTACGAAATAAATATATAATAATAATAATAATAATAATAATAATAATAATAATAATATATATATATATATATATATATATATATATATATATATATATATGTTTGTGCATATGTGTGCATATATATATATATATATTTGTGTGTGTGTGTGTGTGTGTGTGTGTGTGTGTGTGTGTGAAAAATCTTATTAAAGAAAATGGATGTTATGGCAGCAATTGAATCCGTATCCACTTTTAATTCAAATTAATTTGTCTGTTTGTAAATAAACAGGACTCTCAACAGAAACACGTGTACACACTGAAATAATGTTTGTAGCAATAAGAGATGTCAAACAGAAAAGAAATTTGGGTAAACATGGACAAACATGCCCACAATAGGATATACTGTCAAAAGGGCGGTTTATCCAATGACACCACTTTTTTTAACTACCGTCACTCTTCAGCAATATTTATTGTTTTAAAAAGTGACGATTTGAATTGAAATAAAAGCTAAACAAATAATGAAAGTGAATTTATTCATTTTCTTGTTCTTGAGAATTTACAACAAAAATATTACAAGAATAATTTTATATTTACAACATTCTAAAAACTAATACAATTCAAACCAAGGGATGCAATGCAATATTTATCATTTACCAATTTATAAAGAAATAAATGTGAAAACAATTTTTATTCATAAATTTATAAACATTTACCAAATTATTAAAATATATGAACCAATTATAAAGAAATCACAACGATTCATATAAATAATGTAATAAATAGTGTCAATAAACAATCTAATAAATAAATACTGATTGTTATGTTTCATATCAGTTCTGAAAAAACAAAGGAAATGTATAAATTCACTTTCATATATTTAGGTTTTATTACAGTCCTAATCATCATTTTTAAAACAATAAACGTTTCCAAAGAGTGAAGGTAGTTAAAATAATAATGGTCAATGTAAAAACCATCCTTTTGATAATCCATTTTTTTGCAGGCACATTTGTCCATCTTTGACAAATTTGTTAATTGCTTAAATTAATTATTATTATTATTTAAAATAAAAATGAAAATAATAATGTATGTCAAATATTGAAATTTGAAGTTAATGGTGGGGGTTGGTCTCATAGATTTTGCTCCTATTAAAATAATGACAGAATAATGTTATGAAGCATTGCTATTAAAACAGGGAATAATACAAATTTATTACTTACACAAAACATGCTGTAAAAAAGAAAATGTACAGGTTAATTCCTGAATACATATTTAATTAACATACAAAGAATGCCACTTATGATTCACTGTATATTAACTATCAGCTCCAAGACTTTGGGGAACAAATCTTTCTTTGCATCAGGCCAGACTGTTAACCAACTCTTTGTCTGGTTCGTTCAGGTAAAACACACTGCCTGTTGCTAGCTAGAGGCTTCTAATTGGCTATATCAGTCACTTGGCCTGCTAAGCCCAGTAAATTTTTATAGGGGTTAATTTTAACTCAGCAAAGTTATTTTATTGAAAAATTTCAATTAGAGCATGAATATGGACTTAAAAGGATAAAATGCAATAAAGTCTGTTAATTTTTCATAACTAAGAATCAAAAATGAGTTGATAATTTTTTTCAATAAACAAAACAATTTAAAAGAGATGTAACCAGCAAGAAATTCCAAAAGAAATATGATTGAGAAAATACTTTATATGAATGGAAGTATAAAACACATACAATTATTCCTTTTTTTGTGACAAATATGAAACTAAAAAAGGAAATTAATTATTTCAATAATGTAATACATTTTTACACAACACATTTGTTCTTATATGGTTGCACATTTTTAAAGTAGTTAACAAATTACATATTTACTGTACAGCTATTAGAAATTTAGTAATCTAACACATTAGATATTCACTAAACTAATATAGATATAGATAGCTACTCAGTTCTGATTGATTAATTCATTTTTTACAGCTTATCAACCATTTGCAGTTTATTTAAAGCCAGAAAATATTTTTAGCTTGTAAGAATTGATTGGTTTTGAGGAAATAATAATGGTTTAGTGATACAAGTCTTAACAATTAACCGATATCTGAGTGAAGAAGAGGTGGATTTATACCTTTCCTAAGGGTATTTGCACATAAGCCCAATGGGAAATTGAAACTCAGCTCTCCGATTAACAATTCCGAGCCATTATCCATTGCACTACCCACACATTCAAGCTTACAGTACCTGGTATTCCCAGTCACCCATCTAGGTACTGACCAAGCTCAACATTGCTTAACTTTTGTGATCTTATGGAAACTGGTGTTGCAACATGATGTAGCCATAAGCCACTCAGTTCTGAGATTAGAAATTTACTGGATCACAAAATATTTATTACCGCATTAGATAGTGACAATCACAAGACATTTACAATATTAGATATTTAGCAACTTGTTAGATATTCAATGGTTGTGCATACACAGAGATACAAGTCATCATGGCCAAGAGTTTGAGCATGCTGTCCTTGTTAAATCTGGTGATCATGCTAGATTATGTACTCTCTACCTGAAACTGTAACTAAGGTCTGCTCAGCATAGTTGCAGTATGAACCACAGATGGCCTTAGTGTGTGTTGAACAATTGTGCCTGACCTGGCAACCCTGGCAGATAGGCATACTCGTAAACAGTTTGCCAGTCATACTGTAGATATTTACTAACACATTAAGTATTTTGTAACATATTAGGTGTATTTACTAACCTAACACATGAAATATTTAGTCACCCATATATTTAAAATGCTAACACACCAAATATTAATAAGCTCCTCCATTTGATACTTTCTAAGCTAACGCATAAAATATTTACTAATACATGAGAATTTTTCTAATGTGAGATACTTACTAAGCTATTATATTAGATATGTACTAATGCATTAGGTCTTTATTAACATAGATGCTAAGGTAACATCTTACTAACATAAGATATTTACTCAGCAAGCATATTCAATATTTTCTAAGCTAACAGATAAGTTATTTACTAGCACAAAAGTTTACTACCATGAGATATTTCTTTATTTAGAATCATAAGATGTTTGAAATTCTAACACATCCAATATTGCTAAGTGTTTCCATTTGATATTTTCTAAGTTTAGTGTCATCTTGCATAAAGTCATTAATACATAATAATAAATAATATATATTAATATACATAATAATGCACATAATAATGTACATAATAATTACTAATAAATTAATACATAATAATAAATAATATATATTAATATACATAATAATGCACATAATAATGTACATAATAATTACTAATAAATTAATACATAATAATAAATAATATATATTAATATACATAATAATACACATAATAATGTACATAATAATTACTAATAAATTAATACATAATAAGAATAATTAATACATGATAATATACAAAATAACATCCATATTAATGCTTAATAAATTAATACATGTAAATAAATAATGTATAATAATACACAAAATAAGACATATAATACATATAATAATACTTAATAATTTAATATATAGCAATATACATAATAATACACATAAAATACTTGAATGCATAATAATACATAATACACATAATAATACTTAATAAATATATAAAAATAATAAATAATACATAATACACATAATAATATACATAATAATAATTAATAAATACATAATAATAATATACATAATAATATGCAGAATAATACTTAATGAATACATAATAATAATTAATACACATAATATGTATAAATAGACTTAAATACATATTAATAATAAATAATACATGATAATATACAAAATAATAATCATAATACTCATAATAATAACACTTAATAAATACATAATGAGAAAAATAAATAATATGTCATAATACACAAAGATAATGCACATAATATGCATAATAATATTAATAATAAATTAATATATAATAATAGTAAATAATACAAAATAATACATTTTAGTTTTCATTATTACAAGATAAATTAAGTTAGTGATTCATATGCCATGTCATTCACAGAAACAAATGATGATCATGTGTCTACAGTTTTCCTCATCTTGGAAGCTTCATTTGAATTTCCTTCTTATACTTTCTTGAGAGTAAATATCTTGACAATCTTTTAGTGAATCCCTTTTTGTTTCATGAACCTCTGGTGTTTGGGAGTCACAGCACTTGATTTATAACTGAAACACATTAAAAATTGAAGAAGAAGAAGAAGAAAAATCTGAAAATAAAATAAAGAAATATTAAAATAAGAAAGAGAAAATAAACAAGGAGAGAAAACAATGAAAAGAAATTTGATAAACAATCAAGTGAGACAAAAACTCTTTTGGAGAAAATGTTGCTTGAAAAACAAGACGTAAATCGTCGAATGAATAAACAAAAACAAAAATAACGTGAACATAAAACTTTTCTATGAATTTACAAACAGTTGATTTGTACTTTTTTTGCACTGAATGCTTGTTTATCAGAAATTGCTATTTCTTTTCTCTGTTTATTTTGCTATTTTCTGTTTTGTTTTGCTGAAACAGTAGTTAAGTCAAGGATTAATTATTCTGTGCCCCTACAAAAGAAAAGTTTATAAAATATGACAGGAATATAACTGACATGTCATACAAGTCACCCAAGAAGGTTCAATTTTTTTCCAATTATTCAAACTCATCATGTATTTCATAAACTCTGAAAAAGGACACATGAGTGATAAAAATGATTTAAGATGCTTTTCTATTAACTGAACATTTTTGTTTTAATCTCATTGATTTAAATGAATGAAAGAAATTTGTTTTTGTAATTATTTCTTTTCAAATATTAAATTAATATTTTATTCCTTAAAAAATATGAATAACAAATAATCTAGTGTATTATTTAAGAATTAGTTATTTCAAGATGGAAATTACATTTTTTTCTTAACTCATTTTGGCTGCTGGGGAAAGAGGTTGTACAAGCTTATTTTTTAAAAGGCATCAAATTTTTTATTCGAATGCACATATATTTTGTGACAGACAGGAATCCAATTGTCACGGTTTTCAAACCAAGCTCATAATTAGTAACTTGATCTAATAAAATCCCATAGTTTTTTATAATTTGAGCAAATACTGTAATTGTAGTATAGAAAGAGAAAACACACTAAACATAGCTAATGATAAAAGCTGTAATTCTATGTTGTGCGAACATGATAAATACTTTGAGAACAGTGGGTAGTATTGGGAGATGATGGCTAATATTAAAAAAAAGTAATTTTGAGATATTTTTACGTAAAATCTTCAGTTATCAAAACTAACGATTAAGCTTGGAATAACATTGGTTCTACTAATTGAGAACATGAAAAATGTAATAAAATGCCATTTAATACAAGATGTTCACCGTTGTTATGAAAGGAATCAATGTTTAGATTATTAAATTACTCTGTGTAATTGTTTTTTATGTTCTCTGAAAAGGAAATTGCTTTTTGTGTAAAACAGTTTCTGCAGAACCAAATTACAATATTTCAATGAGAAATTTAAATGTAAAAATATACTATAAATCTTTTAGCTTAAAAAAAAAACAATGAATTTATTACTTTCTTAACACCTTACTTGTATAACTACCCATGAAAAATGACAGGATTATTTACACATGGATTGCCTAGGATCAGAACACAGACTCTTTAATTGTCTCGTTATCTATTCTTTGTCCTCTGCCATATTCCTGTACTACAATGCAAGATGCGGTGTCATACTTCTGTCTTCCGGCAATTCACAGCAAAGCAATAAAAGCTTTCTTTCAAGAATTATCACTTTGAAGAATTGTTTCCCATGGTGGTGCCTCCCTGAACACTACAGTCTTAACCTCTTTAAGTCAACATCAATCATTATCTATCTTCCTTATCTTCATAATCTTCATTGCCTAACACCTTCTCTTCCATTCATATTACATATCTCATTCATCATTAGCATTTTAACTGTAACCCTCTACCTTGAGTAGCTCTCGAGCCTTGTTATTGCTCCACTATATCCTCATAAAATTCATTTGTTACCACTTTCTATTCTATTCATATTACACACCTTATTCATCATTATTATTTTGAGTGTAATCAACTACCTTGTGTGGCTCTTGAGCTTTGTTATCTTTCTTCCTTATTCTCATAAGTTTCAATTCCTAACACCTTCTCTTCCATTCATATTACATATCTCATTCATCATTAGCATTTTAACTGTAACCCTCTACCTTGAGTAGCTCTCGAGCCTTGCTATTGTTCCACTATATCCTCATAAAATTCATTTGTTACCACTTTCTATTCTATTCATATTACACACCTCATTCATCATTACCCTTGAGTGTTTCTCAAGCTTTGTATTGGATGAAATTTACTAAAATAAATATGACAGACGTCTAGTCCCACAGAACCCAGCTATGTGACAGCACCTACCCAGCAACACCAAAGAGTCACTGAGAAATATGATGCTTGTATAATAATCAACAAAGGGACTGAGAATTTTTTTACCCTTGATTCATATGGTAAAAATGATCTGGCTTGTTTTATTAATTTATATACTCAATGATCAATATTTGTGAGAGCTATAAATAAAAAGAGCAATAAAAAAGACAGAAATACATAAGAACGGACATGATAAAGTCATAAAACAGAGTGACATATTGTGAGAAGATTTACACAAATCATCAAGTCTTTAGTGTTCTGATATGTTACCAATTTTGGAAGATCGGAATTAGAAGTCCTACAAGAATTTATTATTGCGGTCACAATCTTAACAACAAAAACATGCAAATGACACAGTGTTGATAGCAGACGCAGAAAGGAAGCTGCAAGAACTCCTACAGAATGTACTGAAGGAAAGTAAGAAGAAAGAACTAAACATCAATTTGCAAGATGATACAATGCATGGTAATTGCAAAAGGAAGAGCCCAACATGCAAATTACAAATTGAAGATACCAAAATCAAGCAAATACAAAAATTTAAATATCTGGGAAATGTTTTAACAGAGGACGGAAAGTGTGACACCAAAATCTAAAGGCACGTTGTGATAATGAAAAATGCCATCCCCAAAAAAGTATTAAAAACAGAAAAATTTTGCTAATAACAAAGAAAAGAGTATGGAACTGTTACATAATATTCCTATTGAATGCTGCACAATCTCCTCGCAGATGAAAAAAACCAGAAGCAACAGAAATGTGGTTCTACAGAAGGATGCTGGGAATACCATGGATTGAGCATGTGAGCAACCAAAAAGTTTTAGCGAAATAGTAACAAAAAGGACACTTATACTTAACATCAGAAAGAGCCAGTTAAAATTCATAGAGCACATAATGAGGAAAATGAGCTTGGAAAATTTGATACTCACAGGACATATTAAAGGCAAGAGGGACAGAGGAAAACGGCACATAACCTACCGAACAAGTTTGTGTAAATGGTTGGCAGAACAGGGTCTGGGAAATATAACAAAACAACAAAATTTATTAAGAGTTTCTAAAGACAGGAAATTGTGGTGATCCATGATTGCCAACGTCCTGAAGGGACATGGTGCATAGAAGAAAAAGAAAAAGAAATGATTGAGAAAAAAGAAAGAAAGAGAGAGAAAGAACAAAAACAAGGAAAAAATGAAAATGAGGAATTAGAAATATTTTTAAAAAATAAAAAAGAAAGAAACCAGGAAGAAAAAGAAAAAGAGAACAAGAAAAAAGACAGGAAAAAAAGATGAAAATCTGGAATTTAAAAAAGATAGCAAAAACAGGGGGATTTTTAATTTAGAAATTATTCAAATAAAAAAATATGAATGAATGATTGAAAGAAAAGGATAGAAGAAAAAACAAAAACTTTTCCTCCCTTGAATCATTTTCAGCATAGATTTTAATTTTCTTTTTTTTTGTCAGTCACTGTGAAAACCAAGTTAACATAAAAACAACAATTCTCAACCAACAGCCACAGCAGCCACATGGACTGTAGGCAAATATTTCACACATTCAAAAATTTTTTTAGTGTGCATGTGCGTGTGTGTACAGTTTTATCAGTGAAGCTGTTTCTGTGCTTTTTATATAAAATAAATGAATAAAAAGAACACAAAAATATTTAAAAATGTGCTTATGGAGAAAATAAAAACATTTTCTGCAAGTAAAATTTGTCATTACTTTTCTTTATTTCTTCTCTTTTATTATTTCACTTTATTTTGACAAATTCCAGGTAAAACTTCAAGATACACCAAATGTTGCATAGATCCTTGGTTGGGCAGTAGTCTCATCCTGTTATCTTGTTAGTTATTTTAGTTAGCAATGAATGACATCAAACATAGAGAATTTTAAATGAACTATTTTATTAATATCGATGTGTACTAACTATCCAGTGGGGGTCATTCCCCCTCACTGTGGAGCCATTTCTGACATGAAAGAGAACACATCTACATTGCTTGACAGTTAAGAGTCGACTCCCTGAAAAACCTTTATCTATCATTCCCATGCTAGCTCATGAAATCAAAATCGACTTCCTTATTGTGTCTTACATCTGACCCTGAAGGGCAACCTCTGGAGACACTTCCTCTAAAAAATAATAGTCTACTAAACTATTATTTAGCACAAAGAAAAGCAAAAAAGAAAAATTTTATTGAAAAAAGATATAAATGACTTTTTTACAATTTTACTTCTACATTATTCTCCAAATATACTTCTTCAAATTTTACATTTCTCTTCTGCAATTCAGAAACATTTCTATAACAGGATTTCTTTCTCTTTCTTCCTTCTTTAATAATTTCATTGATATTTTTCTTCTACAACTCCATATCCGCAAAAATATTTTCTTACACAAATCTATATTTTTCTATGATTCTTTTATGTTTGTCTATTAAAATTCTACATTTACTATATTTTTCTACATCTGTTGTTTTTCTTCTACAGTTCTTCAGCTGTATATTACTTATACAATTTCCTTTCTAAAATTATTTTAAATTTTTCTACAATTCCTTCATATTATTTTAGGTAATTTTTTATTTTTCTTCTACAGTTAATCTGATTTATTCGTGTTTTGTTATTTGGAGAGTGTGAGAAAGACAACTAAGATGAGAATGCTGGTCTGAATAGCAAAGCATATGATAATGATAATTCCTCATCTCAAATATTCCAACATAAATAATGAAAGAAGGCTGGAGAGTACAGCAGCCAAAAATGGTTTGAGTATAACAACCAAGATGAGAATGCTGGTCTGAATAGCAAAGCATATAATAATGATAATTCCTCATGTCAAATATTCCAACATAAATAATGAAAGAAGGCTGGAGAGTACAGCAGCCAAAATGGTGTGAGTATAACAACCAAGATGAGAATGCTGGTCTGAATAGCAAAGCATATAATAATGATAATTCCTCATCTCAAATATTCCAACATAAATAATGAAAGAAGGCCTGAGAGTACAACAGCCAAAATGGTTTGCGTATAACAACCAAGATGAGAATGCTGGTCTGAATAGCAAAGAATATAATAATTGTATAACAAAGTGATGAATGTGTTATTACTGAATTCTACAAGAATGTCTAAGGATGGGAATTTTTTTTTACTAAGTTCATAGATAAAGTTAAGGACAGAGTTTTTTTCAAATGTGGTTTTGAGATTGTCATTTATTTTTGTTTTTCGCTAAAATAAAAATATCTCCTGTTATTTTAATATGTCCATTTTAAGCACAATTATTATTATTTAACTGTACAGTCAGAGAAAAAAACAATTTACCCTTTTCTTATCTTAGTCATTTTCTTCTATTTGACATGTATTTTTAAGTGTCATGTTTCTAAGTGATATATATATATATATATATGTGTGTGTGTGTGTGTGAAGAAGAATTACAGATATAGGAAAAGCTTTGGTTTGAATGGTATACAATGGAAGGAAATTACATAAAAAAAATAACATAGCTAGAAAGTGGAAAGATGCAACAGAGATGTTTCCTGGTAACATAGCACAGAGTAGCATAGCTACAATTATCACAGAATAACATGTGAAAGGACTGTTTTCAGAAATGAACTGATATCAATAATATATTGTGCTACAGATACAGATGCATTAAAATTCATCACAAGTTACCATTATGTTTAATGTTCAACGTTTTATTATAGGATTATGATAAGTGATAATATACCAGGAACAAAATAAAGTATTATCCAAATTATATGTTCCTGTAAATAATCCCTCATTTTTGGTAAAAAAAAACAAGACAGCTGGATTAATTTCAAGTGAGAAAATCATGCATTTAGCTTTTCATCTCGTCTGTGGTTCAAGAATAAAGCTTGGTGGTTTGACAATACAGTTATTTGTTAAGAAAGCCTTTTTTTTGTTTTTATTTTATTCCTATCAATGGCTGACAAATGAATATACTTTGCAAGCTATAAAGAATGAAGAAAAGTTAAATCATTTTTCTCTGGATTAAAAAGGGTGGCACTTTGAGGAAATAAATTTTTCAAAGGATTAAATTTAAGCACATTTCTAAAATAATTTTCTCTCCCTCTCAGTTAGGGAACTGAAGGATTAAATTTCTTGGATTAAACAGATTTTGGAGCATTATTCCATGTGGAATTTGTTTTTCATAAAAACAAAGAACAAACTTATTCCAAGGTTGCTGCTGCTTAAGGTTTTAAATTTGAAAAATTTCACTGATTTTGTTTCATAATGATAGAATATTTTCCATTGTAGGATTACTTTGATTTGTATCATAAATCTTTTATATATGACACTTAAATTCTTTGGAATTAAATTTCTCAAGGATCCATTATGGGATATGTATCCACATTCTTATATAAATATACTCTACTTGATAATAACTGAGTCAGTCAAATATAATTGAACAAAACAGAACAAGACGAATTTTGAACAGTTTGTCCACAATTTTGCTTCTTATGTATAATATCTTATTTAAAATTAAACATACAGACCTTGTCACTTAGAATGACTAAGACATAAGGGGTTACTGAGTGTGATAGAAACTAAGCAAGTGCTATTAAGGAGACAGAAAAATAATTTAAAAAGTCTGAAGATAACAAATCTTCTTCTATGTGCCATGTCCCTTCAGGAATGTCAGTAATCATGGTTCTCCACAATTTCCTTTGTAACTCTTAATAAATATTATGTTTTTGTTATCTCTCCTAAGCCCTGTTCTGTCATCCATTTACTCATGCACACTAGATAGGCTATACATTGTTTTTTCTCTGACATAATTGGCTTCAATCTGTCATGTGAGTATCAAATCTACCAAGCCTCATTATGTGCCCTAGAAGTTACAACTATCTCTTTCTGCTGTTAAGTAAGTGTCCTTTGTTTTTCCATTTTCTCTAAAACTTTGTTGCTGGTCATAAGTTTGGTCCATGATATTCTCAGTATCCTTCTGTAGAAATATTTTTCTTTAGCTTCAAGTCTTTTCTTCATCTGTGTGACACATTGTCCAGCATTTATTTTAAGATCGTAGTTTACATGAAGATAATAATCTGGAAGAGAATTCCACAAGTAAGACGTACAAGAGAAGAAACTGTTAACATAGATCTTATAGTGACATCTACATAGAATTTGTTTGTATATATATATATATATATATATATATATATATATATATATATATATAATCATTTATTTAAATATTATAACATAAATATGTTATAAAATGGGTATATATATATATTTATTTATATATATATATATATATATGTATGTATATATATAGTTGTGCATGTAAATGACATCAGATTTTATTCTGCAAGTCAATGTTTTCACAATATAATTCTTATTAACCAACTGATGTTGATAAAATTTTCAGCATATATTTATATTTATATAATAAACGTACCCTGTGAATTTCAGCTGATAATATTTTCAATTGAGATAAAATAATAACTTATTTGGTGTGAGATTTTATTATGCAGCTGAATGATTGTTCATGCATCCAAGCTACCAATTTTGAGTAAAGCAACACAAAGAGAAACATATAAAATGGGTGAATAATTACATGTAATTTTTACTGATGAATGTAGAGCTACATTGGATGAATCTGATAGCTGGGCTACAGGTTATGCTTGATGGAAATCATCAACCTACACTACTTAAAGTCACTCGCAATTAGAGACTGTCTGAACAAAATGGATTACATAACCTGAAGGTATTTATAATTGGGCTCTACCTGCAAGGTTATGTGTTGCTTTTATGAAAACCTGTGATAATATCACACAGATTTGGTAGCAATGAATGTGTCTGGTATACCTTTATTAGACTGGGTGTCATGACGAGTATATTTTCACTGCAGCATTATTGGTAGTGAAATGATAAAGCACAGTGAATGTAGATGATCCAAAAAAGAATACAAAAGAAGATATGATAGATTGGCAACAGTCATACCATGAGAACTGTGCAAATATGCTACTGCTTTGGTTTTAGTAGAAACTGGATTGAATTTAGAGTTGTTCTTCTCTTTGACTGGAAAGTCAAAACAAATTGGTGAGCTAATGATTTTTTATTACATGCATAATATTCTAGATGAAAATTGGGAAACCTTGGACCATATAAATTCTTGTTAATTAATGTGTCCTTATTGATTAACATGTGCACATATGTACACAAAACCATGGACACACATACAATGATGGATCATAATATTAAGTATGACTCATTGTTTGTTTTTTACTTTTCACCAGGTAATGGTAAAATTAACTGTTTCCTTATAAAGAAACATTTTACATTCATTGACAGAACAGTTAGCATTACCGTCAGTTGAAATTTATAAAATCATTTCTCAAAACAGTTTTTCAGGAAAATAGTTTTCTCAACATCACTTTTCTAACTTATACTTAACATCATGAAGAGACAATTAAAATTTCTAGGACACATAATGAGGAAAGATGGTTTGGAAAATCTCATACTCACAGGACAGATTGAGAGAAATCAGGACAAAGGAAAACAACACGTAACATATTTTTTTTTTTTTTTTTTTTTAAGCTTATCACCCCAAGCAAGGCTGGAAGCCACTAGCACGCAAGGGGTTACAGAAGGTTTGGAGGAAGAGCAGATAGGAGTGGTAAAGGAGGGGATGTGGAGAAAGATAGGGGATCGATCAAGGCAAGGGGGTTACAGAAGATTTGGAGCGAGAGCAGATAGGAATGAAAGGTGAAAGGATGTGGAGAAGGGAAGTGGATAGATCAAGGCAACTGGAGATGTCGATTGACGTTACACTTAAATAGTTGGAGATTGTATTTGTCAGGGAAAAACAGGAATAAGGAAGGGAGTTCCACAGGCGAGATGTGCGAGACATGAAGCTATTGTAGTAGAAGAGACGTCTACATCTAACAGTTTCAACGGTGAAGGGGTGGGAACGGGATGCCAGCCTCGTAGGACGTTTAAATTCATGAGGCCTGGGAACCAGCGAAAGCAGCTCATCGGAGCAATTACCGTGAAAGTATTTGTAAAAAAGACAGTGAATTTGAGTAAATGGATGGCAGAACAGGGTCTAGGAGAAATAACAAAAAGACAAAAAGTGCTATAAGGGGCAGGAAGATGTGGAGAGCCATGATCGCCTACATCCTGAGGGACAGAGCACATAAAGAAGAAATGAGAGTTTCCTAGTTAACACTTTGTTTAAGGTAGTGTGGAAATTTTAAGACCTTGATTATATCATTTTTCCTTCTGTTTACTTGTACTATACATATTTTATTGTCGCTGCTAATAAGGTCAGATTATATTTGTTCTATGACTAAATAATAATTAGCATGAATTCAAAATAAAGACTGAACTTCTAATGAGATTTGAACTTGCATCCTTTATTTTACATATCCTGTCAGGCTTGGACAGGACTTGACACTTCATGCTTGAAAGTAAATCAGCTGCCATAGTTCTCATTTAGCTATATAGCTACATTTTTCCTTATTGCTTTTATGAGTCAAAAATTGATAATAATGAGAATTATTTTATGTCTGTGTGAATTAACTCAAGTCTGATATTTCCTACTGTCGCTGTCAGCTATTGTTTGTTACATTTCTTTTTGAAAAAAAAAAAATGTTCGTTCAGGACATAGGCAATCACATCTCTCCATAAATTACATTTCTTTATTATCTGTTAATTGCCGTGTCTTCCTGAAATAAATATTGTTTTCCCCTTGGCATCTTGAATTTGTGTGAAAGCAAACATAACTGACTAGGCATGAATTTGAACTCAGCTTGCCAATTCAAATTTCTGACCTAATCACTGTTACTTGACTTGCACATTGTTAATGACTGTTTTTAATTAGTATCTAAATGTAGAAGGGTATCTTGATGTAGTTGCTGATCTGGTTAACCATTACTACTGAATAGTGAATTTGAGCCTCACAGGGTACCCCATACTTTGACATTAGGCCAGAACTCGGTTAAATTTAGTAAATAAATGACAAGAGTGTCTTATCATGGATTAATGGTTAATGAGTTAGTATAATTTTAAATTGTGTTGTCTGTTTGAGCCTCACTAGGTGCCATATACTTATGATCTTGTGCTAAATTTACTAATGAATTACTGATTTAAACTAAGGAAATAACAAGGTCGCCTTTTCATGGGGTAATAGTTAGTAAGTTAGTCTGGTTGGGAATTACTGCTAAGTAGTAAATTTTGATCCTCACTTGGTACATCATACTTATGGCTTTGTGAAGTCAAGCTGCATAAATAACAACAGCTAAGTGTAGATATGGTTCAATATTAAATTCTATGGTAAGTTCCCTAACAATTGAGGAAAGGTACTTTATAATGTACCTACTGCCTTAGCAGTTCATACAATGATATACTTGAAAAATCCATGATAGCTGCAGAATGAGTGAATAAAATTTCAAATATGAATGATGACTACAAGGGTGAGCAAATGAATATCGGACAGTGAGCTTGGATTTCATTTGTTTGATGGTGTTCAAAGATAAGATTTCAGCCTGAAGGTTTGATACTCCTATCACACATTTGTTATCATTTAGAGAACAAAAGAAAAAGAAATCCGAATCTGCTTTAAGGGAATTAAAAGAATGTCTTTAAAGAAAAGAATAAAAAGGCACTGCTGGTTCAAGAACACCAGTCAGAGATTAACACAAAAGAATTTAAAACAAGAACAAAAAAATATCAATAAATTATATAAAAGAAAAGGAAATTCAAATTTGAATTCTTGATATGATTTTGAACAATGGTATTAAAGATAAATTATCCAAAACAGAGACCCATTGACAATAAATGAAAAAAAAAACTTATGAAAATAAAATAATTGGGCAAATTATATGTGAAGATTTAAGAAAATTAAAAGAGACAGAATCAGTTTAAAAAAAGAAGAAAAAAAAATCAGGTTAGGGAAGATCAGATCCGTGATTAACAAAATTAACATTGAAGTGTAAAAAAAATGCCTGGAGATATGCCAAGGTCAAACAGCATAAAATATTAGAAAACAAAGCAAAGAACATGGTTTTGGCATTTTGTATTTTAGCAAAGGAGCTGATTGGGTGACTGCCATTGTATTTTTCCTGAATTTCATCAACTGGAAGAAAGCAGATAACAAACAATAGCTGATAGACCAATATTAACTTCTAAGGACTGGTTATGTCGAGGTTTCTCTGCTGGGACTGCCAGCCTTTGGGCTACAACCTTTATCAGAGGAACACCATCTCTTCATGCAGAATGAAATTTGGCAGACACATTCACACAGAAAGTTATTTTTTACTAGTTCATTTTTGTCTGTTTTTTTTTTATTACGTTTATCTCTTTGGTCTTGAACTAAACCTGGATTTGTTTCTATTCCACCTCATCTCTAATCCCACTGAAGAAAAGTGCAGTGTATTCCTCGAAATTTCAAAAATACTTACTTCTCTGGAGTGAAATAGTCAGCCATGATTATGAGACATGAAAATGCTCAAGTGAAAAATGGAAAAAAATTATTCAACATATTTCATAAGCCCAGATATTCCTGAGAAATATTTTTCAGCTGAAACATTTTGGTTTTTATTATTTTATTACATATTTTACTCCATGTTATTATTGGTGCTTTTTAGATGAAGCGTTTTCTCTGTTATTATTTTATTACTAGTTTTACTCCATCTTATTCATGTTGCTTTTTAGATGAAGCACTTTTTCCAATGTTATTTTATCATTAGTAATACTCCATCGTTTTTTAATTATTTTTTTAATTGGTATCACCCCAAGTAAGGCTGTACATCCACTAGCAAACAAGTGGTTACAGGGTATGGAGGAATTAGGAGCAGAAACATTAGTAATGAGGAGAAAGAGAAAAGATCAATCAAAAGGAGAGTAGATAACAACTGACATTGCATTTATATTCTTGTAGATTAAAGTTGTTTGGAAACATGGAATGGGGAGGAAGTTCCACAAGCAAGAAGTGGGAGATAAGAAACTGTAAGCATAGAACTTATGGCTACATCAAGCCAGCTGAGTGGTGAATTAATGAGATATTGCCACCAGTCTAATATTGCACTTAAATTCATAAAGTCAAGGTACCATAGAATAGAGCTCATCTGAACAAGTATTTATAAAAAAAAGTCACAGAGAAGCAACCTTATGGTAATAGACAAGTGACTTAAGATGAGGATGCAAACAAGGAAAATGTTTATACCTAACATCAGGAGGAGGCAGCTGAAGTTCTTGGGACTCATAGTGGGGAAGGAGGGCCTGGAGAATATGATACTCACAGGTCCAATAGAGAAAGAGAAAACAAGAGAGACAAGGGAAAACAATGCATGACATTTCTAGTGGCCTTAAGCAAGTGGATAACAGAACATGGTCTGGGGGAGGTGGCAGAAGGAAGGAACTTGTTGAGAGCTGTAAGGGATAGAGGGAGGTGGAGAGCCATGATCACCTAAGTCCTGACATGACACATAGAAAGAAAAGAGAAGATTCTTCTTTGGATCTTATCAAGGAGCTCTAGGAAAATACCAGGGGCACCAGACCCTATATGGCAGCCTATATGCTAAGCATGGATGAATGGTAGACTTATAGGTATGCAAGATAGATTTTGGAGAGAAAAATTCTCTTGCTTGACACAGTGAACCAGCTTTCTTAGCAGCTGATCTAGCAATGTATTCAATGTAGTCTTTCCACCTCATGCCAGCTGAGAACATTAGCCGAAAAAGGCACAATGAGTCACTTTTTTAGAGGATAGCATCAATCATGCTGATGGAAGACAGATAGGGGTCTCTTAGGTGATTAATGGTGAACAGTTTAGTTTTGGAGGCATTAAAATTGACAAACCATCTTCTGACCAATCATGGCTTGCCTGTGGTTAAAACCGTAGGTATATAAGCTCCTCATTTCCGGGTGTAAGTTTAAAATTGAATTGATGGAGTTAACTATATGAAGTTATTATAATCAGTAGATTATGTATTTGGGGATCTCAAAATCAGAGATTTATAAGGTAAGTAGACATAGTATTTTGGTTCATTTGTATGTATGTATATTTTTAGAAGTGTATAGAAAAGAGAATTTCTAAGGAGATGATCATAATGAGTAAGTCTATTGAGAGGTGCCTGGAAATTGTACTATGGTTTGATTCAGGCATTGTGA
Source organism: Acanthosepion esculentum (assembly GCA_964036315.1). Classification (NCBI taxonomy): domain Eukaryota; kingdom Metazoa; phylum Mollusca; class Cephalopoda; order Sepiida; family Sepiidae; genus Acanthosepion; species Acanthosepion esculentum. The sequence continues at coordinate 86,709,631 of OZ038479.1, forward strand.
GTGAAATTGGGTTCATTAAACATTTTGGTAGTTATAAGTGGGTGTGCTATCAAGCTATGCATTATAAGCATGGCCATCAAAATGTCACAAAAAATAATTTAAAATGACAATGCCAAGAAGCTTAGAATATTGAGGTTGTTAACTAATTAATGTTCTTTTCAAGATGAGACTTGTTATCAGTTATCTCCTCTTTGATGATTGAGTATTTGGAGTGAGTGGTTGAGGTAGATGGCACTGCTGACTGACTGGTATTGCTGTTGTGGTGTTGGGCCAATATGCAATCATGACTTACCTGTGGTTAAAAGCCACAGGTATATATGCTTCACACTAGACTCGAGACCCCTATGTAGTTATTAAAGAATGTGAATAAGAGAAGGCAGCATATTTCAAGATCTGGATTGAAGATGACATCATCCAGAACTCGAGAGTTCAACATCTGCCATATATCATGTAATGTGATAAAATAATCCAAATGTAGATTTTTCTCCATAAATTAAAAATTACAATGTACAAAGAGAACAATTAGTAATTAAAAGATATTCATTTTACAGGCAAAAATATTATTTATGACCACACATGCAGAAACGAGTAGCATTAATAGATCCCTGGGTTGAGGGTATTGAGAATTTTTCTTCTTTTTCCTAAATTGATATGCGCATAAATTACAAAACGTTTTCTTGTTTTATTCTTGCTGTACATGGTCTTACATTGTTATGGAGGATAAAAACATTTTTGAGTTAATCCACTGTGCATGTTACAACTCCCGTGCAAACCTTATGCATATTAGTGCACTCCACATATTAAATGTCACATCTGATTAGTCATTAGGATTTTACATTAGTAATTACAACTGGTTTCCAAAGATGGAAGTTACTAATGACTCTGCCTAGTATATTTAATTTCAGGGTCATTAGCGTAATAGTGTGTTAGAGGTTTGTAGGTGCTCGTCTTGTACTGGTAACTTCTATTTGTATCCCACAAGCCTTACCCATACCCAAACACAACCATTGGGTTGAGGTTTTAAGATGGAAAGGGATTTTGGAGGATTTTTTTTTTTTCATTTCATATTGTAGGAAATGTATGTAATTTTGCTGATATGTATTCTTCAGCTTGTATGATAAATATTATTATAAATCATTTTGGGACTGTGCGTGTGTTTTTCAGTGAGTATTTGGGTTGATTGAATGTTTTTATATTAGCAAAGTCCTGCATTGATTTCATCCAGTTAACCGATGATTTTGTCCAGTTAACTGATTGTGGGGGGTTTTATTACTAACATTATTTTGTTTAGTTTCTTGTAAATAGTTTTTTGTACATTTTGTACATTGGGGTTTAGTTTTTTTAAATTGTTATTTTATTCCCCCACCACAGACAATGAATTGTACATAAGGGAACTAGTTAGTACTTTCATGGAGACATTGAGATATTATGGTGGATGAAGTAAGAATGGTAAGAATGCGTTGTTTTGGTGTTTTGAATATTGTGGTATGTTTGTGTCAGTGTTTGTGGCTAGCTCAATTTAACATTAAGATAGAAGACCATCTTCTTACCCCATTCCACATTTTGTATTTTATTACAAATAAATTTTATTCCCCACTGCAGATCATCCCAACACCTGAGACATGTGGCACAGGTATCTATCTATATCTATAATTCTCAAAATATGTGTGTGTGATTGGATGTTGTTTATGCATTTCCACAGTTTTCATCCAATTTTGATGAAATTTTTTTGGTTTGATAGATAATACTTCAGTGCCGGTTTTGAGTCCAAATTGTTGGCGACAATGGCTCTCCATTACTTCCTATCCATTATAACTCTCAGCAACGTTTTACTATTTACTATCTATTCTTGGATATACATCTTTCATAAAAACTCTAATAAAAATAGTTTAAATTATTACAATAATGTTATTTATTATTATACAGTTCCCTTTTCAGGACCACTTTCTATTCAATTTGTTACCATCCCCAATTGGGGATATACATCAGCTGCACCCAAATGTTGTTACTAATATTGATTTTCAGATGGGCTGACTTTACACTTAAACTGTTCCAACTGAATGCCAAAAATTCACAGTAATGAAAGACCCGGTCAAAGATGGGTTATACTGCTAGTTATAAAGAGTTTATTTGTTATAAAATGTTTATAAGTCATCCAAGCAACACATTTTCATCTTTTTATATTATAGAACCAAACAGATTAATTTTCAATAACTATTACCCTATCATATGTTGACTGCATCAGTTGCAGTCAAAGGATATCTACTGGCTGGATGCTTAAAGACTGAAGTATAAGCACGCCCAGTGTTTAACATTTGACTAAAGTAATAACTCAAGCAATGTTTGCCATTTTTATCAAGTATTAACCTGACCAATGATTGCTAATTAACTCGCATATAAAGTAGACCTAAGTTTGAGAGTTGACTCTAGTATAAACCTAAACATTGTTTGTCAGTAACATCAAGTATAGCTCAAACCAATATTTGCCATTTGATTCCAGTAAATGGTGTTTTATTAAGACGGATCAAAATCAGCAGTAAATAAATCAGTGTTATTGCTGAAAATTTATTTATTTCTCAATTGGATCATGTTATTTAACTCATGGCAATTATGTGTGAACAATAATATTGCCCAAATATCCACCAAGGCTTTGGTGGTACACCTCCACTCGATGGTCAAAATTTTTAATGACGTCTCTGCATAGTTGCTCCTCGATCTCACCAGTATGCTTTATTATCTCATCTGTCAGCTGTTGAATTGTTGTTGGCTTGTTGGCATAGACCATACTTTTGAGATGACCCCAGAGGAAGAAATCTAAAGGCGTCAAGTCGCACGAATGTGGTGGCTAATTGACTTTGCTGTTTCAAGAGATAATGTGACCTGGGAACTTCTCATTCAAATTCTGTTTGAACGTCCATTTTCATAATAGGTTTCGATAACTTTTACATATTGTTTGATTGTTAATCTTTCCATGGTTGAAACTGTCAAAGACTTAAGTTTTTAAATCTGAAAGAAAAAGAAGAAAATCATTAAACGCTTAAACTTAATTAACATTTAAGGTCGGTCCAAGTTATTGGAACACCCTTTATAAACCTGACCAATGTTTGTCAGTAAATTCAAGTATAAAATCAACCAATATTATGGGTTGATGTGATTATAAACCTGGCCAATATTTTCCTATAGACTTGATTATAAACCCAACTAAACTTGAATATAAACCCAACCAATGTTTACTTATATACTTGAGTATAAACTCAAATGTTTTTTCCTAATGACTGAAGTATATAAACTCGACTAATGTTCACTAGCAGAGTCCAGCATAAAACTGACCAATGTTTACCTACAGACTCAAGTATAATAATAGATTTTGAGATTAAATAATCTAGTAAGGCTTGAAATGTAAAATCCTTCAATACAACCGATAACCAACAAGTAAATAGATACTGAGGAAAAATAAACTGGAGATGAACAAAGGTGTGTTATTTACTTGGTGATGGTTCATTATTTGAAAAATTATGACTAAAACAACAAAGGTAAATATATTGACTGGTTTACTTCACTGGAAATTAAAGATACAATGAATGGAATAAAACAGAGTAATTGTTTTCTGCTCAGCCAGTTGATCCTTGATTTATAGGTTTGATGATTGTTCCAACTGAAAGTTGTCAAAATATCAAGAAGAGATGAGAATCACATGACAATTCAGCTGATTCAAAGTACTGTGATCAAAAAGGAAACTTGTTATGTGGCTAAGAGATTGTTGTAGCATACCTACAGATGATAATGGGTATGTCCCTATTCACATAAATACAGTAGTAAATACTGTATGTTGGTCTGCAGTTGGAGATTCATTGTGGAATTAATGTGACTCACTTCTAGCCGTTGACTACTTGTGCGTGCTGCTAGTGAATCTTATATGCGTTTTTTGTGTCCTAAGTATTAACGTTTATTACCAACCTTTGTTTGATTATTCTATTCAGTATCCTTCCCTAGGTTATAACCGAGATAATCAACAAAAGCTGGGGAAGAATATGTACAGTAAACAGAAAATACATTTTGATATACTGATATCATTAATATATTTTTTATATGCTTACGTTCCCCAATGCAAGGCTCAAGAGCCACTCAAGAGAGTGTTATTTAACAATGTGTATAATATGAATATAATTGGTGTTAGGAAATGAAGATTATGAGGCTAAGGAAGATAGATAACAATTGACGCTTGAGTTGAAGAGGTTAAGATTGCAGCATTCAGGTTAGCCTCCACATGATAGTTTTGGTTTTTGTCCAGAGAGGGCACTTCTTGGAAAAAGCTGTTTGAGTGAAACTTTCTCTTATGTCGATGCTTGACTTGTAATGGTAAATAATTAGACTGTGATAATGTTTTTTGATATTTTTTGCCATAAGTGTAGGGAATGGTTGACAAATTGTATGTCATAAGAAAATAAAAAATTTTTTAAAGATTTCTAAGTAAAATCTGAAGGAATGATATAGAAGCCCAGATGAATATACTTGCCCGAATGGAAAAGTATATATTAATCATAACGATTTATCTTGTTGATAATGAGTCCATGCTATTGAATAACGAATATTAACAGGATTGAACTTGGGAACTCGAATTAAAAAAAGTATGTGTAATACTCTTATAATAAGCTGGACCAAGTGATAATTAAAATGAGTACTTTGAGGTTAATAACAGAAAAAGTCCGGATATTCAACTAGAAGAAAAAGATTTGAGTGTACTTGTTGAATCTATGCTAGTAAGCCTTAACATTTGGGTCCAGCTGACTGGACCTAGGACATTGTGTGTATATCTCCTTTTTTTCTATCATATCCTTAAGGACAGATACATACAAGGGTTGGATAAAATAATTGGAACAAGTGCAAATTCCACTCCTATATTTCAAAGATCTATTATATTAAGAACTTTAACTAAAACTTCATAACTGCAGGTCATATCGATTGTAAATACGTTTATTTATCTAATTTATTCTCTTTGTCTTATTTATTTTTAGAATTTAGAAAAATTTAAGCTAAATGTGTGACATCTCTGAGTTCAAAAAAGGGCAAATTGTTGGAGCTCACATGGCAGGAGCCTCGATCACTAAGGTTGCTGAACTGTTTGGTTTTTCAAGAGCTACCATATCAAGAACTATGATGCAATTCGAGAAACAGGGCAAAACCTCTAGCAACCGTAGCAATTCAGGCCGGACTTGCAAACTTACTGACAGGGACCGACGTGCATTGAAACACAATGTGGCAAAAAATCATCAGACTACAGCAGCCAAAGTGACTGCTGAGTTGAATAATCATCTGAATAGTCCAGTTTCTTCTAAAACTGTTTGTCGAGCGGTCCATTAGGCTGGATATCATGGAAGATCCGCCATAAGGAAACCTCTTCTCTCCACTCGCAACATTCAGAAGAAGTTGAAGTGGTGCAGAGATCTCAATGCCAGGTCTGTAGACCAATGGAAGCAAGTCATATTCTCAGACAAGTCCAGTTTTTCTCTTTTCCCAACTTCAGGGCAAGTTTATGTGTGGAGGCAGCCCAAAGAAGCTTACAACCCTGACTGCCTTCTTCTAACAGTGAAGCATGGAGGTGGATCAATGATAGTTTGGGCCACCATATCATGGAAATATCTTGGTCCATGGTAGAATCAACAGCAAAGATTAGCTGAACATTTTGGGAGATCATGTTCATCCAATGGCCCAGACTTTATTCTCTGATGGTGACTGCATCTTCCAAGACAATAATGCTCCAATACATACTGCTCAAGTGGTTAAGAATTGGTATGAAGAGCATGAAAGTGAGCTAGAACACATGGAGTGGCCTCCCCAATCTCCAGATATCAATGTTATTGAACATTTGTGGTGCATTTTGGAATGACAAGTTAGGAGCCGCTATCTTCCACCGTCGTGTCTTAAAGAGCTGGAGCAGGTGTTAATGGAAGAATGGCTGAAAATTCCTCTGGATGAAGTCAGGAAGCTGTATGATTCCATTCCTTGACGTATTAAAGCTGTATGTGATACTAAAGGAGGACCAACTCCATATTAAATAACTTTTCTTTGAATTTAACAAGTGTTTCAATTATTTTGTCCAACCCCTGTATATCTGTGAGTTAAATCCTGATAACGTTCATTATTTGACACATTCAACGAATCTAAGAACAGGTTTTTTTTTTAGTTTTTTTTAATCCTTTCACCCCAAGTAAGGTGACAAGGCAACAACGATGCAAGCAGTTACTGAAGAGAAATGTAAATGAAAGAACAGAATTCAGGAAGACAGAAGATGGTGATAGACATTGCATTTAAATTTATGAAGATTGTAGGTAGCAAAGAAGCAAGAAATTGGAAGAGTTTCATATACAAGAAGTGCAAGAACAGAAACTCTTAGAATAGAACTTACAATCACATGATTTAACCATTAATATATTCGTGATATCATCGGTAGAAGGATTTCAAATCAGCAAAATATATTTTGGTTTGTATGCATTTTAAATATTTTTTTATTTCTTTTCAATTTATTTGTTATTTTTTCTAATACTAATATATGTGTATGTTAATTATGTATGCTCTTCAAGATACTGTTGCCTTGGCGAATTATATTTTATTTAATATGGGCAGTTTGTTTGAAATAATATTACCTTCTAGGGTTTTGAGTGTTCCTTTTAATTGGGTGCCATAATGTATTTTTGATAATATTCACTATTTGTCTTATTTTGATAGTTTTATTTTGGTCATTCAGGATGTGCTTGGCTTTTTATGTATGGATTGTACTGAGTTTGGACAGGTTTAAATATTTTACACACATGTTAAAATGTTATCTTCAATAATGAAATACACGTATGTTTTGTATATATTGAGAATCATGGGAGGTAAATGCACAAAAACAGAAAGGAGAAGGGTTCTACATTGTGAAGTTCTTCTCCCTATGGAAGAATGCATTAACCAAGTCAAACTAAAATAGTGATTTTTTTCCAGGCATAGCTTAGATGGCACAAGGCCGAAAGTAGGGGGGCACCTAGTGAGGATCGAACTCACTACTTAGTCGTAATTGTTCTAGTGAGACAAGCTTGCTAATCATCATTACACCACCTTGAGGTGCCTGAAGCCAAACTAAAATATGTAACTACAAAGAGAGATTGTAGTGACCATTTTCAAGAGCAGTCACTACAAGTTACTTTTGAAGTCTTCTTTGAACAGCCACATGTTAGTTTACCTGGAAAGAAACATTGCAGTCATTCATAAGAGCTGAAATTAATGCAAGCAAGATTTCACAGCTCTCCTTCATAGTCAGCCCATCCTTGCACTAATTAAGAATTAGATGAGATATCCTGAGACATGACCAGTGGAAAGGGAACAATCTATCCCTATAGATTAAATAAAGGGTTCGGTTCAAGGTCCCCTGAATGTTATCTGGATCAACAAATACCTGATGAAGGCTGGAAATCAAAATAGCTGAAATATTGTGAAAACATAAGCAAAAAAGATGAGGAGAATAGTTAGCATCTAAATAAAGTAAATAGTCATTTTTTTTATTGAATATGTAAGACTCTATTTAAAGATGTTATTTTTCTATATTGACTGCATACATTTTTAGCTACAGATTTCATAAACAAACTTAATCCAACAAATTTTTGTATCGTTCATAACTTTGAATTTGGCCTTGATTTGACTGTGTTGCAGTCAACACTTTTGTATTTTCTCCCTATGAAAGAAACCTTATTCGAATGTACTTAAATATCTGCATTATAAATTTGTGTATTACTTCTATAAAGAATTTTGCTAAATGCTTGATTTACATTTCTGATATTTCCTCTTCCGTAATACTTGTAGTGAAAAATATTATATATGGGTGCATGGCCATTTGGTTAGAACATTGACTTTCCAACCATGAGATAGGTTCGAATCTCACTATGGTTTATTTGTCAGGAAGGTAAATTCTTGATGTTACTGGTCTGGGGAAGCAATTTCAGCACTTTGGAAAGTGTTTTAAACCCATACCATAGTTTGACAAAAGCCTTGTTAGTGAAATTGGGTAGATGGAACTGTTGAGAAGTCGTTGGCGGTTGTGATCGCACAAAGTCACAAATCCTTGTATGCATTTTAATTATTTTTTTATTTCTTTTTAATTTATTTGTTATTTTTTCTAATACTAATATATGTGTATGTTAATTATATATGCTCTTCAAGATACTGTTGCCTTGGTGAATTATATTTTATTTAATATGGGCAGTTTGTTTGAAATAATATTACCTTCTAGGGTTTTGAGTGTTCCTTTTCATTGGGTGACATAATGTAGTTTCAGCATATTAGTGTTGTTAAAAATGCTGATCAGAGTATACCAGAAAGTGTAACTAAAGTTGCAGTATAAACCACAGGTGGGTTCTGTGGGTTTTAAACAAACATAAATGTGCCTGAGCATGTGACTGCGATAGGGATTGGCTAACCGCCCCAGCAGACGGGTTTGCTCAAGAAACGAGAGTAGCCGGCCATGAGATATTCGAATTATTTATTCTGTTGACACTAAAGTCTTTTAGATTTCATTAAAACCTGATATCTAATAATGTTTTTTTCTTCTGTGGCAGTTTTAAGCCATCTTAGGTCTCATCTTTGCAACATTTTTCACATCCTTTTTCTTTTTTTAACTTTTAGAGATTGTTAGTCATACAGTTCTGTTGGCTTGAAGCGTTAGAATCATTAACGTTGTTGTTAATTACTACGTATTTTCCGTAAAATGATCACCATCAATGAACAGTAGAAATAAAGCCTGACGGTCACTACACTCACGCAACAAGGGACCAATGACAGGAGATATTACAAACAATTACTAACCAACGATAGAATTTAAAAAAAAAAAAAAAAAATTGAACATAACGTCTGCGCCTGTTTTCGAGTAAAAAGGAAATTAGCTTCACGTGAGCTGGTCTGATTTTGGCAGACACAGTAGAGAATACATCACATGTTCGTTCAGATAGAATAATCGGCCAATAAAATTGCTCTCTTTAATTTTCGAAAGCCCTAAGACTGGAAGCCGATAGTTAATCTGGAAACAAATAAAAAGCAAGCTGATAACTCCCATAAAGTCAATGGTAGCAAAATAACTAGAATCAGTTCAGTTTACTGGCCGTAATAAACGTCGTCGTCGCGAGCTTACATGAAATGATATCCATCTCCGGTTGTGAAGCTGTCCTGTCCTGTTTCTTTGGCCAGTTTGGGGAGAAGACTCACATATATTCTATATTCGATCCGTTCGTTCGATCCCGTCTGTTCAATGCCACTTGAGGATCAATACTTAGAGAAAGAATTAGACGAAAGAGAAATACTGTCTGTTGGGGATACGTGACCTTTATTCTGTTTGATACTCTGCCTGAACTCTGAAATAATACTATTTATTTATTTGTCTCATCAATAGGAGTAGATAGGTTCGCCTATCGATCGGTTCACACTCCTACCCACTCTTTTGGACAGGAGTAGAGGATTATACCTTATTTCCTGTTTAGTATTGGGTTTCCGGTTCTTTTCTAAAGTCTATTTCAACTCAATACTTCGAACGATTCCGCCTGAATTCTGAAATTTATTCACCAATTATTTATTTTTTTTTTTACTCCTCAATAAGAGTAGATGTTCGCCTCTCGCCCGGTTCACACACTTCCTCGGTCTTTTTGAACATTATGAGAGGTTTATCCCTTGTTCATTGTTTAGGGCTGGGTTTCCGGTTCCTTTTAAAGTCTTTTCATTTTACTTCACTTCGAGTAGACCCTTGCGTCTTAGTGCCTTGCTTTGTGTGAATTTATTAAAAGAAAAAATATACTAAAGTGATTTGAGTTTTCTTCAATGAGGTGACTCGAATGGGCGGGAAAATAGCGAAAGTTGGTTGTGTCTTATTTATCAGGTCATCCCATAAGTTCTGTCCGAATTTTGAATAAAGAAAATAAGTGACCAAATGTTACATTTAATTACAGATTCAATCAACAATGTATTTTCCCTGATTATCTATGATCCCTTCCATCTATTAACAAGCTTACTAATTCCATTACTGTAAAATTCTTTTGGCTTTGATTCGAAGAACTCACAAATGTCAGTTTTAACCTCTTCCTGTGTAACAAAAGCTGTTTCTTCCAAATGATTCTGTTAGCTACGAAACAAATGGTAGCCTGAAGGAGAAAAGTCGGGAGAATAAGGTGGATGAGGAATTTTCTCCCAACCAAGTTCTTCGATCTTTTGTGACGTGATTCTTGCTGTGTGTGGTCGCGCATTGTCCTGATGAAACATCACCCGTTTTCGATTCATTAGAGCAGGTCTTTTTTTCCTCAAAGCTTGGTTCAAACGCTCTAATTGCTGACAGTATATTTGAGCATTAATTGTTGCATTAGGTGGTAAGAATTCAAAGTGGATTATTCCTTGGCAATCCCACCAGATTGAAAGAAGAACCTTTTGCCCATGAAGTTCCCTTCTTGGCTGTGGCTGGGGTCCTTCCTCTTTACCAAGCCACTGTCTACGACGCTTAACATTTCGATAAACGATCCATTTTTCGTCACCAGTCACAAGTCTATCGAAAAAAAGGTGAAACAAGTTGGCGAGAATGGAGAGAAGAGCAATGTCAACTCGGGATTTGAGGTTGTTTTCAGACAATTCATGAGGCACCCATTTTCCAAGTTTAGGAACTTTTCCAAGTTGTTGAAGATGATGAACAGTTGTATGGTTTGAACTGAGAACGACTGCCAATTCCTCAACTGATAAAACAGGATTTTCTTCAAGGGCTGCTTCAAGAAGCTTTTCATCAAACTCAACTGGACGTCCGGTTCGATCTTCATCTTCAAGGGTGAAATCTTCACCTCTGAATTTTGCAAACCATCTTCTGCAAGTTCTTTCATTCACACATTCCTCTCCATAAACTGAGTGAATGTTTCTAGCCGCTTTGGCTGCTGAGTTTTCTTTCTTGAACTCATAAAGCATTATGTACCTCAAATGATTCTTGGGTACTTCCATGTTAGCAGGGTTTTAATCAAACAAAATTTAATTTTATTGTTCTCTGAAATAAAATTTGATCTGTTTAAATGCATCTAAACATAAAAATAATGTTCAGCTCCATTAGACATTATAAAATACTCTTTAAATTTCGTTCATTTTAACAAAAAATTAAAATTCGGACAGAACTTATGGGATGACCTAATACATCTCAACGCCCAGGATGGGACTGAAAAGCGACAAAACCAAACAACAAACGTCCTTCTGGCATCAGGCTAGCAACTGTCTGAAAACCTAAATATGGCTCATTATATAATACTCCATATTAACTGTAGCATATGGCTCACCTCTGATCATGCAGAATAGGTTTTGTCTCCAGTGTGGCGGAATGACTTCAGATGATCTAACAATGGGTCGAGATCCACGATTCATCCGATGTCGCTGGCAACCCCAATAGATGAACACGTGTCAGCCCACCTGCGCCTGGGATACAATTGTGGGAAATAACCATATGACAGACGGATATACCAACGGGCTCGCGCCGCGCACACCCACACTGACCGGCAGTAATTGACGATTTCCAAAATTGAATGAAATGTAATTTTACGTATGAAAGATTGAGTCATTAGTTTTCTACAGTGTGATGGAGATGATACTCCATTGAAGAAAAAAATGAATTTCATGCATCCTTCGGGTTATATTTTTAATTTCGGAATTTTCCTATTAGGTACGATAGGCACGGTGGAGTAATGTCTGCTCGGATTGAGGAATCAGAGAGCCGAGTTCGAATTCCAGTCGAATCCATTATATTCACTTACGTGCTAATACCCTTGGGAAAGGTATGTATCCTCTGCTTCTCTCCCCAGCTACGGGTAAATAGTAGGACAGACAGGGTTCCCTTGCCTTGGATGGCAACAGGTCTACCGCAGACAGAAATGACAACCTACTGCGGTAAATGTCATATAATTGTCAGTCATATATCGAAAGATACATGATCGCCTAAGCGTGTATCACGTATGGCACATGACTGAGTGACTGACTGACGATAGTTTGCTTAACGCAAATCTCTTCTGGTTCGATTTTCCCGGCTTAAATCATATTACTTTCATTTGAAGATGGTCCATACGATCTCTTATCTCCAAATTAGCCTTCTAAATGCCGTGTCCCTTCAAGATGTGGACATGATAGTTACAGTTTCTTATCCTTTGTAGAGTTTAGTAAAGTTTGTCTTTTTGCTATGTCTCCTAATACCTGTTCTGTCAACCATTTTATACAGGCTCGTTAGGTATGTTGGGGAAATATTCCATGGGTCACCATTTATTGAATAAAAAAAAATGCTGCTGGCCAAAATACCGCTTAACAATGAAAATATATTGATAACCTTATGATGGTGCGAATGGTATTACTAAATCTAGGTGGATATTGGTGAAAGGAGCGTCCGGTTCACTGAAGGTCCGATACGAGATTTGGTGTGCTTACCGATTTTATTGCGTGGACAAGACAAACAAGTTTTAGTCCAATTACGATTGTCTGTCTACTACTACCTTGGATAAGATAGTCCATGAAAGTGTTGGAATAGGGTCTTTAGTAAAGTTGGAGGAATATATGGTCATCGATTGTTTTTTTACCTTTGTATCACACCATATCATTCTATTGCTAAAAGGAGCTGGTAACTGAGACAGTTAGAGTAATGTCCCTTGTGACGTTACATCCATGGTAGTGTCTTTTTCCTGTTCACATGCTATAGATTCAAAATTTATATCAACAGACCTAATGTTGTGTATTTTAGTTTTAGATAGTGTCTCTGATACAATGTTGTCTGTACTATGTACGTGTTCGATATTTGAGATGAACTGTGATATAGTCTAGTTGTTTTAATTCTCTAGGAGGATATTTGCTTGTTGCTGAATGCAATGAGTTTATTGATGGCTTGTGATCAGTATAAACGGTGAAATCTCTACCTTCTAATATGTGCTGATAATTCTTGATAGCGAGGTAGATAGCTAAAAATTCCCAAGAAAAGGTACTGTAGTTTCTCTGAGCAGGATTTAATAAGAAGAAATGGGTTGAGAAATATCATTACACACCTGTTGCAGCACTACCCCGACTGCAACTGCTGGTGCATCCGTAGTAAGGGTCAGCATCACAGTGCCTATCAGTCCGTAAAAAGTGTAGTCTGGTGAAAGTAATTATAGCGCGTTTGACACTCTCTATAGCTTGAAGATGTTCTTGTTTTTTTTTTGTTTTTTTAAATCAAGTTTGTAAGTGGATCGAGAATGTGTTGACATTTAGGTATGTTGTTCCTGTAAAAATTGATGAGGCCGACAAATCTTAATTGTTTGATTGAATTTGGTGTTGGTGATGGCATTTATTTTTTCTTGAATAGACGTAATGTCTTCTTTTGAAATTGCGTGACCAAGAAAATAAAGTTTGTTAACTCTGTTGAGGTTGATCCTTAGTCCATACTGCGTAAATCTACTTAGCACTTAGCATAAATGTGTATGTTGTGCTTTTTCTTTGCAAGATATTAATAAGTCGTACATGAAGGCGAAAACGAAGGGTAGCCCTCTTAAAACTTCATCTATGATCAACCGCGGAAACGGGATCGCGCCGAAGGGTAGCACTTGACGTAGGCGAAATCCCTAAACAGGGCCGAGTCGGAATAGTGTTACGCCTTCCAGGGCGGATCGACCGCGGAGACGGGATCGCGCCGAAGGGTAGCACTTGACGTAGGCGAAATCCCTAAACAGGGCCGAGTCGGAGTAGTGTTACGCCTTCCAGGGCGGATCGACCGCGGAGACGGGATCGCGCCGAAGAGTAGCACTTGAAGCTGGGTCAGAGAGGCGATACGTCTTCCAGGGCGGATCGACCGCGAAAACGGGGTGACACCGAAGAGTATTCTCTCGACGAAGGCACCGAGAGCTCACAAAGGTAGCGTACTACACTCCCGGGCCGAGCAGCCCCGGGTTTGGACGAAAAAAAGGAGCTAACAATATCTGAAACGATTTGTTCAAGTACTCCCTGGCTAGAGGGAATAGAAAACCGTAGATATAAAATTAATCCCATTGTTGTTCGATGTTTGAAAAGCGCTGCCTAATCCGATGCTCACGAGGCACTGTTTGGACTCAACTGTATTGGCCAGTTGTTCAGTTTCTCGCATGCTGCTTGACTTAAATATGCGAGGTCAGGGGTTGTGAGAGGTCAAGGTTGTTTATCTAAGGAGCGGCTAATGGCAGCCGCGAGAAGGCCCTCTCCCTTAGAGCATTGATCATATCAATTAATAAAAACATCTATGAAGGTCATTAGGGAAAGTAACCCTCCTACCAAGACTGGTCTGCTGTACAGAAGTCGCTGCGGTAGATTGGTCCGGTAATGGTGCTAATGGTGGTCGGACTGATCGCTGCTGGTCGTTGCAGGCGATCGCTTCTGGTCGTTGCAGGTGATCGCTGCTTGTCGTTGCTGGTTGTCGCAGATGATAGCTGCTGGTCGTTGCAGGGTGTATTGGTCTGGTAACCAAGATAATGGTGGTCGGGCTGGTCGTATCGGGGGTTGAACTGGTCGTATCGATAGTTGGAGATGAAGTGAAAACGTTCCGGTTGTGTCGACGGTTGGAAGGAGACTGCGGACGTTCCCGTCGTGTCGACGGTTGTACGTTGGGGTCGACAACGGGATGCTGAGGTGCATTCGTTCCGGTCGTGTCGGTCGGTTGGACGTTGAGGTGCAGATGTTCCGGTCGTGTCGACGGATGGAGTCGAAGTGCAGACGTTCCGGTCGTGTCGACGGATGGAGTCAAAGTGCAGACGTTCCGGTCGTGTCGACGGTTGGACGTTGCAGTGCAGGCATTGCCGGTTGAGGTCGGTGTCAAAACCTCTCGCAGTAATTTACTACCAATAATATACGGGAAAGGTTGATCGTTGCAGGTGATCGATGCTGATCGATGGGAGCGATCGCTGCTGGTCGTTGCTGGTCGCTGCTGGTCGTGGGAGATGATCCCTGCTGCTTGCTGCAAATGATCGTTGAGGGTCGCTGTAGATGATCGCTGCTAGTCGTTGCAGATGATCGATGCTGTTAGCTGGGCTGGACGTGGGAACTGGCGTTGTGACGCAGTGCTCGGTATCAGTGACGGTATTTGGTCAGTGCCGGGGAGCTGGCGTCGCGTGACTGCTGGTCGGGTCCGATATCGAAACCTCCCGTAATAATCATAACCGTAGTGTACGGGCAAAGGTTACGGACGACGTGCGGGCAGCCAGTAGGGACGGAATGCCGAAAGTCGAACATGAGCAAGGAGCCAGTAGTAAGAAGGCAAAGTAAAGAGAGGTAGGCGTCTGGGCACGACCGTTGGTGACGTTCCGTAGAATCCCTTGACCGATTTCATCATCGCTTAGCTGTCTCATGTCGGGAAATCACGTCGGGGTCACCACGAGTGTAGCGTTGGTCGGCGGCGGTAGGTGGTCGACAGCCGGATGGGAGAGTTGGCAGTAGCTGGTTGGTTGAAGACGCACGAAGGTTCGTTGGGTCAGTTAGGACGAGTCCCTAAACAGGGCCAAATCAGAATAGTGTTACGCCTTCCAGGTCGGATCAACCGCGGAAACGGGATCGCGCCGAAGGATAGCACTTGACGTGCAGGATAACAGTTAAGTAGTCTTATTTTTTTGTTTGAAACAAGATTTTCCTGTTTCTTAATACTTTTCTTAGCTTTTGGAAGGCAACTTCAGCTATCCCAATGCCCCTTCGGATTTCAGTGTCGCATTCTCCACCCTCTGTTAAACTACTTCCTACAAATTTATGGCAAATATGGAAATGAACAATTAATTGGAGATTGTCTCTGTTACTTTCCCTAAATACAGTTCTCTTTGGCTGTTCGACTACTGACATAGATAGGAATACATTCAGAACGGGGTTATTCACAAACCCTACCACAAATTCTGTATTTTTGTTTATTTATAAACATTACATTAATTACATTACATAAACATTATAAACTTTCTCCATTTATATATATTTGTTGTTTTTTTCTCTATTTTCTTAACTAAATTCCTGTTAATTGAAGAAAAGAAAGGCTTCTCCTTTTATTTTTTTCAAATTGACCCAAATAACTACATGGTTGTAAAATCCTACTATAGGGGAATTTTATCTTGTCACATCAAGAACTAATCTGTTTTCTTTCGGAATGACTACATAATTTTAATGAAAAACAAAACAAAACTAAAACAAAACACGAAAAGAAAACTCACGACTCAGCCTGCTATTCTATCAGCAAAGGATACAGACGAGTTGAAAATGGTAGAATTTTTGTTAGTTCAGTACTTATCGCTTCGTTGACTGCAAGATGATCAAATTTAAAATCTAAATTGTTCGTCCGCTTAAAATGCTACATTTATTATGAAATATATTCAGTTTAAATACAGAAAGAGTTGTAAAAATTACTTCTAATGGCCTTCAACTTTTATTATTTTCCTTTTACTCAGGGGTTGTGACGAGACAGCGAAATTAGCTCAAAAACAGATGCTCAATTCAACTTCAATCAAAGTATGTATCTGTTTGTGTATGCGCATATATATTTTAATTCAATGACACTTAAAATATTTTTATCAAATTTTAAAAATAACTTTAAAATATAAATTTTATTTCTTACTTTCTGAAAAGTTCAGTAAATTCGTATGATTATCTGATCTTTTTTAGGCTTTAAAAATTAATGATTGGGGTTCCCGGGCAGTGTTTTGTGGCCCACGCTATCTTATCAACATTTTCATTTTTTTTTCTAATGACATTTATTTACGTTACAAATTAAGCTAACCACAACTATTAAAGGATGAAAAATTTTCGCGTATTTTGAAATCATTCTGGGGGCTTTTCTTCGTCCAAACCCGTGAATTTTGCTCATGCTAAGTCTCGAAAAAATACTATATTAAATTCACTATTTTTTATCCATAATGTTCAATGTGTTAAAATTCAACGTTTTAAGAGAAATCTCAAGTTGATGTTTGTTGTGAGACCGATACCTTCCTATATCATGGACTCTCCCAGTACTATATTATTATGTGAATGGTAGTATCATGGGAGTCGCACCAGTAATGGTGCTCTGCTGTCGAACTCTCTGTTTGACAGAGAGGAATTCGGACGAGGCTTTGCCGCAGGGCAAAGTTTCGTCCAGGGAGGTAGACAGTTCCTAAACTTGTGTATACGGGTTGTAAATGGGCATATTTTTGGCCGAGCCTACGGGCTCGTTAAGCCCACGTTAAACCGGCCTTGTGCCACATTCGACCCGTGTGTGGGGGGGGTTGTTAAATATCGTAGCACCAGTAATGCGCAGCCGCGTACGATACCAATATCGGACACCACTGGATAGTAAGCTCTGCTTACTCTTACACTATTCTTTGTAACTTTTCTGTTTAATATATCTTTCTTACCTCTAACCCGTGTTCCGTGTTTTCCTTTGCGTGGCCCCTACTTCGGGTCCACATCAATGTTAAAGATTGTTGATGTATTTAAGGTGTAATGATCTATTTATAACATGTCTCTAATTTGCATTTAGATATATTGTATTTAGATATATTGTATTTAGATATATTGTATTTTTCAATTTTTCTAGTTGAATTGTTCAGCTATATTGCATATGATGCATAACTGTGCATAATTACGTACAATAAAATTTGTGTTTTATATTAATATTACCTTATCGAAATTGAGATGTAATAGAGAGGAGGGCCGTATCAAAGATTCAGGGTGGGACTGGATCATAGATTTGGGGATGGGTACGAGTCTTGCAGAGGTTTGCGTGATTGTATGATCATAAGACACAAGTAGGGCAGAGGGTGTCTGTAGGGTCTAGAAATGTGAGAAAGGAAGACATGTATAAACAGATGAAACATGGAAAAACATTTTATTCAAATTATAATTTTTATTTTTATTTCACTTGTTGATTGGATGCCCTCCCGATGTGAATGCCCGGTGCCGTTACACCCTCTGCCCACCGCTTTTATAATATAGATTTTAGTTAAAAGAATTTGGCACTTGCTGGTGAACATTTAAAATTAAATGAATTAACTGAGGATATCTTCCTGGTTAAGACATTTACTACGAGAAAAAATATCGGACGTTAAGAATAGCAAAAATGGTGGTGACTCTCCTCTCTTTGCAAAACTTCTGGTGAGAAAAGAAAAAGTGATAAATATAACTCCAACAAACGAATTGACCTTTCTTTTTTAATCCGCAAGAGAACGCTGTCAAAATTTCAGAATATGCGGAAATTGGCACTTTCCTACCTAATACCGACGGCAGTCTGAATGGAGAGTTTAGGTGTCATCACGACCGTGACAAATTTCAGCTTGAGGCCCTGGGAATTAATAAATACAAAGTGGTTTTAAGGAGCTTGCTTGACAGGGAAATGGCTGACCAGCCCGACATCACTTTCAGATGTCAGGACAACGGATTTCGGTCTCGGAGAAATGAAAGCAAATTCTTAGTCGAGATGATAGACGTCAATGACGTCAAGCCTCAATTCTCTAATGAAACGTACATGTTTCGGATTGATGAAAACCGGGATCTTAATACACTCACGTTGGCGTCATCACTGCCACAGACTCTGTGAACTAGGAACGGGCGACATGTCCGCCTATTCGCTAGCTGACGGCTCTCAAGTCCTCTCCACGCCTTTTAACGTCTCAGAAGATGGAATAATCTTAGTTCGGAGTGTGTTAGATTATGAAGCCAAAGATGTTTACGAGTTCTAGGTTTTGATAAAAGACAATCGAATACAGTCGCTGAATAAAACGGCAGGCGTACTTATTGAAGTGGTTGAGAAGAATGATAATGCGCCTCACGTCATATTTCCCAGCGTTCATAACTCAGCTCTGAATGTCACTTCCTGTGAACAACGTCATCTATGAAACGTTGTCAGCCGGGAGAACGCATTTCTTTATTAAATATGAAATAACCGTTGAAATGATATGGCGTTATTCGACTCTTTCAGTTGGTGTAAGGGCTGATTTCTCTTCAATGAGAGTACTTACTGTCTGAAGATCATAGCAGTCCGTACGAACTGGATAACGATAACCTAGTTTTCTAAACTTCAACTGTTCTCCCAATACATCTTAAAATGCGTGGAGATATTTCAGGTGTAGAAGAGAATGTAAAAACTGAGAATACAATGCCAGAAAGATAAGGTTAAAAGCTAATTAAAAATTAATCCTAAAATATGGTGTTACGATTAATCACACTGACGTAACAAGCAGAAGAAAAACTAAAGATTCGGCGACTAACATTGTTAAAACTCCACACACAAGATCAGTACAAATATAGCGTGGTTATTCTCGAGCTGATTATGACAATGGCCATGTTATTTATTGTGAAAATTAACTTCTACTTCCGAGTATTGGATCACGTTGGAGTGTAGAAACTGTCATAAAACTGGCTGTGGGTCGACTTAGTCATTTCCTGGCGGGAAAAAGAAGCGGGAGAATAATTTTAAGTTCAAAGTCACTGCTCCACTCTGGGAAATCATTAAATTTGAATACGTTCACAAACTACCAGAAAAGAAAATATTGAATTGAAGCATCTGAAAGATAACTGGTACTTTTTTAAAAAAATCATACTTAACAGCTGAGATATTTATATCATTCTTTTTCTTGGAAGAGTTACACATCACAATTCTTTACTAACTCGGATAGTATAATGGTATATTTCATACTTGTAAGATTGGCGTAAATCAATCTTCTGTATCTCTACAAATGTGGCTCTGTTATATATAAGGCTTAGCTTCTCTCGTTCTTTCAATCTCTAACTCTACTTATCTATATAATCGCACACACACACACACACACACACACACACACACACACACACACACACACACACACACACACACACACACACATATATATATATATATATATATATATATATATATATAATGGGGAAAGAAATAGCAACATCGTGATCGGAAGTTTCATGTCTCAATATGATCTTCAAACCAAGTCTGTCCCCACGGTTTATAACTAAAAAGAAACCTCCTCTGATATTGAGCATGTTTCCTCTATAAATATAGCAAATTTTAAGTTATATATATATATATATATATATATATATATATATATATATATAACCTAACCAACGACATCGCACAAGAGATTGTCCTGTAGCTCCAGTCTAAGAACTGTTTATTCTAAACTGTCGGTCGATTAGCCTTTTACTTTTTGGGGGAAATTACTAGATGTTCTAATCAACTCTGAATTGGTTAAATATCTCACCTCGCGGGGTTTTCTTTCAGATAAACAATATGGCTTTCGCTTCTGTAGGTCAACTGCTGATGTATTAACAGTTATTGCTGAAAGATTCTATAAATCTTTAGATAAGAATAGTGAAGCTCGGACTGTTACTTTGGATATCTCAATGGAATTTGACACTGTATGGCATGCTGGTCTTCTTTTCGCGAGGCTACCGGTTTTCTGTGGGGACAGAATTCTGGTGGTTGAACAGTCCCTGTTCCAGATGAAAAAGAGATCATCGGAAATCTAACACTGACCTTTGGTGCTTACCCGGACTAGACGACCGATCATGTCAAGTCCTAAGTCAGATACCTATCACACAACTCTAAACTAGCACCAGCAAAGATTGAAATCCCCGCATAAAAAAAAAACAGATTTAAAAGGTGATGGTTCTAGGGTCAGTCATGATAAAAAATTAAATGTCCTGACATCGCTGTTAATCTTAACTTGAGCAGTTGATCCAGGTGAGAACAAGTGCTCGGTGCCTTTTCACACATGATTATATCAATTGGGTAGTTCCGGAGTGATAAGACTAATAGGTTCGAAGGATAGCTGACATAGAATACACGATTCATATAGAGACATATAAAAGATCCAAGAGGCCCCACGAAAGCTTTGAAACAGAAAGTTAAGTAGAACAAAAAACAACGAAAATTCATTGAATTGGAATCCACCAATAACAAGCCAATCACAAAATTTTCTACATAACTAACAGAAAAGATTCTATCAAAAAATACCCTAAAACCGTCAAAAATATTTAAAAATGTAACACACTTCTACTTGAAGTAAGCATAGGTGACACAGAAACCATCCTTAGAAAGGGACATTTATGCAGCACCAAATTAAAAGCATACCTATAGTACTCCAGTATCGGAGTAATTGAAAATTCAGTTTTCTCTGTACTCAACAGAGGAATTTAAAAATACAACAGCCTCACAAGGTGGAAATGAAATAAATAAAATCCAAATGTAAAAACATAATCAAACAATATCCACCAACAATCAACATTCAATAGCCTTACATCACCAACATAAATAAAAATAGGCTAGACAATACAACATACATCCCAACCACCGGATATAGCCACAATTGCTAGGGATACTTTTATCTCAGTGGAAACTGCGCAAGGTCACTAATATGTGGAAGATGTGGGGAAAGAGAAGCAGTCCATGAAGAATCATATTGCACAAAGAACCAAAAATATCTAAATTGTCCTCTCCCCGCAAAAAACGTCGCAACTCCACAGAATGTGGAAAATGTGTGTGTGTGTGTATAAAAACTTAAATATGCCCAGAAGCGAGGAGACGAGTGGAAACCACATACTTGCTGGCAATATGTGCATCCATAGCTTAAGCAGCAAGTTACCAGAATAAAAGTCAAGAAAACAACTGTACAAGAGGGGAGCGGGAAGAAATGAGTCCTAATAAAAGAATTAAAACATCTGATTAAAACGCTAAAAAATAGTGTATCAAACACAGCACATCACTAAATAAAATTCTACACTAACAGCCTCAATACAAAATGAAGAGATCCACAACGACAGAGATAGAAACACTCCCAAAATGAAACCAAACAACAAAAACAATTCAAGAACCAGAAGTTGAAGAATGGAAAAACAAGAAACTCACCTACCACAACATCATATGAGAAGCAGAAAGCTTACATGAAACATCCACCTCTAAAGATAAAACAGTCTGAATAGCATTCAGAATGAATCTCTTTTCTTCATCAAAGAAGGAAACGTCAACCCAAGGATACCGAAATAAATCAGGACAACGCTCTACCTCCCTAAAAAAAATGAAACCAGAGTAACAGAAAAAGGAAAAGAATGTTTATCCTTATACGAAAAACTGACGCGAAATTCTAAATATGTATGTGGAAGATAATCCTCAAATTACGGACAGGATGGAAACAAAGGATGTCGCTCCATCTACACAGCTTAGATAACAGAATAAACATGGCGTAAATAAATTAAAAATTATAAATAGCAATTGTATTAAAAAAGAGTCGACCGTAGTCAGGATCGAGAAAATGCGAATGATCCTTTCCTTAGCTGCATAGTATGTGTTTTGGAAGGGCTACATACAGTTTTGAATCTAGACCTTTCCCTATCTTAAACCGGTTGCTAGCCAAGGCTACAGAACCCAGTGTATCCTACTATTTATTCAAAGCTGGGGGTGGGGAGGAGAAAACTAGGATTCATACATCTCCCAAGTAAGTGAATGGAATGGACTCGACTGGAATTTGAACTAAAGTCTCAGTCCTCAATGTGAGTTTGTAAACAGTGACTATTTAAGCTAATATTGCACGACTCTTCGGCAGAATTGAGTCACTGTTAGTCACTATGTGTTTATCTAAATCTAAAAATAAACACACGCTAAAATTCACCTTCATCCCTGCCGTGCGCCGACAGCTTATTGGTAGAAGTTCCGACTGACGCAAATTCAGTCGGGTTTCGATCCTAGGTAGAGGCAACCGGACGTCTAGCCACACTGATGAGCTTCGAAACAGTCTGTCTGTGGATGACAAATATATATATATATATATATATCTGGAAAGAGATAGATAGAGGGACATGTGTTGGAAAATTTATTACTGACATGACATGCTTCATTCTGAGGAGGGTCTTCTTCAGCTTTTTCAGTTTTATTGACAGAATCATCTTTTTTATATATATATATATATATATATATATATATATATATATATATATATATATATATATATATATATATATATATATATATATATATATATATATATATATATATATATATATAAAAGGAAATAATGGATACAAGAAATGCCAGTACCAGTTTAAATTGTAATGTTAAAGATACAGAGTCACTAAATTTTAAATTTAAAGCATTTATCACTTCTATTTTTATTTTTATTTAGTCTCCCATATTATGCTAGTTGCAATTTTTTGAGGAAAGAAAATATGCTACGTGATCCTGGATGTAAATCTACCATAGATAATTTGTCTAAAACTTTCAATGCATTTTTCCGTTACTTTCCCTTTTAATCAAAACTGCATTCTTCTTGTCATTCATTTGCCTGCTATTGTTCTGTGATTTTATATATATATATATATATATATATATATATATATATATATATATATAGAGGAGTACTTAAATGTTCTAGGCCAGAATCCATTTACAATCAATCCTGCTAGTGACCTACATACAATTCCATTATTGTGCAACAGATATGATCTCGGGACATATCATCAGGAATATTTGCTGGCGCTTTTTGCCATTTTTCTTTCATCTCTTAGCCAGTCAATATGGCTGATTTCAGAATTTCTGATACCACCGTAGCTCAAATATCTCCTGTTATTTCTATCCTGGGCAAGTCTCTCAAAGTTAGTATGAGGCATATTAACAGCTGAGGAGATACTCTTTAGCTTGTCTTTTTACCTGAGCCATGACCATCCAATACTCCTTTGTCCATTGTCAAACTAGCTTTACATGAGAATCTTAGGCATTCTTTCATCACTCATACTTGCAACGTGACCAGCCCAGCAAAGTTGTGACTACATCAGGAACATCTCAATTCCACCAATGTTGCATTTTGTGAGATCAGCATTGGACATATTAACATCCAAAGTATAACCACAGACCGCTGAAACAACTTTTGTGGAAGATATCTAGTTGATTGAATGGGAGATATATGGAGTCCATGATTCTGAGCCATACAACAGTGTGGTCAAAACGGTGACTCTATAAATCCATATTCCGGCGTCCAATTTGATACTTCTCTCATTCCATAGGCAATGGTGAAGCTTCCCAAATGCACCTGTAACTTTGGCAATCTGATTTGTTAGTTTATCATCAAGGGATGCATTTGTATTCATCTTACTTCCTTAATATGTAAATGACTTCATATACTTCAAGTTCTTCCCATCAATCTGTATAAGAATGTCTGAGAATTGATGAAGTGGTGAGGGTTGTCTGACAACTTGGACAAGGAAGCCACTGGTGGATTACTCCCATTTTCTTTATGCTAATGGTAAGGCTAAAAGCATGCAACAGAGAAACGGTTGACAAGTTCTTGTGCTTCCTCTAGGGATGTTGCCACAAGTACAGCAGCATCATCAGCAAACACCAGAGCACGAATGATGCTACTTCCAAGAAGTGTTATAACTTTGAACCGCTGATGGTTGTAAAGGCCACAACTGGTTTGAAATTAAAATTTAATAGCAGTATCTATGTCACCAAAGGCATATTTGAGCATTATTGAGAAGAATAGAGCAAAGAGAATAAAGACGATGACACAACTTTGCTTCGAACCATTGGTAACATCAAAAGAATCAGAATTGCCCATCAGATACAACAGGACCTTTCATCAGCTCATGAAAGATTATAAATGTCAACATTTTGTCTGAGTTCTAAGCTTTTTAAGAACTTTCCAAAGTGCTTCACTATTTACAGTGTCGAAGATCTTAGTAAGGTCAACATACACCATATATAGCTCCTGCATCTTTTCACGCACATTTTAGTTACCTAAAGGAGTTAAAAGATCATGTCAATAGTACCACAACCAGACCTGAAACCACACTGTAAGATATATATATATATACATATATATATATATATGAGAGAGAAGTAGTAAAACAGTGGCATAGTTTAATAAACATGTTATTTGTACTTTCTTTTTTCGTATGCTTTATTTTAAATTTTTTTAAGAAAGTTTTTTGGTACCTTCCTACCTTGATAGACTGCAGTTAGGAGCATAGAATCATTACTAATTCAATAATCCCTTCCATGGCTGCAAAGGGTTTTCAGTTAAACTGTTCTAGATTGGTTGCCAAATGAGCTCAGTTTGCCCTGCTATTTAATCTATAGCCGTGGAGAGAAAAGCTGATTCAAAACTTTCCCAAGGTTATTTGTGCAAAAGGGAATGTATCAAACTTCACTGAAATTTGAACTTTGCTCTCTGATTTGTCATTCTGATCCACTGATCATTACACTACCTCTTTGGCTTTTTAATATATATATATATATATATATATATATATATATATATATATATATAATATGAAAAAATAACAGTGATATATAGTGAATTGATTGATTTGGCTTTTACAGCTTATTAATCCTATGTAGGTTGTTTAAGGCCAAAACATATCTTGGCTTGTAATTTTTTTTTCTGCAAGTAAAAAATTGGCCATTTTCCAGAGTCCTACTATTTAACCCATAACTGGTTGGGAGGAGATTGATTCATGCCTTTCCCAATGGTATTTGTGTATAAATGAAACATAAATGAATGTCATGAATCTGACTGGAATTGAAACTCAGCCCTCAGATTTCTTATTCCAAGACACTATCCATTTCACTTTCTGCACATTACATTGAAATGCAAACGACAAAAATTTGTAAAATAACTTAAACTTTATGCAGCATGTTGTAGCCAGTTTTCAGATCCTTGCATTCAAATTAAATCCAATTTCTTCAAATTGAAGCTTTTCCCTTTTAAAATGACAGCTTCATCAGCTTCAAAGACATCTGAGTTCATTGAGCTTGTCAAGACATTTCAGTTCTTTTTCTAAACTCACTCCACAAAATCTGTTAAAGACGACTGATATTTACGTATCATTTTATCCCTTTCTGTCGATGAACACAGAAGATGGAAAGCGAGACAAATTTGCCTTGCTAATCATTTTTAATGAGCCACAAAATGGCATGTGATTCATTCATTCTCCATTTAATCAGTGATTTTTTTTTGTGGGGGTATACTCAAACAAGATTCAGACGTTAACATCTGTAAACATCACAATTTGAACCTATTTTAGTACAGACAGGCATCATTTTTATTAGGAGCTGTAATCAAAGAGAATAATTGATTTTTAACAAATGTAACATTAGATTTGAACTGCACTGTAGATGATTTAATTCTAAGATTTAACGTTTTCTAATACAGTGTAACCCGGATATAAGAGACCCTGATGTAAGATAAACCCGGATATAAGAGAGATTTTATCTGGTCCAAAATTAGAGTCTGTGTTAATGTATATATAATAGACCAAACCCGGATATAAGAGACTTCTTCTCCGGTCCCGACAACTCTCTTATATCCGGGTTACACTCTATGTTGAAATCAAACTTAACACATGCGAACATTATGTATCATGTTATTTATATTTTATCGATGTATTCCACTCTTTTCCTTCTTGTGGTAATGGTAATATTAGCCATTTCGTTATAAAGAAACATTCAGCTTAAGACTTGAAGTTAGAAATTATACACTTACTTTATACAGTGTAACCCGGATATAAGAGAGTTGTCGGGACCGGAGAAGAAGTCTCTTATATCCGAGTTTCTCTTTTATCCGGGTTTGGTCTATTATATACATTAACACAGGCTCTAATTTGGGACCAGAGAAAATCTCTCTTATATCCGGGTCTCTTATATACAGAAGGCAATCAAAAACCCAAACTGTGAATTCAAAGAATTTTACAAGGCCTAATTGAACACACCACAGATTCTTCTTTTATGCACTTTGTCCCTTCAGGATGTTAGCGATCATGGCTCTCTGCAATTTCCTGTCCTTTGTAGCTTTTAGTACAAGTGCTCTTTTTGCGATTTTTCCTAAACCCTGTTCTGCCATCGATTTTCATAAGCTCATTAGGTAGGTTATGTGCTGTTCTTCTCACTCCTGCTTGCCTTCAGTATGTCCCGTGAATATCAAAATTTCCAAGCCCTCTTTCCTTATTATATACCCTAGAAATTTCAACTCTCTCTTCCTAATGTTAAGTATCCTTTCTGTTTCCATTTTCTCTAAAACTCACGGTAATTGCTCCGATGAGCTGCTTTCGCTGGTTCCTAGGCCTCATGAATTTAAACGTCCTACGAGGCTGGCATCCCGTTCCCACCCCTTCACCGTTGAAACTGTTAGATGTAGATGTCTCTTCTACTCCAATAGCTTCATGTCTCGCACATCTCGCCTGTGGAACTCCCTTCCTTATTCCTGTTTCCCTGACAAATACAATCTCCAACTATTTAAGTGTAACGTCAATCGACATCTCCAGTTGCCTTGATCTATCCACTTCCCTTCTCCACATCCTTTCACCTTTCATTCCTATCTGCTCTCGCTCTTGCCTTGATCGGTCTCCACATCCTCTCCTTTACCACTCCTATCTGCTCTTCCTCCAAACCTTCTGTAACCCCTTGCGTGCTAGTGGCTTCCAGCCTTGCTTGGGGTGATAAGCTTAAAAAAAAAATGTTCTATCCATGGAATTCTGAACATCTTTGTGTAGAACCACATTTCTGTTGCTTCAAGCCTCTTCATATGGTATGAGATTGCCACTATCATAGAGGAGCATCAATATTACGTTAAGAACTCTTTTCTTTGTTTCTAATGCTCTGGAAAACAGTTTTTGCTATCCAAAATGTCTTCTGATTTTGATGCCACATGTCCCATCCTTTGTTTAAACACTTACTTGGTTTTGGTAACTTCAATTTGTAATTTACATGGGCTGTTTCTTTTACGAACAACTATACATTCTATCTCTTTGCAATTGGTGTTTAGTCCTTTCTTCTTGGTTTCCTTACGACCTTCTCAGCATTCATTGACTGTGCAGCTTGTACTATTGCCGGCTGAAATCTATAACATTTTTTTTCTTAAATCAATTTTTCACGAGAATAAGTTTATCAAGTCCAGTTGCAGTTATCATTCTTAGTAATATTGATGGTGGTTTCCTTTCCTAACTTTTTACTTTAAGTAATGTGGAATGTCAACATCCTGATTGTCAGTTATTTGTGATGTCCATTTTAGTTGTTGAAAGTCCACATGTGATGTGTCAACTATTTGTGCAGCATCCTTAACTGTTGTACCAATATGTGTTTGTGGTGTGGGGTGCCTTGAGGTACAGTTCAGTGTGGCATTGACTTTGCTGTGGAGATGCTTTATGCAGAATTCATACATCAGGGAGTGTTCCTTGCAGCTGAATAATCTTGGGGTTTTATATTCTCTAGAACCTTGCCCCAAAATATTCCTATCAGTGGTTTGTGGTTTACTGTTACCAATAACTCCGGACATCCTAGCACAAACATTTGGCAGAACTCCAATTCATATACCAGAACCAGTGCTTTTCCATCGACTGGGAAATAGCATGATTCATCATCACTGGTGAAGCAGGATCCAGCCAGGATAAGTTTCCAGTGGTCTCCATCACAATTGGGTCCCACTTCCCTAGCACATTGCATTGTTTCTGAAACCGGAAGAAGCCAATGCCATTCCTGCTGTAGTCTATTGTCAACCATGTTGGTCTGTTAATTTCAAATGACTTTACTCCATCCTCAATTTTTTTGTGCAATCACCTGTTTGGATTCATTGAACAGTTTTTCAAGTGTGTTATCTCAGTAAAACTTATGGTCTTTTGGACATAGCAGTTCCTGGTAAGAGGCCATTACCTCAGCTTGAGCAAATACATACGATACCTGGTTTACTAGTTCAAACCATGATCTGACACTAGTGATGTTCATAGGTGTAGGAAACTGCCGAATGGCTTCTGTCTCATCTTGGGTATGACAATAAACTACATCTGTGTCCTGGGTAAAACGATAAACTACGCCCAACAGCAAGGCCTCTGATCAGGAGGTTTTGAGGAGCGTGGAACCACCTCTTAATTGCCAGTGTTCCCAGGTCTACCCTGACCCGGGGTGGTAGCACCTGTTAGGGTCCCAGCTATGGGCAAATAGTTAACACCCAAACTTGTGTAAAAATAGATTTTAATACCAGAAATACTTTGAAATAAAAAAAATTATTACCAGCAATGAATTTTGAAGGAAAAATTATTATCAGTAATACTTTTAAAAAAAATACCAGCAATACAAACAGTTATAGATTCTTTGAAAAAATATAACCAGCTATAGATTTCTTCAAGGAAAAATATTCTCAGAAACAGATTTTTGAAGAAAAACATATTAGCAGCTATAAAAACTTTGTCAGCATTAAATAACCCACTGAGGTTGATATGCCGTAAAACAAAATAAACCAAACTAAACCATGGTTTCTGTCATTTTTTTTCATAGGTTTTATGCCATCTTTTTTTATCTGGAACCTGGCAAACTCCACCTTCTCTTCTGCAAAATGGAACTTTTCCAAGTTGAAGATGATGCCATTCTTGCTGCAATGGGGATGTTCTCTGTCGTGTGCCAAAATGCTATTTCTATTGAACCACTCCAGAATATGCTGTTATCTATACAGCAAGTTTTTCTGACCATGTCAAGCTAAGAGGTATCAGTATCAGCCCCAATTGGTAATGATTGTAGTAGTATCCTTTTAAGTTGGGAATAGGGGAAGGCTATGGTAGCCATTCCATGAATCTACCAGGGTGTTCCTCATGTGTTCTCGTACCATTGAAACTTCATTAAAAGGGGATGGAATATGGTGCATCTCCCTCATGGTGGAAGCACTGAGTTTCTGTAGGTCCACCATACAGTTTGGACTGATGTCTCTGTTGTTCCCAGAATGAGGATGATATTTAGAAGCTTCCATTTTATCATCTGTAGTGGCAGAGTTAGGGAACATGTTGAATGTGCTGGGCCCCAAATACTCCTGTATCCATTGCTCCAGTGTTTTCTGTTGGGAGAAATGGGATAACGGCTGGCTTTGGTGGGATGTCCATTCTTTGATGGCATCCACACTAGACCTTTGTATTGGAGCTTGTCATCAAATTTTGCCATGACATTGGGGTCAGAAAGTTGGAAGGTAGTAATTCAAGATCATGGTTTGGTGTCAAACTTGATGTATGTAAAGAGTACACCTTATGCCACATATCCTGTAACTGGTCAGCATGAGATATTTTTCTGGCCATATGAAAATCTTTTGTATCTCGGTCTGCTTGAGCAAGTCTTTTGCAAATATGTACTATTACTGGTGTCAGTAATAGCAACAATTTGGTTGGTGTGGAGGCTATCTGGGCTTGTTGGAGCATATCTGAATTCAGCATGAGACTCCGGTATCAGGGTCACTTCTACTGTTAAAGATGGTGGCAGTTCCAGAGGTTCCAGGTGATGGTCATTGGCTGTGTTGGGTTAGCTCTACCACTTGATTTTGATTGTCCAAATTGATGGGTTAACTTGCTGGGATTGTCCTCTGCTGTTTTTTATGCTTCTTGTTGATTTCTTGGTGGATGCCTTTTCGAGTTTATGGCAACCCCTTTCCATATCCTCTGCAATCCACAACTGAAGCACCTGAATTTGACTGCTGGGCATCCTTTTCTATCCATTGACTCACTGGGATGTGAGGTCCTTTTCGCATCCCTTACAAGGCTTGGCATAATGTGGGGTGGGATGGGTTTTGATTCCCTGGGACTGTTGCTCTCTGTCTGCCCTTTGCACATTAAATGAGTTGATAGGTGGTATATTAAGGAAGTGAGGGGTCAACTTGTCTGTGGTTTCCAGGCTGAACAAACCTTTTAAACTTCTGCTCCAGACTAGTGAGGGTAGGGGCCTCTGCTAATATTCTACTTTCATTATTAACAAGACCTGCCACTATTTGTCCAGTAACTATGTCCCTGGAATAGTTCACTTGCTAGCCATAACCACTTTCATTTGGACAGGTAACCACAAAATCTTGCTGACTAAGAAAATGTGTAATCAACTATGAGGCAAAAAGAGAGTGAGTTGATTACACATTTTCTTAGTCAGCAAGATTTTGTGGTTACCTGTCCAAATGAAAGTGGTTATGGCTAGCAAGTAAACTATTCCAGGGACATAGTTACTGGACAAATAGTGGCAGGTCTTGTTAATAATGAAAGTAGAATATTGACAGAAGCCACTACCCTCACTAGTCTGGAGCAGAAGTTTAAAAGATTTGTTCAGCCTGGAAGCAACAGACAAGTTGACCCCTCACTCTCTTTTTGCCTCATAGTGTGGAAGTTCTGTTTATGCACTTCTTTTTGTAGTCCCCTAACTGTGATGAGCCATATTTGACATAGAAGTTATTCCTCAGTGGTAGAGTTGAGCATTTTGGCCACTGTAATACATGTTTAATGTAGTTTGAATGTAGCAATCCGATGTAGGAAGTAATTTGTTCAATGTAACAGCAACAATGTCTCGTAGCAGCCATTCAGGAATTCTTAAGGTCTTCCATATCAGAGTTTGGCAGTGGATGTTTGGAGAGAGTAGGAAAACATAGTTCTGCAGGTCTCCTCAGCTGACAGGTTAGCAGTGGATATTCCAACAAGAAAAGAAAACAAAATGGCCGCCTTTATACAGATCGGATCGAATATTTCAAGTCTTCTGATTGGTTAACCTTCTATGGGTGTACTATAAAATGAGTCAGCTCATTTTGGTTTGCTCACTAGTATATAATGTACTCAAAATAACCCAACAACTACCAGATAGAATAGCAACCTGTACCTCCTTAGCTCATTATGAATCTCTGCTTGGTTGGTCAATCCACACATTTCCTTGTACCAGACCCACAAGTCCATAAACATTCCCCAGTTGCTGTCTGGCTCTACTGTGGGTAATTCTGGCTGATTTCTTCCTTTCAAAGTGCTATATTCTTTCTTTGCAACTTGACCATTTGTTACTTAAGTTGCATATATTGTTGATCCATAACTGGTGGGGTGGCCATGTTTCCTTGTACGGCTACACCAATGCTGTGTTTTGTTAATAATCCTTGTGAGGTTTTGCAAATATGCACTGTTGGTATTCCTTGTAGTTAAAATTTCATTTGATATCTGTTGTGATGGTATAACCCAACTTCCCCATTCACGATAATGGACGGACTGTTTGCCGATTAAGTACGACCACAGCAGACAGTCAAGAGCAACTTTGTTTGAGGGGGAATGGCTGGTTGCTGGCAAGGCCAGAGGGAAGCGCCAGACAGCGGGGCCTCGTCCCAATGAAGCCCCAAGGGCAAAAGATACAAACAGACCCACTCCCAATATCAACGCTAAGGGCGACGACCCGGCCTCAGAAGCAAAACTAAATGAGCAAAGACTCAAATATGACCCCGGATTCGAGAAATCTGAAAAAATTAAATTACTAAAACAAAAATTGAACAAGGAGAGGAAAACACAAAAAGCCACTCCATCTACATCATCTTCCTTGTCCCCACCAGCGACACCCAAAAATAAGTCTCCCCCCCCAAAATGCGACCCCTCCCTCAACACCTGTTCCCCTCAGTAGATATCCCAGCCCTTACAAAGAAAAAGCCTCTTTCAACCCCTCTACCCAGCCCTTACAAAGAAAAGTCCTCTTCCACCCCTCTTCCCAGCCCTTCTCCCACTCGAAACCCTGAAATGCCCCCTCCCGCTCCTAAAAGGCAAAGAAGCCCCACCCATGATTCCAAAGAAAAAAAAAAGAAAAATTTTATTTACAGCTCAGGCGAGGACCTTTGCAAAATTTCCCCGGCCCAGGCTGAAATGGCCAGAGATTATGGGAACTGCATAAAAGAACTGAGGTATTTATTGTCCATTAGACAATACGCGGACAAAGACGGAGAAGAGCCCCAAAATTTTCCCAATGCCCAACGTGTACTAACTGTGATAAGAACTGGTGCTGGGGCTCGGCAGGCATGGGCCATGTTCGATGAGGCCGTATTCTCTTACGACATGTCACCACCAATCGCCATAGCTCAAAGCAAGGAGCTGAACAATTTAAAACAATTTTGTGCAGGGAGGGTCCCTGTTTTAGTTCACCCCTCCCTGTATAGAGCGTTGAAATTAACTTTTCCTTGGGATATTGGCGGTCTCTCGCAGGACGGCACCATCAATAATGAGATGGGCCATGGGTCTATGGGAGAGGCTGTCGGTATCCTGATTCCGACCATGTTTAAACCAGTGTCCCAACCCTAATTAGGTCTGATAATGGCGCTCTGGTTAGCAAGCTTAAATGTCCGGGGCCTGAGGTCGGAGTCTCGAAGGGTGAGGCTCGATCGCGATCTTCAGCGCCTCGGGGTGGATGTATGTTGCGTGCAGCAAACCCGTTTTTTATCTCGCGATTATGAGGACATTCTGTCTAAGAGGTTCGTCCTCTTTTCAGCATGTTTTGATGGACGCTCGAGGGGTGTTTCCTGGCTGGTTAGCAAGTCTCTAGACGCGGTGTGTGCTCTTGTCTTCGCGGATCCGGCGGGCAGGCTTTGCGTGCTGGATATTACCATAAAGGATAAGGCTCTTCGTCTCATTGGGGTTTATGCGCCCAATGACAATGCGCAGCGGACTGGTTTGTTTCGGCAGATCGAGCCGTTTTTGACGACTTCTCGTTCGGTAGTTCTAGCGGGTGATTGGAATGCCGTCCTTGATCCCTCGATAGATCATGTAGGGCAAAAAGCGGGTACTAACAATCCGGATGTGAAACCATTTCGGGACTTTATCGGCGGGTTCGATCTCGTCGATAAGTATCGAAATGAACACCCCCGAGAGGTAGCATGGACTTGGACTAGGGCCGGCAGCTCGGTGGTTAGCGCAAGCTACATCGACCGAGTTCTAGTTAAGAGAGTCGAAGTAGGGCTCTTAGAATGTCCAAGTTTCCATTTTATAGTTTACTCGGATCATAGGCTTGTCCGGGTTTGGGTAAACTTAGATAAGCCTAGGGTTAAGATGGCTGGTTATTGGAAATTGAACTCATCATTATTTGGTGAGCAAGATTTCCGTGATCAGCTTTTACTAATGCTACAGCGGGAATTGTCGGGAGCTGTGGTTGGGAATAGGTGGTGGGACACTTTAAAATCCAAACTTAGGTCTTTTGCTGCTGATTTTAGTCGACGACTCAATTTAGCAGGGTTAGCAGCGCAAAAGTCTCTAGAGGACAAAGTTGATCGGGCAGTGAAATCCCGTGTTAGTGGGGACATAGCCGTAGCTAAGGCGGAGCTGGCCTCCTTGCTTATCAAGAAGGATCAAGCTCTTGTAGTTAGGGCTAGGATAAAAAGAATGTCTTGCGAGGCGACGAATATGGCCGCCTCATTGCGTTCAGAGGAATTTCGTAGGGCATCTAGTCGGCATATCGCGAGCATCACATTGCCGGATAAGCGGACTGTGACTACAGACGCGGGTATTTGCGAGGCTTTTCGGGACTACTTTCAGGATCTTTTTACCAGGGAGCCCGGTCTGAGCACTGCTCAGTTTGACGCCTATTTAGCCGACTTTCCCCGCCTCGAGGCGGCTGAAGCGGCTGGGTGCGAGGGTCCCATAACAGAGTCTGCGATCTGGGATGTGCTAAAGCAGGTTGGCCTGGACAAGACTCCGGGATTGGATGGTCTTCCCTACGAAATGTACTTGAGGCAGTCGCCCGTCTTTGTCCCCTTGCTGGCACTGATTTTCAACAACTGGTTGAAGCAGGGGTCTATTCCTCAACGCTTCACCAGGGGTGTAATCAAGTTGCTTCGCAAGAAGAAAGACGGTGGGGATGGGTTAGATAATTATCGGCCTTTGACGATGTTAAATACAGAGTTGAAGATTTTAGCCAAGGTCTTAGCTGACCGTTTGCAGCTTGTCCTGTCTAGTCTGATTGGTCCCGAGCAGTCTTGTGCTGTGAGGGGCAGGACTATTCAGGACAACCTTCATTTGGTTCGCTTGATCATTGAGAAAGTCGACAGTGATGCCGCGCTGATCAATTTGGATCAGTCCAAGGCTTTCGATAGGGTTGACCATCGGTTTCTGGAGGCTGTTCTTTCGGCCACCGATTTCGGGCCGCACTTTCGCACTTGGATCCGACTGCTGTATGCGACTCCCGGTGCGCGGGTAGAAGTGAATGGGGTAAGATCGAAGCCTTTCATTTTGTCTCGCTCCATTCGTCAAGGTTGTCCGCTGTCTCCATTGCTGTACGTTCTTGCGCTGGAACCTTTCCTGCGTAAGTTGAAGACGAATCCGGTCCTTCGCGGAATTTCCCTACCTGGTGCTACCACCTCGGCCAGGTACTCCGCCTATGCTGACGACGTTTCGGTTCTGGTGTCGAGTAGGGCCGAAATTAACGAAGTCAGCAGAGAAATCAACGGTTATGAGATGGTGACAGGGGCCAAGATCAACCGCGATAAGTCTGTTGGGTTGCGGTTGGGTTCGTGGAGGGGAGTTTCTCTTCCCGGACCTTTCCGCTGGACGGACGGGCCGGTCAAGATACTCGGCGTCTGGTTCGGTCCCGACCTCCTGCTGGAAATGAATTGGTCGGAGGTGCAAGAGAAGGCCGAGCTCGCAGTACGTCTGTGGACTCGGAGGAATCTTTCCTTGAAGGGGAGGGCGGAAGTATGTGCTTCGCACATCTACCCGATTCTCCTTTACCGACTCTCCGTGCTTCCACTCCCGTCTAGCACTTTACTGGCGTTTGTAAGGCTCTTGTTCTCTTTCTTGTGGAGAGGCAAGGCTGCCATGGTTAGTCGCGAGATCTGTTACCTCCATCCGTCTGATGGCGGTCTGGGGGTGCCTTGCGTTGAGACTCGTCAACATACGCTTCGCATTTCATACCTAGACCGGATGTGTATGCAACTGGATGAGAACGGCGAATTCTGGAAGGAAGACGTCCATAAACATTTTCCATCCTTGAGAAATGTGCGCTCGTGTGAGGTGGAGGCCGGTCGTACTCCTCGTGGCGAGGGCTCTTTCTATCGTGAATGTCGGATTGCCCTCAAACGACTCTTACGGGCGAAAGATGGCCTCTCTGACGTCCAGCCGTTGTCCCGTAAGGCATTATATCAGGTGTTAGTTAGGGGGAACGTTCAAGATAGTCTGATAGGCGAGCTCGGTCTGACGAAGCGCGAGGCTCGCTGCATATGGCCTTGGGCGCCCGGGTTGAAATGTCTCACTAACCCTGAGGCATCACTCACCTGGCTGGTGATTCGAAGGGCCCTCTGGGTCGCCAAAAGACTTCGCTCAGCGGGTTTGGCAAAGTCGCCAAACTGCGTTCGCTGCAGTGGGGAGGTGCAGACCCTAGGTCACGCCTTCTTTCATTGTAGTGTTGTAGTTCCGCTGTGCAAGTTTGTTGAAGACATCATGGTTCGCATGCTGCGCGGAAAGTTTTTTGTCCTCGAGGCCAGTTCCGTCTGTAGCAATATAGTACCGCCGTTGACTAAGGCTGAGCACTATGTGTTCCTTTGCTTACTGGGGGTTATGCGAGTCGTGATATGGACGACGCGACAGAAGGACGAGAAGTTTACCTCTTCCCAACTGATCTTGTTCTTTGAGCATCAGCTTAAAGTCAAGATCAGGACGGAAAGGAAGCGACTCCATCCATTGGAATTTGGCAAAAGGTGGGCGAGTCTTGCGCGTCTCTGCAGAGTGAAAGGTGCTGACTTGGAGTGGCATTTTGATGCCGGTTAGGCATTAAGGATTTTGGGATTGCTGGGTTGAACATTGGCAACCCTTCCACTGTATAGGTTAGCTTAGGTCAGTTTTGCTTCAGTTAATTTTTTTATCTTTTTTCAGATTAACTTAGCTAGGGTGTGTATGCTCATTGGACCCTTTTATTTCTGGCCCTATTTTTTTCTTTTGTTTAATTCTCCATCCCTCCCGTCGTTAGGTGGTTAGTGATGTCAGTTCTCTGGTTGGTGCGGGGCCCCTTTCGTTTCGAGAGTGTCTTTCGTATTTGTTGTTGTGTTTGAATGAGTGCGTGTTTGTAGTGAATGTTTGGATTGTACGAATGTTTTATATTTTTTTTTTCAGCCCCGCATTGATTTCGTCCAGTTAACTGACATTTCTGCCATATTTAGAGCTGTGGGGGGTTTTCTACTAACAAAATCTTTTGTTTAGTTTCTTGTATATAGTTATACTCTTTGTAAATATTCATTGGGGATTTTAGATTGTTATTTTTACCCCTCCCCCCACAGACAATTTATTGTAAATATGGGGACTAGTTAGGACTTCATAGAGTCTCTGAGGTATTATGGTGGATGTAGTAAGAATGGTATGTAATGGATGTGTTGTTTTGGTGAAAGGAATATTGTTTGTATGTTCGGGTCAGTGTTTGCGCCTAGCTAAGTTGAAAGTTAAGACAGAAGATGACCGTCCTTTCCCAACACCACTTTTCGGCCTTGTGCCACATTTGTACTTTCGTACAATAAATACTACTTCGTTTGTTAACGAACTTCCCTCTATGGTACCTTTGTGCGGAGGGTTCTTTTTTCTGGCTGTGTGCGACCGGTGCTTGACGCCAGACGTTTTTTGTCATTGTTTAACGAACTGTTTTGATTTCAACCTTTGTTCCACGTTAAGTTACCATTTTTTGCAATTTTCTTCTGTTAAATT
This sequence comes from Acanthosepion esculentum, assembly GCA_964036315.1. Lineage (NCBI taxonomy): Eukaryota > Metazoa > Mollusca > Cephalopoda > Sepiida > Sepiidae > Acanthosepion > Acanthosepion esculentum. The sequence goes on from OZ038479.1 coordinate 86,747,062, forward strand.
TATTGACGTATTTACGAAAAGTTTGATTTTTTCTTTCCAATCCCTCCCCTCATTTTTTATTTTTTTTACCCCTTGTTGTTTCTTAATTTAAATTTTCATTTTTCTTTTTTGAGTTTTAATTTCCTTTTAATTTTAATTTCCTTTTAATTTTTAGTAAATTCCCCACGCCAAACTTTATTTTTCATTGTTTATTCATTGTTTATTTTTGCCCCACGTTAGACTTTGTTTACATTTTATTCCTACGTGTTTCATTGTTCTTTGTCGTAAATAAGTGTTTAAATATTCTGTTTTCTTTTATTTGAATCTGTTCTGTGTTTATTGTAACTTCTTGTATTTATTTTTCATATTTATTTTTATATTCGTTAGTTCTTGTTTATTTTAGTTTACGTGTTTCGTTCGTGTTTGGGTCGACTAGATTTTTCTAGTAGCGGCCATATTGTTTTTGTGAACCCGTTTGGCATTTTTCGTTTCGTATTTTTTGCTGTATTATTGTAAAAAAAAAGATACTTTTTGTTTATTTTCTGTCTTAAATTCCTTTTTTTTTCTTCGCGTATTTGTATTTTGTAATTTGTAATTGTTAACTGTTTTATTTTTAACGTATTTTGTCTTTGTGTACGTGTTTCTGTTTAACGTTTAAGTATCTTTGCCTGTTTAACTGTTTATCTGTCTCGTTAAATTTCTTTGTTATTGTGATTTATTCGTGTTTATTTTTCGTTTAAATTATACTTTTATTTTTTGTTTCCTGTTTTTTGGGAAAGTTTTAAAAAAAATAAAAAGTGTAAAAAACGGGCCCCAAGAAAAACCTGTTTGGGCCTAAAAAAAAAAGAAAAATGACCCGCCGGACAAGGGGGTAGAAATGGATACACAAGACAGCCAGAAGATCGACGATAAAAATTTGTCCCCTTCTAATAAGAGTCCTGAAAAAAGTATGGTGGCTTCAAATGGCCAAAATTCTGATATTGAAACCAGTTTTCCAGACAAAGCTACGGTGGCCGAAAGTGGCCAAAATGATGAGGATAAAAACTCAAATCCAGACAAGAATATGGTGGCCGATAATGGCCAAAATTCATCCAAACAGAAAGACGAGAATATGGTGGCCGAAAGTGGCCAAAATTCAACTCAAGACCCTAAAAGTAATGACGTAGCCGGAGAGACGCCCTCATGCTGGAAGTCCCCGCCCAAGTGTTTAATCAACATGACAGAATTCCTCGAGAAGGCCAAGAGTTACGCACATCTGGTGACAGCAGATGAGCTCTTGTCCAATCCCGTAGAACTACAGAAAGTTGAAAAAAGAATTGTGTCAGTCTTTGTGGTCGACAAGCGCTCGCGCAAAATTTGTCGTTCCACAAAAGACATCGTTATCAAGACGTTGACTTCTCTGGGCATCAAAGCTCAGAGAGTCATCAAGGGAAAGAAATTTTTATGTGGGACGTACTGTTGCCCACGCCTGCCGATTGTGAAAGTATGACCAAAAGGGAACTTATCACTAAGGACCTAATTCTTCGTACGGAATATGAAGGCAGGCGGAGGACCAAGGTTGCAGTATATGAGGTTCCTCCTCAGATTGTCGGGGAGCATTTGGCCGCGTATCGGTCCCAGTTTGGGCAGATTCATAGTGCTTCCTCAGATGATCTGACCGGGGGGGTGGAGCTTCGAGATTATGATTGACGAAAAAGCCTTCCGCTCCATCCCCAACTGTCTGACTGTAGAGGGCCAGAAGATGCCAATAATTGTCACCGGGCGTAAACCGGCATGCTGGAAATGTGGAAAGACTGGTCACCTTGCCCTTTCCTGCACAGAGCTGAAGGCCTCTGATGTTCTGGCCCCCGCCCAACCAAATCCCCCTTTGGTCGAGTCTGATCCATCCGTCCCGCCTGTAGTGGGCACACCAGCGACCAGGACCGGTGTGGAAAATCCCCCGGTTGGGTCCAAATCTCAGCTCCCATTCCCCGAAAAGCCTTTGCCCGCCGCTAATGCGGTCGAGGGGAAGGAGGAGGGGGAATGGCAGGTCGTTGGTAGGGCTAAGGGGAAGAGTCAGACAGCGGGACCTCGTCCCACAACAAAACAAACGGATGGCACAAACAGCCCCACTCCCTCAACCAGTACTAAGGGCGACTCTCCGGCTCGCTACTCAGATAAACTAAGGAAGAAGATGATGCAGTATGAACCTTCCTTTGAGAAGAAAGAAAAATTACTCAAACTAAAAGAGTCATTAAGATCTAAACGTCAGGAGGGCGACAAGAAATCTGGCATCTCCATTTCGGCACCGTCTTCCCCTGTTACTAAACATCATCCCATGGTTCCTCCCCCTATTGTCAAACATTTAACTAAAGTTGCATCAAAAATGACCGCACTTCAGAAAACAAAATCACCACAAAGAAAATCATCTCCTATTCCTTCTCCCAAACCTTCCCCTATGCAAACTCCCATCAATTCACCAACGAAAGACCAACAGAAAAGACAAAGAAGCCCTTCCTCCGACTCATCCGAGTCAACATCAGAAAAAAAATTAAAACCCATTTATAATACAGGGGAAGACGTGTGCCGAATCTCCAAAGAAATCGAGGAGAAGGCGTTAATTCATGCAAAAAAACTAAAAAAATTTAAAGGCCTTAATTAATTTAAAAAAAATCAATGACCTGGATATTGAGAACCCCCGAAATTTTCACAACGCCAAAAGGGTTCTCACTGTGGTAAGGTCAGGCGTAGCTGGCCAGCAGATATGGGCCATGATGGCCCTTGCAAATGAAACATTTGGGATGTTCCCACCAATGTCGTGTTTTGACGATGATAATGTAAATAAACTAAAGCAATTTTGTTCAGGGAGGTTCCCGATTTTTGTTCACCCCTCCCTATATAGAGCCCTTAAGTTAACATTTCCCTTGGACATTGGCGGCCTGTCTCCTGATGGCACCATCAAAAGTGAGATGGGTACTGGCTCAATGGGAGAGGCCGTCGGTGTCCTGACCTCGGCCATGTTCAATGCAGGAGGGCAACCCTAATCGGTATTCATCATGGCCCTCTGGTTAGCAAGTGTAAATGCCCGAGGCCTGAGGTCCGAGTCTCGAAGGGTGAGGCTCTCTCGTGACCTTCAGCGTCTCGGGGTGAATATATGTTGTGTTCAAGAGACCCGTTTTTCTTCTCGTGACTATGAGGGCATTCTGTCTAGGGGTTTTTCCCTCTATTCAGCATGTTTTGATGGACGCTCGAGGGGTGTCTCTGGGCTGGTGAGCAAGTCTTTGAAGGCTGCGTGTGTTCTTGTCTTCGCGGATCCGGCGGGCAGGCTTTGCGTGCTGGATGTTACCATAAAGGATAAGGCTCTTCGTCTCATTGGGGTTTATGCGCCCAATGCCCATGCTGAGCGGCCTGCTTTGTTTCGGCAGATCGAGCCGTTTTTGACGCCATCGCGGCGGGTAGTTTTAGTGGGTGATTGGAATGCCGTCCTTGATCCCGATATAGATCGTATAGGGCCAAATTCGGGTACTAACAACCGAGACGTGAAACCATTTCGGGACTTTATCGACAGGTTTGATCTTGTCGATAAGTACCGAAATGAACATACTCGGGGGGTAGTGTGGACTTGGACTAATAGTGGCGGCTTGGCTAGTTATCTAGACCAAGTCTTAGTTAGGAGAGTCGATGCAGGGCTCTTAGGGTGTCCAAGTTTTCATGAGATAGTTTATTCGGATCATAGGCTTGTCCGGGTCCGTGTAAACTTAGATAAACCTAAGGTTAGGATGGCTGGCTACTGGAAATTAAACTCATCATTATTTGGTGAGCAAGATTTCCGGGACCAGCTACTATAAATGATTCAAAGGGAACTGACGGGTGCGGTTGTGGGAAATGCCTGGTGGGATAAATTAAAATCTAAAATCCGAACGTTTGCTGCTGATTATAGTCGTCGGCTCAATCTAGATAGATTAGCGGCGCAAACGGCTTTAGAGCAAAAGGTCGATCGGGCGGTGAAATCCCGTGATAGTGGGGACATAGCCTTAGCTAAGGCAGAGTTGGCCTCCTTGCTTATCAAGAAGTATCAAGCTCTGGTAGTTAGGGCTAGGTTAAAAAGAATGTCCTCTGAGGATACGAATATGGCCGCGGAATTGCGGTAAGAGGAAGCTCGGAATGCATCTCAGCGACATATCGCATGCGTCACATTGCCGGATAGGCGGACCGTGACAACAAACGAGGGCATATGCGAGGCTTTTCTTGACTACTTTCAGGAGCTTTTCACCAGGGAGCCCGGTCTGAGCCCTGCTCAGTTCGACGACTATTCAGCCGACTTTCCCTGCCTCGAGGCAGCTGAAGCGGCTAGGTGCGAGGGTCCCATTTCAGAGTCGGAAATCTGGGAAGCGATGAAACAGGTTGGCCTGGACAAATCTCCGGGACTGGATGGTCTTCCGTACGAAGTGTACTTGAGGCAGTCGCCCGTTTTTGTTCCCCTGCTGGCACTGATTTTCGGCAACTGGATGAAGCAGGGGTCTATACCCCAACGCTTCACCAGGGGCGTGATCAAGTTGTTACGCAAGGATAAAAACGGAGGGGATGGGTTAGGTAACTTTCGCCCTTTAACTGTTAAACACAGAGTTAAAGATTTTGGCTAAGATCTTGGCCAAGATCTTGGCCAAGATCTTGGCCAACCGTTTGCAGGCTGTCCTGTCTAGTCTGATTGGCTCTGAACAGACTTGTGCTGTGAAGGGTAGGACTATTCAGGACAACCTTCATATGGTACGCCTGATCATCGAGCAAGTCTACAGTGAAGCCGCGCTGATCAATTTAGATCAGTCCAAGGCCTTCGATAGGGTTGACCATCGGTTTCTAGAGGCTGTTCTTTCGGCAGCCGGTTTCGGGCCGTACTTTCGCACCTGGATCCGACTTCTGTATGCGACTCCCGGTGCGCTGGTGGAGGTGAATGGAGTACGATCGGAGCCTTTCGTATTGTGTCGCTCCATTCGTCAAGGTTGTCCGCTTTCGCCCTTGCTTTACGTTCTTGCGTTGGAACCTTTCCTTCGCAAGT
>OZ038479.1:86757075-86774575 GCA_964036315.1 Acanthosepion esculentum
GTACATTGGAATTTTTAATGTCAAAATTAACTTGAAAGCAAGAAGCCGGAAGAACCCTTAGCTGTGGGAAAGAGGCTGTAGGGTTGAAAGTACTTCATCATCCACAAGGTCATATAAACACGTTTGAAAGCTGGAAAGTGAGGATCGGAGATCTCCAGTACAGATATGGCAGCACTACTTCATTTTTAGTCTGATCTGACTCCTGTAATGTTAACGCAGGGCAGCAGAAACCAGTTACTTTCTGGAGTGGTACAAGAAACTGATCATCCATCATTTTTAGCAATGGATGACACATATAGTGCTGCACAAAAGTAAGTGAACCCCAAAGATAATAAAAGAAAATGTCTTCTTTTTTTTTGGATGAAAAAATAGACACAGAATGTCAAAATGCAAAAATATTTTTCATCCTTTAATAGTCAGTTTAATTCATAACTTATATAAATGTAGGTAGGAAAAAAGCAGATGTTGATAAGATAGCAAGGGTCAAAAAGACATGCTTGGGTCCCCCAATCAGGTCTCCCTACCACCCGGTTGGGGGTTGGCAGTTATGCACCAGACTTGTATATAATATACATACATATACATAAATATACCTGCTATTCTTTTAGAACTTTATTGTACACACTACTATTTTTCTTAAAAACATCTTTGTCTGATGAGTGGTTGCAGATCTGATATTCTAGAGGAAGGAATATGTTGGATTACTGATGGAGAGTATAAGTGTTTGGAAATTCACTTTAGAGATTATGACTGTAATTCAAAGAAAAGAAATAGGAACAGGAAGATTATCTGGTACACATCCCCATTTAATCAATTAGTTAGTACTAATTTAAGCCATAAGTTTCTCAAATTGATTGATAAACATTTTCCAAATGGCAACCCTCTTAGTGAAATAATTAATAGAAATGCATTAAACTAAATTATAGTTGCACCAATAATCTCAAGAAAATTATAATTGCACAACAATAGAACTCTAAACCAATTTAATAATCTTAATCATAATATAAGTTCTTATGAAAATACTAAGGATACTGACCTATGTAATTGTAGGAATCCTAACCAATGCCCATTGTCAAACAAATGTTTAACCAAATCTCTTGTGTATCTTTGTTCTATCTCTACAATGGAAAATCGGAGGGTTGAAAAATTCTATATTGGTAGTACTAAGAATTCTTCAAAACTCAGTGGTATCAACACATATCGTCTTTTACTTATAATACTTGTAGAAATAATACATCACTTTCAAAATATTCTTGGAGGTTGAAAGCTCAAAATAAAACTCCTAAAGTGAAATGGAAAATTTTAAAACTGGCAAGGACATGTAGATCCTTATATAAACATTGTATTCTGTGTTTACAGAAAAAATGCAGATTATCAGGTTCTTTGATAGAGATGCTTTATTAAATCAAAGATTTGAATTAACGGCTAATTGTAAATATACCATACCTTATAACTCTACAATCTTGCTAAACTTTTAAATTTGACAATTGCTTATTCTTAGATTTTAGCTAAACCTTGTTGCACCATATAAAGCTTATCTTTCTGTCAGTAACATCAATTTCAATGTAGTATAACTTTTACACGAATCTTCTAGTAGTGTTCCTAATATTTAGCATTGATGTATTGGTGTTTGGCTGACATTTTGATATTTTGCATTGATTGTTTTTATTAACGCACTATATAAAAACCCATTAGTTAACAGTTGTATTCTATTTTATTTTATATGGTCTATATGTTTAAATAATTCTGTTATATCTATATGTTTAAACTTTCCATCAGTTTCTTAGATGGCTTTTTTACTTACCAACTATAAAAGAGTTTGTTGTTGTTTTTTTTTTTGTTTTTTTTTTTAACTCACTGGTCAAGTATCTTAAGTTACCTTTCATCTTTCATAGGAAATGACATGTTCCAATGTATAGCATTGTAGCCAATTATATCCGAATAATCATATCATGGCTGAATAGTGTCTATGATTCTAAATCTGTGGGTCATGACCTCATATGTATGATTGCTTCTTAACTTTCATTTCACTTTGAACTTAACGTAGGTCATCCTGATTAGATGATCTTAATTAAAACAAAACAAGGCCTTCAACCATCTCTTTTCTTTCTTACTCTTTTTTTTATTTATTCCTTTTCTCATGAAAAGATGGTGTATCATGTTTTTAAATTTCAATAAATTGTCTACTCGCCAGTTATTTACTAATGTCTGATGAGATGTGTTAATATGCACTGAAAAATGATTGCATTTGTGTAGCGTTTTTTTTACATATTTTTGATGTAATATCCTAAAATAAAGAATATTACTCTACTTTTGTATTGCGCTCTCATTGAAATTGAACTCTATTCATTCTCCCTTTACATATATATGTATGTATATGTTTAGGATAAAAAATATACATACCCATAAAAAAAATTGTATGTACATATAAATATATTTCATCCACTGATGTTATAAATACAGTGCTCAATGTTATGAGTTGGTTAAAAGCACAGTCAGTCAGTTACATGCCATGCATGATACATGCTTAGCTGATTATGTATCTTTCGATACAAGACTGATGAGGCAGATTTTGTCCTGTAATAGGTTGCCATTTCATTCTGCAGTAGACCAGTTGCCATTCAAGGCTATAGAACCTAGTCTGTCCTATTTACCCATAGCTGGGGGGAGAAGAGGATTCATACCTTTCCCAAGGGTATTAGCACGTAGGTGAATGTAATGGATTCGAGTGAAACTCAAACTCAGCTCACCAATTCCTCAATCTGAGCCGCTATACATTACTCCACTGTGCCTCCTGATAAGTACATATACATAATATTGAAGATTATATATATATAAATTTCCGACTGACGTGAATTCGGCCGGTTTTCGATTCTAGCCAGAGGCAACCAGACATCTAGCCACACTGATGAGCTGTGATACAGCGAAACAGTCTGTCTGTGGATGACAATATATATATATATATATATATATATGCTTTTATTTACATTGTGCGTAATGCTCTAACACACAAATTCTACCATCTCCTTTGAGGCAGTACTTCAAAAGATACACATGCAGACGACATTTATTGACAGAAAGATATATGAGACTATACAGACATATTGACTAAGTTTAATAGTTATGCTTTTTTTCTTACAGAATTGTACAACAGTCTATTTAGAAAAAAATTCATTTCTTAATTTAAGATTTATCATAACCCTGACAAGTGGTGTATCTGTAAAAATTGAAGTGGGAAGTAAGTATTTTGCATTTTTATTTAACTATTTATTATTGTTGCTTTTTTTTTTATGCTCAGTGCTTTGTCTGCAACACTCCGATCACCTTCAGACACCTTAAACTACACTAATTTATAGGCTTGGAAAATTTGATACTCACAGGACAGATTGAAGTCAAGTTAGACAGAGGAAAACAACCCATAACTTATATAGCAAGGTTGAGCAAATGGATGTCAGAACAGTGTTTAGGAGAGATAACAAAAAGATAAAATTTATTAAGAGCTGCAGAGGACAGGAATTTGTGGAGTCATGATTGCCATATAGAAGAATAATTTACTGGCTGACATGTTTTCTTAGGCATCAACAATCTGAATTATTTCCTTTGTAATATAGTAACAATAAGAAACTTATTAAGCTTTATTTGACTAATTCAGCTTTATTTCTGAAAATGTTTATTTTTTTATAGTGGTTACGAGTAAGAAAGGAGACTGGATGTGCTTATTTTATTAGCATAATCATTAAAACTAATTTTTTGTGGAAATGCACTGTAACAAAAATGATCTGAAAATGATACAATATGTAAAGGTATTGAAATCAATTTTCTGTAGTAGTTGCCTCTAAGTGATGCCTGGCAGGAATGTACTGCAATAAATTTTCTATGGAAATGAATTGTAAGTTATGCATTATAGAAGTTTGCAATAGATACAAAGAAATCATAGAAATGTATTGCAATAAATTTTCTCTAGAAATATCTGGTAAACCAATTTACAAAAGAAATTCATTGCCAATACTTGACATTTAAGAATAATCTATTGATGATTCTACAGAAATATATGTACATCAGAATGTCTCTCAGAAAAATCACAAGCAATGGTTTAAAAAGAAAGCAAAGAAAATATATTGCAATATTTTCTTTTGATTTGTTATCACTTACCTTTGCTTCTTCTCATCGTAATTCTTAGTCTCTTCTTCTCCCTTGCTTCTAATTTCATGCCTATTATTACTATAATTTATGTTTCTTGGTCAGAAAGCATAATTGATTCCAGTTCAGGACTGAAGATCGGGCAAGCACTAAATTCTGATTCTAGATAGAAAAGTGTAATAAGCATACATATAGATGAACAAACAAAATAATAATACACACACACACACACACACAAGTTTTGAGCCACTCTTTGGATTTTAAAGATTTGCCTAAAAATTTAAGGTTGCATACCTTTTCCAAAACTAATTTACTAACTTACTTTGGGCCAGAGGGACTTTATCTTCCTGAAGAGTTTTATATATTGTAATAACAAAATTAACTCATTATTTCATAAAGTTTTCTTAAAATCTTAGGTCTTATACCTAATCTACCTTGCTGGCCAATGCTAATGATGAATAAGACTGACAGATTTTAAATTTTAGGTAACCCCATCTCTAAAAAATAGGATATCATGCACTAATGATATGAGAGTTAATTAAACCAAAGAAAGTATGAAACTTACTAATTATTAAATCTGAAAGGTTTCTCCCAAACCTCTGAACTATTGTTTTTATATAAAATGTTACATAAAAATCTATATCGGTTGCACAAGCCATGAGTTCAAAAAACGGTACAATCAACATCAAAATTCATTTAGGATAAATAAATAGAGAAATCAAACATCTCTCTCAAAGTACTTCTGGCACTTAAAAGAATCCAATAAAACACCTACAGTAAAATGGAAATTAATAAGAAAAGCTAGAATATGTAGGTCATTAAATGACCCATGTCCTTTGTGCATACATGAAAAACTATATATTACTAAGTTTATAAAAATTAAAATTTATTGAATCAGAGAAATGAAATAGCTATTTTTTTGCTGTCATTGTCAAAAATTTTCCTTAAATAATATTTAAAAATAAAATTAAAACAATGCGAGCTGGTAATATACATACTTATATTTGATATGAAAAAATAATTTTATATAATGTAAGTAATTCTATTACATTTACTTGTATTAAAAAGAAATATAGTCTATTAATAATTAAGAGTGAAAATATTTTAAAATTGTAGTTAAATAAAATGTATTCTAACCTAAATACCCCCCCCCCAAAGTCTTTAAGCATACAAGTAGGAAAAAATGCCGAAATAATTTTTACCGTTAACAATATAATTTTAAAAAAACCCAGATGACATGCATTTAACGAATGTCAGAATTCGTTGAAAAATACATCCCTACCCTCCCTAAACTTAACCCCTTTTTTGAACATAACTAATAACTGATACAACAAAAGGTAATAAAAATGAACACGCTACCACCCCTTGTCTGAATGATTCGATTTCTCTGTATCCTTGAAAACAGTGAATTTTGAATTTTTGTGTGCATTTAAAATCCAGTAAATTTAAAAAATAATTTACTCCTATATTTGCTTGAAGATGAAATGAAACTAATGTTTTTAATTGAATTACAAAATTAAATTTGAAGTTTTTAACTTCCATTTGTGAAACTTGGTTATTACTGTGTAGCGAAAAAACATTATTTTAAATCAGTTAATTTATAATATTTATGGTCTGTAAATTTACATTGAGCACTGTTTTGTAAAAATAAAAATAAAAAATATCAATAAGAACACCGGATTATATATCTTGCTGTTCTTTCTTTTTATTTATATATACATAAAATGTTATATATATATATATATATATATATATATATATATATATATATATAAACATTTCTAAAGAAATAATGGAGTTTATTTTTAATCAGACATATTTTTATTACTTAAAATTATATTTTTAGTAGATATCTGTATTTGAATAGACACTCTGTTAACTTAAACAGTGTTTATTTTATCTTCTGGCTTTCACACTTAAGAAAACGTAAAGAAACTTGGAAGGCTCAATTTCTTTAAGTTTTCTTGAGTATGCTGACTGGTAGATGAAATAAATACTGTTTAAATATACAGAGCATCTACTCAAATATGGTTATCCAGTTGTCTGTCTGTGTGTCTGTGTATAAAAATTATGGGTTGCATCGCTGTGTAGTAAGGATTAGTGAAATAGTTTTACATATCCTTACTTCCAAGTAGTTGGAAGCTCACTGGGAGCCCCATATTTGTAGCCTAGTATCAAAACAAAGCCATGCTTCATGAATAACTAAATGTATAGTTTGTAATTACTGGAATAATATTTAAAAAGCTATATCAAATGAACTTTGAGACAGGAGGCATATTTGTTATAAGTATATATGTATAAATATGAATTGAAAATTTCCTCCAGTGTTAGAAAATTTTAATTCTGCCACACACACACACACACACACACACACACATACATATATATATATATATATATATATAATTTTATTTTCCTTTGTAATAAAATTATAATGAAGTGACAACAATTGTCAGCCATCCAGATATGAAAGAACAACAATGCCTAATATTAGAATGATATGGAAAACTGTTTTTTTTTTTTTTTTTTATTCTCTTTTGTTGAAATTATTTCATAGAATTGGCAATTGAAAACAGACTGGTTTTGATGGAGAATAAGGGTACATGCATATGTATAAGAAATTTTTCCTCTAATATTTGGATCCTCAGCATTTGAGAATTTCTATAAAATCTATTGCTACAGTTTTGGGGAGAACATTGTCAGAAATTGATGATGAAGCCTCAACTGCTGCAAACCATTGCTTTCGACACAGATAATACAATGAGGATAATCTTTTATTCTCTGTTATGTTTTGCAGAAAGCCAGAGAGAAGGAAAGAACAATTAACGGCATATGAAAAAAATGTAGTTGACAGCTTATCAAATATTCAAGATGGATTTGCTTTCTGCAAAACAATGCAAAAAGGAGAAAAACAATGCCATTTTGTGTATGGCCTATATTGTCATGACTTTTTTCTTTTTTTTTTACTGGGTTTCTTAATTATTTGTTTACATTTTTTGGACATTTGAAATCTCATTAAACTCAAATCAATATTCCTATGAGAACTGAAGGAAAAATGGCTTTCTTCATTCAGATGACAATTTGCTTGCCTTTGACTGAAATCTAATAAGCAAAACATGCTTTTAAAATCTTTCCTCTTCCATTTAAGTCTTTCTTTTTTAGGCATTCCACCCCAAGCAAGGTGATAATGCCACTAAGAAGCAAGAGTTTACTGAAAGAAAGTAAATGAAAAAAATATTTAGTAAAGAAGGATATTAAAAGAGAATTCGGAAAGACAGAAGATAGTGATTGATGTTGCATTTAAACTTTTGTAGATCATAGTTGAAAGGAAAGCAAGAAGTCAGTTCCACAGGTAAGAAGTGTGAGAGAAGAAACTATTAGAATAGAACTTACAGTTAGATCTATTTCAACAGTTGAATGATGAGATCTAGTTAACAATTGAGTACTATGTTTAAATTTATGAGGTTGAAGTACCAGAGTAGAAAGTTGTGATGAAAATATTTACAGAAAAGCCATAGGGAAGCTAAGTTATGGTGGTGTCAAAGTGACTGAAGCTGAGATGCTAGAACAGGACTCATAAGATTACAGACCCTTCTTTGGATTTTGTCAAGAATCTCGAACTAGATAGCAGATATGGCAGCACTATTCAATACAGGGATGAATGGTAGATTTTATTTCCAGGAATAACTGAAAATACACTGTCAATTTACAATCAATTAAAATTCTGTAATTCAAAGTGAGCTGTGGCTCTTCAGTTGTCCATATTGGTCAATCAGTTTACTAAATCTGTTATTTTACTATCAAATTCAAATATGAATATGGACAGGACCCATAATAGAGGTTGTGGGACTTGAACAACACCCAGTAGGATGTCTTGTGTTTCAAGGAACTTCTTTCTGTATCAAGTTATTAAATTTCCATGCAATCTATTGGAACTAGTTCTGTTATGTGAGATATGTCACCACAGAGTGGCAGAACTTGCAACTATTCTAATGTCACCTCCTATATTCATTCTTTTATGGGCCCATGGGCATGTACCGACTCTAGGAATCTGTCCCTCTCTTGGTAGACAAGGACATAAATCAGTCATTGTTGCAAATGTATAATCAGATTTAATCTAGTCTCATGACCAAAAGATGTCTGAGAATATACCTGATATGACATTAATTATAACTGCAGACATTGAGAAATGCCTCTTGTTTTCAGTTGAAAAATATATACTCAGTTTGGTTCTAAAGCTCTAAGCGAGGATTTTGAACAGAATATCAGCTTTTCATTAAAGCATGACAAAACAAAAATAAGTTTCTTACAAACACCATTGTCAGTTATTAATTTTTTAATGAGTTATTTTTTTCATCATAATTTTGTTGCTTGCTTACACCTAGTAGTAATAGAAGTAATAGTCTTAAAAAGTTAGAATTTCTTAGATGAAAAATTGTCATTATTATTAATATTTGACTAGTTTTTCTTTCATCTTAATTTTAGTGTTTGTTCACATCTCATAGTAATAGGATATAATAATCTTAAGTTATTTGAATTTCTATAGAATTTACACACACACACACACACACACATATATATATATATATATATATATATATATATATATATATATATATATATGAGAGATATATGTATAGTGAGAGTGGAAAAGAGAAATATATGTACAGGGTATGTCAGTGAAGTTTAGAATGTGAATAATGTCTATGGTACATAAGATATAAATAACAGACAATATGCAAATAAATGCAAATATATTCAGAAGAGAATATTTAGTTATAGGAATGCTAACTTTCAAAATATCCACCATCTTACTGAATGTAAATGTTAATATATTTGAAGTTCACTCAATATATTATGCAGTCCTTGTTGATTTATATAACTTGAACAAATCTGTTAATCTGGGATAAATATCTTTTGAGAGAATAAAGCTTTGTTGAGTCAACTGATATTTTAACATGTTTCAATTTTGCATTTTGTATGACATCTATCTCTAACCTGGGGACTCAGTTTCAGTCACTTTCCCACTGCCGTAAGGATGCCTCTCTGTCTTTTTTATAAATACTTTCATGGTAATTGTTTGGATGAACTCTTTGCTATAGTACCTAAATTTTTAAAATTTAAGCACAGTATGAGATTGGCATCAAGATCTCATCAATTTACAGTAAATGTAGTTATAAATTCTATGCTAACAGTTTCTTCTCTCACACTTCTCACTTGTGGAACTGCTTTCTGATGCCAACTTTAATCTGCAAAAATTTAAATGCAATGTCAATTGCTATCTAGTGTCCTCCTGATTGCTCTCCTCTTTTTCTGCTCATCATTATTGTTTCTATTCGTAATTCTTCCACACCCTTGTGCTTTAGTAGCATTATTGCATTGCATGGGATGATACCAATTTTAAAAAATTACCTATGTATCTATCTATTTTTCCATCCATTTTCCCAGCTGTATGTATATGTCCGTCTGTCTTCCCAGCTGTATGTATTTGTCCATCCGTCTTCCCACCTGAATGTATTTGTCCGTCCGTCTTCCCAGCTGTATGTATATGTCCGTCCGTCTTCCCAGCTGTATGTATATGTCCGTCCGTCTTCCCAGCTGTATGTATATGTCCGTCCATCTTCCCAGCTGTATGTATATGTCCGTCCGTCTTCCCAGCTGTATGTATATGTCCGTCCATCTTCCCAGCTGTATGTATATGTCCGTCCGTCTTCCCAGCTGTATGTATATGTCCATCCATCTTCCCAGCTGTATGTATATGTCTGTCCGTCTTCCCAGCTGTATGTATTTGTCCATCCGTCTTCCCAGCTGTATGTATTTGTCCATCCGTCTTCCCAGCTGTATGTATTTGTCCGTCCGTCTTCCCACCTGAATGTATTTGTCCGTCCATCTTTCCAGCTGTATGTATTTGTCCATCCGTCTTCCCAGCTGTATGTATTTGTCCGTCCATCTTCCCAGTGGTATATTCCTATCTACCTGCCTTCCCAATTGTATCTGTCTATTCATCTTTGGAAAAGGTATGAACTCATCTCTTATTCCTCCAGGTATGAATTAAATAGTAGGGCAATCTAGGCACTTCAGTCTTGGTTGGCTGTCATTCAAGGGGGAGAAAAACTTTGAATTCTCAAACCTGGTCAGATGGAAAGCTTGTCAGTCATAATCATAGCTGTTTAATGACTCATAGGTATCATGCATATATATTTGTCCAGCTTAATTTAACTTGCAATCTATACAAAATAATTTGCAGGTCAGTTACAAAATTTACCCAATATTTCAAGTCACAGCACCATGACTCCATTGCAGCAAGGTTTCAGCTTGCTTGCAACTCCTGTGGCCTAAAGTTTAGATCACTCACTGAACTAATGAGTCACCAGATAATGTCATCAGCAGCAAAGAAATTAATAGTAAAGTCATGGTCACACTTAGACATAAGTTGACTTACCACCATGTATTTAGGAAAAATAAGTATTTAACATACATATAAAACCAGTATATTCAATTATTTACTGACACATATATAGTATTTACTTCAAAATTATATCAGAAATTAGGTTTCATTTTTAAAATTGTAAATAGGAGACAATATTTTAGTAAATACAATAACTATAGTCTTCAAAAAGGACTTTTTAAAAATTATATATCCACATATAATTTATACAAATATGTTCAAACAAGACGAGGGAAAACAAGGTAAAGTAAAAAAATTACTTGCCATAAAGTGGTAAATCAAAAAATTATAATAAAAAAAAAAGAAGCTAATCTGTTCCCCATTCCTTTTTGTCCAAAACAATGAAAATTAAATCATTTTTAGTCCTTCAGGTGTAAATATTGCATTACAATATCTCAAGCCTCTCAGATATCTGACCAAATTAAAGGTAATTCATTTGGATCACATTTGTGTCAAAATTTAAGATGCTGTGCATGTAATCACTGATCTTTTATTTTTTACCATTACTCATATTTCTTGGTTCATTTTCTAACCTTCCTCAGTTGCAGTATCTTTCTTCTGCTTATAATCCAGTTTCTACCCACCTGCTGTCTATCCTCACAACACACTACCTTTTTGGCTAAGACCAGAGGTCATGTGTACAACACTTGCATTCATGGTACCATACTGCAAGCCAGCATGATATAGGCCCTGCCAATGGACTTCAACCACCTTTGATCAGGAACATGATACACTGGACATGTGGTGTGTGTGCAGAAAACAATGTCAGGTCAGACTCGCTTCTTGAGAAGCTAGACCATGACAACCATGAGTCACTGCTGCACAGTCATAGATCACACTGAGCTAGCCATGTTGAGTGCAGCATGGGGCCTATTAGACAGGTTTGTGAGGACAGTTGAGGAAGTGGATGACCCAAGATGAGAGGATGTTTTTCAGAAGCACAGCTGATGCTAGTGACAGGCTTATGTAGAGAGATAAACTGAGATCCTCTGTCAGGCATGACCCAATTTACTTTATACGAGATTAATACTGGTCCTGCCATAATGAAGATTGTCCTTTCTCCAGCATACTTCATTTATTTGTTCTATGTATAATCATGGCCAGTTACTTGTTCTCAAACTAAATTAAATTATGCAATTGAATTTATTATGAAGCTTTGTTGTGAAGAAAATGGCAACTTATTTAATCAAAACAAGGGACAGCATATTGCACATGTTATCTGCTAGTGAAAATAAAGGCTCATATGACTTCTCTCTTTATATAGAAAACATTGTGCAAATTGTTTTTCCACCTCAACCAATCACTGAATTCCCAACTTACATATAAGCTGATTGTCTCAAGCAATGAATGATTTTTTTTTTTTTTGTGCATTGTGATGCTGAGAGCTGCAAGAGATAGAAGGAGGTGGAGAGCCATGATCGCCTATGTCCTGAAAGGACATGGCACATAAAAAGAAAGATGTGTGAAGAATAATTTTGTGACCTATGAACTACATATTTGTGTCTATCAACCTATGTATTTTTTTTTATTTTTACCACTTCTAGAACTCTTTAACTACAATGTTTTAGTTGGAAATGGATATCCTCTATTGTGTAATCCTAGCATTCCTGGTCTGGAAAAGTGTCCTGTATGTTTGATTACTTTGGCTTGATGAGGCTAGCGCAAGATTTCCAAGGAAAATCTTTTAAAGTGTACAGTTTTGATTTTTCTGCCTATCCATGGCTTGTTTTTACTTCTCAACCAGTGCTGAAATCAGTTCATGTTAGTTTGGTGATTTAGCATTTTAAATGCCTAGGTGATGGTAAATATACAGGCAGAACTAGCCAGAGGTTGGGAGTGAGAATTGATCAGCACATAACAGAAGGGATCTATAGAGATCAGAATGACAATTTACATATGCTTGTCAATATATCTGGGTCTGTGATTGCAGATTGCCATTTGAAAGTGAAATTGCTGGAAGTGAGCCTGTTCACAACAATCTTCATTTCACGATTAGATTAAATCAGACAATTGTCCTGTCATACTGCATCCTGGAGCTTACATAGAAGACCAGCATGCCAAACCCTGTCAAACACCTTTGCGATATGTCGAACCACAACTCAAACTTTGCCGTTATTATCAAGAGCTTGATATACATATTCAGTGATGGCCATTAGCACATCAGTGGTAGATTTGGCAAAAAGGAAGCTATATTGTTTGTCAGAGAGTAGGTTGTGAGGGGTAGGGTGCTTAACCACTTAATCAAGGATGAAAATAAATAAACAGTGTTTTGTATTGATTTTTAACATCAACTTGTGATTTTTCTAGTTAAAAAGAATAATTTTAACATGTTCAGTATTATGGGTAATGTTTTATGTTTTGTTAAGACTTAGCATCAGCAAAAGAAATTCACAGATTTTGAAAAAAAAAAAAAAAAAAAAATATATATATATATATATATATATATATATATATATATATATATATATATATATATATATATATATATATATAAGGGTAAATTGTCACCATTTTATATTTTTCATTTTGTGCATGTGTATTATGTACTATAGTAGGGTCAGTTGGGCACCGTCTGTGAGAAAAAGAGCACCATGAGGTCAGTGCAAAGGATTCAGCAGCCACAGGGAAAACTCACTCTGATCTTTGCTAAGAAAAAAGCTTTCTTTTTTTTTTTTTGTTGGTGAGGGCCTCAGACTCAATACAGGGGCCTACATCAAGTACCTTGAGGAGGCAGTGCTGCTCTGGGTCAAGAGGATGGCTGCTGGAAGACCTTATGTCTGGCAACAGGACTCAGCACAATGCCACTCAAGCAGGAGAACGCAGTCATGACTGTCAGACAATTTCTGCAACCACGTCACCCCTTACATCTCTTCATACTGCAGCCCCCACCTTGATTATTATGTGCTGAGTGCAGTTGAGTGAGAGACCAGCAAAACTCCTTGTAACACTAAAAATGAGCTGAAGGCAAGAATTATGACAGTATTCATCAACTTGAACAAGGAGACCATCCAGAAGTGTTGCAGGAGATTTCAAAGTTGTCTGGAGGTCATTATTGAATAAATTTACTCTTTAGTATTTCAAGATATTTCTGTGTAATTTTAGGAAATATATCTGTTAAAATGAGATGTCAGTGTTATTTTCATTTTTGCATAATTTAGATGATAATTTATCCATAGAACCCTGTACATACATACATACAAACGATGGATAAGTTGTTGTCTAACTTAGGCAAAAATGAAAATAACACTGACATCTCATTTTAACAGATATATATTTACATAAATCTTTCGTGAAATGAATTACGTTATGGTGCTCCTTTTCTCCCATACAGTGCCCAACTGGAACTTCTATACTGTGCAGTTGACAAATTCAAAAACATACAATGTACAAAATAAAAAATATAAAATGGTGACAATTTACCCATCGCACCTGTATATTTTAAATATATATATATATATATATATATATATATATATATATATATATATATATAATATGAAATGTGTGTGTGATAAGTCACTTCTTTACAGAAAGGCTATCTGTATAATGTTGAGCTGAGTGGCCATGGGTCCACAGATGACTTTGCAAACCAGTGTCATTCCAGCAAACCTTTTTAAATATGTGACACAAAAATACTTTAGAGTATCTTGAAAGTGACTTTCCTCCTTGTTCACATTCTTCTGCCTCTTCAGGCCAGAGTCAGATCTGCAAATTTCATCAAAATATGTTACCATAATTACAGGTCTCTCTGGAAGGACATTCACATAGTCAGCATTAGACTTAATTTTCATATGATCTTTGATGATCAGCAAATCTGGCACAAGGTAGAACAACTTTCCCACAGGTGCTGCATAGGACCTGAGACTGAATATCTCTTTGGATTGAGTCTACATCACCTTTCTTAAGAGTCCTTTTCAACTTAAAATGCTCAAGTTTTTTTACCTCAAAATGATTGCCATTATCAAAAACAAACTCTTTCTAATGGACCTATTCTCTACCTTTTTCTCCCAGTCTTTGACACTAATTTCAAGATTTTTCAGATTGTCTTTAAAAGCATCCTTGAAACATTTCTTGGGTTTGTATCTGGGGCACTGACCCTGAGCAAGTTAACTGTAAAACTGCAGCTTAGGCTAATTCTCAGCTTCCATTATTCTGAAATACCCTGCTCAGTGCAGATGATTCTGAGCGAGCAGTTTCTCTCTGCTAAGTGTTTGGGCCTATCACAGAACAACTGTGTCTGGTGTGAAAGACTGCCACTTGATGCTTAAGATAAGCCTAAGTCACTTTTCATGAAATCTTTCCAAGGTTTGGATATGATGGCAATATAGTCCATGTTTCTGAAGTGTACTGAAGAGCAGTCAGGACACACAATAGGTAGACACAGATCTTAGTATCAAGTGGGACATCTTTGTCTGAGCAAACACATTTTGCTGTTTGTTTTTATTGTATGATTTATTGATTTCCGGATGCAAAGTACCATCACTAGTGAGTTTACTTCAAAAATATCAACAACCTCGAGCATCTGACCCTGAACAAAAATACGTTTGACATCGCATTGCCCTGTGTACATAACCTTAGTCTTTTTTTTATGCTGTTGGTTAGCCCAAACACGGTGCATACTCTTGAAAAAAGGTCTATAATTGTTTACATGTACCTGTTGGCATAAGCAACAAGTTCTACATTATTAGCATAGAGTAACTCTCAAATAATTGAGTACAAAAAACTTTGATTTAGCCTTGAAACAAATATAGTCAAGACTTTACCTGTGATCCTAAAATGCAGGTACATGCCACTTCACAATCCTGGAAAGCATATGTGAGAGACACTGCAAAGAAAATAGAGAATAAAGTGGGAGCAGGAATTGTCAATGACTGTGGTTTCCAATAGAGACCCAATGAAGTTAAGTTGGCCTTTCATCTCCTTATATGTATATTGTTTCGGTAATGCTAGTTGCGTTTTCAATTAACAATTATTGTGGACTTGAATATGAGTCTGCTTATTAAATGAATAACACCAAACAGTATATAAAATAAGTGATAATGTATATATTAAAACAAGTATACAATGACAAAAGAAGAAAACATTTAAACAAGTGAATGTGTTAGTGTGTAGAAGACCGAGAGAAAAGTAATGCATTAAAAGTCAAGTGAAGTGAACGAGCACCAGTGGGGACACTTTTACCCCGCATGCGGCTACATCTCATAGCTGGAGTTGATAGAGGATGGAAAAGGATGGGTGAGCATATATTTTTTAAGGCAGTGTTATAAAATTTACTAAGCTTGTAAAAGACATCTTCACTGGAAGAGTTATTGCTAATTCTATATTCTATGGAGGAAGGTAGGTGCTTGATTATGGATGGAGGGTGGTTAGAATTTGGGTGGATATATATTGGATTGGCATTTGTTTTCATGTAGGGTTGGAATGCATTATTAATGAGGTCTAATATAACATCAAGGAAATCTACTTTTTTTTTTTACAAAAAAAAGAAGAAAAATCATCAAAGATTGTGTGTTTAAAAACATTAATTTGGACTTTGCTAACCAGACGCTTCTCTATAACTAAGTGGTATAGCACGTCAGATCAAATGATGGTTCTGTATAGGATACATAATCGATTCTTGGAGAACACATATTTTCTACAAAATTTCTCAAACATTCAGGCCAGTAAATGTAATTAATACTGATTAATTAAAAAACAGAGCATTTACTTTAAATTGTATCTAATTAGATAATGTATAAACAAAGTATATTAATAATTGTTGGACTTAATTCATTTCATTATATATATATATATATATATATATATATATATATGTGTGTAATTTGGCAGCAACTTTTCTTTTAAACATGTTGTGTTGAATGTTAAAGACAATATGGTCCTGCATATTTTCAAAATATGCAGGACGATGTTGTCTTTAACATTCAACACAACATGTTTAATATATATATATATATATATATATATATATATATGTATATGTAAATACTTGAACAAAACAGAAAAAGTATACTTTGGACAGTTTATCTTTAATTTGGATCCTGCTACAAAATATTATTTGAATAAAATAAAAAATGAAATTGACAGATATTGTCAGTTGAATTTTGCAAGACAATGTTTTGATGAAGGTACAATAATGTAGCCAAACATGTAGCCAAATTTATAAAAGTTTTCCTATTTCTTCCTTTTTTCTTTTAATCATTGTGTTCAATTTAATCCACATTTATCAATACATTTTCATTCCCATAATATTTAAACTCTTTTAGCTTAGTTTGAATATTGAATTTTTTTACTATTATTTCTCTTTGTCATTTTTGTTTGTTTTTCCTGTTATCTCTTCTGCTCCCTTAATTATAGCTGTCAATTTACTATTCATATATGTCATTTTTGGTATTCCTGAAAGCCTAGAATCCGTTCTTGATTTCCATTCAGTGATATTCTCTCTGATCTCATTAGAATAAAGTTTCTTTCTGAGAATCATTTACTCTTTATTTTAAAGTCAAATTTGACTCTATGATCCCTTGCTATATAAACTTTGTCTATAATGGTCCTGGCCTTGTCAAGATATATGGAGTCACTTTCATCTTTGTTTCCCGTTTAGGCTTTTCCCCACTCCACTTACAGCTTCATTTCAAACAAATATATATATATATATATATATATATATATATATATATATATATATATATATATATATATATATTTATAGTGTGTGTATCTGTATGAACATATACAGGGTGTGGCAGAAATACCTCCCAGAAATACTTCCCAAATAATGGTAAGACATTGCCACTGATTTCTTAGCATTATGTGAGAGGTATTTCTGCTGCAACCTGTGTGTATGTGTACACACAAACAGTGGTGACTCTAGGTCATCAATGTTTGTCAGGTTTATTACAATCTTTAACAAAATAT
>OZ038479.1:86779575-86849575 GCA_964036315.1 Acanthosepion esculentum
TTATATGTATTTGATACAAAGAACCATATATGTATAATCTCTCTCTCTCGCTATATATATATATATATATATATAATGTAACCCGGATATAAGATATATTTTATCTGGTCCCAAATTCGAGCTATACTTACCTAAACAAAATAGACCAAACTCGGATATAAGAGAAATCCGGATATAAGAGACTTCTTGTCCGGTCCCAACAACTCTCTTATATCCGGGTTACACTATATATATATATATATATATATATATATATATATAGACAATATTAGTGGTAAATATACACATACATATGCAATTATATATACACATACATATATGTATAAAAATAATTCCAAGAGGATATGATCCAGGTAGAAACTCAATGTCCAGGACAGATTAAGGATATAATAAAAAGACTTAAACACTAATATTCCATGGTCATAATTTATTCCATTGGAATCGTAAAAATGATCCAATTCATCAGACCTACAGATTCAAAAAGAAAACATATATATATATATATATATATATATATATATATATATATATATATATATAATATACAATTGAGAAAATACATGTAAATTATGAGAAATCTCTAAAAAAAATAACACTCAATAGAAAGACAAGAACTATCATATTCAAGTGAGTGACTTATTTGGTTAACCAGCTTGGACATTTTGCATTGAAACGCTCATCAGGGCCAGATGTTTCATAAAACATTTACCCAACATCTGTTCCTGATGAACATTATTTAACCAGGTAAGTTACTTAAAATTTTCTAAATTCATTGAAATATGTATGTATGTATGTATGTATGTATGTATGTAATGAATGTATGTAATGAATGTATGTATGTAATGTATGTATGTATGTAATGAATGTATGTAATGTATGTATGTATGTATGTATGTAATGTATGTATGTATGTAATGTATGTATGTATGTATGTATGTATGTAATGTATGTAATGTATGTATGTATGTATGTATGTATGTATGTAAATGAAGAAATATAGTTTTAAGGTATGCTATATAAAGTGCTCAATATCAGAGATAGAGCATGTGTAAATATAAAAGTCAACATTGAAGTCACCTCTGAGTGTTGACTTCAATGTTCACTTATGTGTGCATGCATGTGTTTCTAATAAAAATAAATGCAATTAAGATTGACAAAATACCTACTGAAATATTAATAATTAATAATGCTCTAAGTGGTATTAAATGCTAAGAAGAGTTATGTCCCTTGAGCCGGATGTTAAGAAGACTTATTTGTTTGTTAGTGAAGTAGATATTCTTTCAGTATGAGTGTCAAGGGTAACGAATGTTGTGGTAGGTGAACATTGAAATTGTGCCGAGAGGCCAAATCTTAGAGAGTGCTTTCTAATTAGACTAAAAGCAGTGGCAACATTAGTTTTTTACAAGTTGAGAATTTCAACAAGGCAATATATTTTTGTTTTTTATATAACTGTAAAATTTAGAAAATATATGAGAAGGTATGCTGAAGTAAGAAAATGTTACAAGTTAGGAATTATGTGGTTGATGTGTGTGTATAAATTTCTGTCACGGAAAGATCCATGAATGCCTTGGTTGATGTTGTCAGTCCAATATGCTGGGAGGGAAAGAGAGAAAGGAAGTGAAGATGGTAAATATCTGATTTTTATAGGTGCTTAACAGTGCCCCCCCCCCAATAACTTCTTATTGAATTTGCTGAAACTATGTGGATATAACCCACAGTATGTTATGTTGTCTTGGAGTGTAAAAGGAAATATGTAAAGATGGGGATGGGGCTTCTGGGAAGCAAAGTAATTGGAATCTGCAGCAAGCCAATTAAGCAAAGTTCATCACAACAAAATGAAAGATAGGTTAAATCCACTGAGGACAAAATCTTAAAGCTATGTCAGAACACCTTAAAAACATAATGAGAATGTATCCAAGTGTCACTTCCACTGGTAATAATGTCCAAGTATATGTAGCCTGTCATAATGGAACGACTTTAGAGACTCAAGCAGAACCAGAGATGCCAGACAATTGTTCTGTTTCCTGGTATTTGGTTTATCCTTCTGTAAAATTTATATTTCTTGAATTTGGATGTTCTCATCAAATATCTGGGGTGGTCGGGTAACTGTTAGAGACTAAATGACAGTAAGTCTGCTTAAGTCACAAGCATCTTTCTCTATATTTTCACAGATCACAACACTGCTATCCATTTTCAGTTCTGATTATGGCACAACTCCAAGTGTACCAATTGCTATGGTCATATCCTTGCTCCACACCTTTCTCACTTTCTATCAAAGGTCCTTGTGCTGATAAATCATCAGTTACCTCCCCTTAAGATCTCGGAGGTATAAAAAGCATCCTGTAATATCCATCAGTAGACAAGTAGTCAGAGTAAAGTGAATAAAGCTTTGGTGTAGGTTTATTCACTGGTTCTGTTTTTACTACAGTCCTGCTATTTTGTGTGTGTGGGTGTGTGCATGTATTTTAACCCTATCATCCACTAGCACAGCTGCATTGACAACCTAACAAATCTTCTTTTCTTCATTTATGACTATCAGATCTTGAGTGGTGGCTCTAGACCCCCAAATTCCAGCATACCATAATCTCTTTATTCTTTAATATGCCCTCTTGTTTAGAAATCACATGTTTATTTTGTTAAAATTAAGCCATTTATTTGAATAAAATGTCTAATTCTGAGGAACCTTTTGTGAAGTTCATAATAGCAGCAAAGATTTTGCAACCTCAGCTGCTTATCTTATTTTAGGCAGATATACTTTTTTGTGTTCACACAAAGACAGAAATCAGTTGATTTATACATATTTTCCTGTTGTTTTTTTTTTATATCTGCTATAGAATGTATTAATAAGTCTATTCAAACCAAACAGTCAACAATGAATGAATTATTAAATCTAGTGGTGACAGCTAACAGAAAATTCACAGGAAATACTGAGAATTATGATAATGTTTGATTTTAATTTTCCTGTGTTCTTATTTACTTTCCTTATGTATCCAAAACCCATAAGTCCTAAAGGACAAAACATCACATGAAAACTTTCTCACTGTCATACATTCTCCCCAATATATATATATATATATATAGGATACAGGTTCGATTCCTGTCGGAGAGCGAAAATTTTCTATGAAAATTTCTCAGACATTCAGACCAGTAAATGTTATTTAATACTGTTTATTATAAACAGAGCATTTGCTTAAATACTTGTATCTATAAAAAGAACGTTTAACATAATATATATAAATGTCTTTAAATAAATTGTCGGACTATGTCCAATTCAAAAATATATGACGTCATTTGTTTACATTTGATACGCTAGAGCAGATATGAATAGAAGATATTCATGGAAGATTTAAGTTTAAAGAGAGTAAAATCGACCTTGCTAACCAGACGCTCCTCTGTAGCCGAACGGTTAAGGCACATCACGCGAAATGATGGTTCCGTATAGGATACAAGTTTGATTCCTGTCGGAGAGCGAAAATTTTCTATGAAAATTTCTCGGACATTCAGGCCGGTAAATGTTATTTAATAGTGTTTATTATAAAACAGAGCATTTGCTTAAATACTTGTATCTATAAAAAGAACGTTAAACATAATATATATAAATGTCTTTAAATAAATTGTCGGACTATGTTCAATTCAAAAATATATATATATATATATATATATATATATATATATATATATATATATATATATATATATATATATATGAGAGAGAGAGGTAAAAATATACTCAATAATATACTATATCTTAAAAAACTTATATATATATATATATATATATATAAATTCACTATACCACATTGATGAGATGTTTGGTGAGATTGCCAAATACAAAACTTTTAGCACTCAGGATTTAAAAATCTATCATCAGGTAGAAATATTGAAAGACAAGCCTTACTCATCTCTTTGGGGTTGCAAATGGTGTGGCCAGTGCCCAAAAGTCATTGATTAAATAAGAACATAAAGGCATGCGGCAATGACAAAACTGATCACAATCTTAAGCAGTACATGGCCACTGTTGAAAAATACAACCTTACACTAGACAGTTGTAATTGTTCTGATAGGAAAAATTCTATTAACCTACTATGATATGTCATAAACAAAAGGACAATGCCGCCAGACTTTATGCAACTGAAGCCACTATGGGAATTACTAATCCCTAATAAGATCTGTCTTTTAATGGGCCATCTCTATGTTTACACATTATTCCCTCTGCGTAACCTCATTCTCTGAAAAAATACATCTGTTAAAACAAATTATCATTTTCCCACTAACTCCTGTTGTCAAGGCCATTGGTGGTTGAAAAAGGGATATCACCAATTTTGCTATCATGGCAGTAAATGCCCTAGTAGTATAAATGAATGCCTCCTACTGTGCTACTGCTGCCTCGTAGACAATCCAATCACCCTGTAGGATTCTTCTTCAGAACACTTTCTGTTGTGGCCTGTTTAGGGGCCAGAAAGAAAGACACGAAAGATGAAGGTAAGTTGAACAAGTGTATTGAAATAACAGATATATATAAAGCAAGAGTGTTAGTAATAAGCAGATAGAGGTGTACGTCCAAACGGTAGGTTAACACTGCGTCTCTGCTCCCCAACCAACTCAAGTATTTATGAGAGGAGGAAGAGTTCATTCTACTGTAGGAGAGTTTACCACAAAACTTTCACAGTCAGAATGACGACAATCAGTGTTAGAAAAAGCGGCTTATACCATTGTGGAGTCTCTAAAGAAATGGCAACATTATTTTATCAGCCAGCACTTTCGACTACTCACATACCAAAAGTCTGTAGCATTCATGTACAAGAAGGCTATCCCTCATTTGAGCCCATGAACTCCCCCCACCTGATAGAACAGCTGTATATATGCTACCTGTTGATTCTTATGAGCAGGTGTCAGATTATAGTTAAGCTTTATTTAATGAAATCTGAAATCTTGGTCTGTTTTTATATGCAGAACAATTGCTGTGAAAATATTTTTAGAAAAGGAAAGCTATGTTAAGATGGGAAAGTGATTAAAGCCAAGATACCAGGTCAGGACTGATAACCTTGCAGATTCTTCTTTGCATTTTGTCATTCTCTAGATACATGGCAGAAGCACCAGACAAGAGGCAGTAATATTCAATGCATGTAGGAATGGTACTATTATAAAAGTGCAAGACAGATTCTGATGAGAAAAATTGTCTAACAATTGTCTGCCTTTGTGAGCAGCAGACTTAGCAATTGATTCAATATCCTCTATTTAAAGTAATTAGCTGGTTATAGTTAAAAACCTTTTGCCCATGTTGGCAGCTTCTGTAATAATAAAACTTCTCTGGCACATTTGGTAGCTCCACTAGTATAAATATAAATGACTGTAAAAAAGATTTTTTTTTCTTTGATTAGAAAGGCCATAAAAGAAAAGATTGTATTAGAACTTTCCAGATTTGGTAAAAATGATAATCTAAAAGACTACAGTTTTCAAAATTGATTTTGTACTTTTGTATTACTGGAAGCAAACTTGTTATTATTTTAGCAAGCAATGCAAAGATCAAAGACATTGCGAACTGATAATCTGAGAGAAAAATTAGTTATGTTATTTCATTGTGTGTGTTTATGTGTAAGAAAGAGAGAGAGAGAGAGATACAGTGAGAATTAAGAAGCAGAAAAGAGAAGTCAAAGGAAATGAGAAGGAAAGAAATTCTTTTAAAAGGAAAAAAGAAAAAAAACAAAAGAGAAAGAAAAGATAGGAAAAGAGATAATTTCAACGAGGTGAAAAAAAAGGAAATAAGATGAGAAAGGAAAGAGAAAATGAAGGAGAGGGGATAGGGAAACAAGTTATTTGAAGAGGAAAGAAAAAAAGAAAATGACAGGAAACAGGAAAGAAGGCAAAGAGAGAAAAGGAAAGGAAATGATAGGAAATATAAAAAGAAAAAGCAAAGAGATGGTGAAAGATAATTTCTAGATTGGAGTGGGGGGAAAAAGAAAAAATTAGAGAAGAAAAGAGAAAACGGGAAAGAACAAAATAAGATATTTTAAGAGGAATGAAAATAGCAAATGGCACAGAGAAGGAAACAGGAAAAGAAAGAAGGAAAGAAAACCTTGTAAAAAGAAAAGACAAAAAAATGAAAAAGGAAAAATAAAGCAAAGTAGCATGAAAAGAGATAGGGAAAAAATATAATTTCAAGAGAGTAAAAAAAAATATGAAAATAAAATAAAAAAAGGAAAGATAAAAAGAAGGAAAAGAGATAAGGGAAAAAAATTATTTTAAGAGGAGAAATAAAAAAAGAAAAGACAAAAAGTAAAGGAGGAAAAGAGAAAAAAAAAACAAAAGAAATTGACAAAAGAAAAATAAAAAACAAAAAAAGAGAAAGTGTTTATTTTTCAAGAGGGAGAAAAGGAGAAAGATAGAGAAATGAATGAAAGGAATCAGGAAAAAAATAAGTTATTTAAAAGGAAAAGCAAAACGGGAATAAAATAACAAAGTTAAAAAGGAAACAGAGGGAGAGAGAGAAATTACTTCAAGAGGAAACGAAGAAAATAAATAAAATGATAAAGGGAAGATAAAGAGGGGAAAGTTAGGAAAATAAGTTATTTCAGGTGAAGAAGAAGAAGAAAAAAGGAAAGACAATGTAGAAAAAGGAAAAGAATCAAGAGAGATCATTTCAGGTGCGAAATAAGAAGGAAAGAAAATAACAAAGAAAATAAAAAGGAAGAATTAAACAAATGTAATGTGGTATTAAGAATAATACATAAATAAATTATGAATGAAAATCACTTTCAGACATTGTAAATAGTGTGATAGAGACCACATGATATTATTCTTACAGTATTATGTTCACATATAGAATCAGAATATATATAAAGTACAGTGCGCATCCAAGCAACTCCTCTACTCCCACTGGTTTGATTTCAATGATTCATTCAAAAGCCCTAGAAATATTAAGCACTGGGAACAATTTTTGTTAATCTCAGATTCAGGGTTAAAAATATATATTAATATATTATACTAGCTATTATTGCTGCTTTCATGTTTCAAAGAGGAGTAACTCTGATTTTCCTTTTGTACCCAAAATCCCAAATTGCAGTGCACATTTTATTATAAACTAGCTTACAACCCACCCTGTAGGACGGCATTTAAGCTAGCTCCTGTGGAGGACTCTTGGTTTGGCCATCATCACAATAGCTAGAGAGGAGTAGATGCAATAGGCATCAATAAACTACAGTAGAAAATTGATCACTGCATTTAAGTATTGAATAAATGTTTAAGCTTACCTTTTAAAAGTTCAATGATAATTCTTCTGCTGCCACTTAATTTAAAGGCAAGTTCATGTACGTAGATCCTTACTTTCTGTACAAACAATTGTTTTTATTTCATGTGTGACAGAACAGGAGACAATTTATAAGATAAAATTAATTTAGTGTAAAGATGGGAAAATAGAATTAGTTATACATTTAACATTTGAAGAATTAGAGAAACATAATAGCTAATTAAATTAAACCTATATTATGGAATCTATACGAATAAATGTGAAATTGGAGCATCCAACAAATTCTGGGGTTAAAAAAGGCTGAACTCTACTCTATAGTAACATATATGCTAAAAGCTCAATATCTGTATTATATATTATCTGCTTCTAGGTGATATCAATTTTCAGGTTTAACTAATTTGCATAATGATTTTAAAAAAGTGTATTTCATTAATTAACTGTCCATTTAAAAATTTTTTTGTTTCAAATATTTCAAGTAGTGAATGTCTTTGTGAAGTGATAGTGAGCAGGAAAAGCCTGCTAATATATATATATATATATATATATATATATATATATATATATATATATATATATATATATATAATATATCTTTTCATCACAAGCAAGGCAACAATACCACTAAGATGCAATAATTTACTGCATGTGAGAATAAGAGAAAAAAATATTAGAGACAGAACAATAAACAAATAGGAATTAAGAAATTTAGAAGTTTACTGGAAAGCAAGATGGAAGATACCATGAGCAAGAAATGTGAAAGAAGAAACTGTTAGCATAGAACTTATGGTTACATCTAACCATTTCAATTATAAAATGATGAGACCTTGCCACCAATCTGATACTACATTGGAAATCATAAAGTCTAGGTATCATAGAGGAAAGCTCATTCAAAATAATTACCATGAAAATATTCATAGAAAAGGCACAGAATCCAAGATGCCAGGTCAGGACTAATAACATTGCAGATTCTTCTTTGGATTTCATAAACAATCTCTAAACACAGAGCAAATGAACCAGACCAAATGTGCGAGCAATATTCAATGCATGGTGAATGATAGTCTTATATATATTATATAGTTAAATGTATAGAACTTAGAACTTTATATATATATATATATATATATATATATATATATATATATATATATATGATAAAAATAGTCTTAAGGTATGCAATATTTATGGGTAAAAGTGCTCAATATTAGAGATAAAGCATATTTAAATATACGAGTGGACCCTGAGGTCAACATCAAGCACCAACAGTCTATTTCATGCTTGAACACAATCTTCAGGCTATGCGTGTTTTATTATAGCTCAACTGTCAGTCAGGCACAAAGTTATTGAAATTTTTGCTCATATTTGTGTTATCTTCAGGCCATGTGTGTTGTGCTATGGCTCAATTAGCAGTTGAGCCATAACACAACCCACATGGCCTGAAGATTTAAGCATTGAACAAACTGTTGCCACTTGGTTTGGTTTGTTTGTTGAACTCTGTATGGGTCATTTAATAACAAAAGTTAATTTTCAGGGGAGGTTTGGTTCCACTGAAAATCCATGGAAATTTAATTTTTTTTATCATCATCGAATGACCATGGGTAATATAAAATAGAAAACCAGAACTGATCTCTCCAAATATTTCTGGCAATTAAAGAATCAATCAAATGAGATATTATAAGAAGAGCCAAATTTTTATAACAGGAAAGGAAATAAATGTAACTTATGTCTTGTTGAAAATTTGTTATCAGAAAACACTTAATTAACCTTATCTTATTAAACAATAGATATGAATTAATGGTTAAATGTAGGCACAAAAATAAATATCTGCTGAAATATATTGATTAATTTTTAATATAAATTAAAATTTATTTTTAGGTATATTACAGTTAGTTTATTTATATATATATATAATATATATATATATATATTTATATATATAGGGAACAAGTAATCTCTCTTTTAATAATAAAAAATTGATATTTACAACTCTAAAAAATACACTTTTCTTTGTTTTTTTACACACACACACACATAAATCCTCTTTATTTTAAATGCCAAATATAATTTTTAAAATTAAAAATCTGTAACCCCTTTATAATATTACTATATTACAATAACCAGATATATTTTAAAACTTAAATTGTGTAACTGCCTGTCTATACTCAGCACCTGAAGATTGCATTATGCATGAAACTCCAAATTATATACCTACACATATAGCAAGTATTTATCTCAAAATTGCATCACATTCTTTTTTTTTTTTTTTTTTTTTTTAAGCATTCCACCCAAGCAAGGCGGGAGTGCCACTAGCACGCAATGGGTTACAGAGAGTGGGAGCAAGAGTAAAGTGGTGTGAAAGAGGAAAGGATGAAGAGAAGGACAGGGAATTAAATGAAGGCATCTGAAGCGGTTGATTGACATTGCATTTAAATAATCAAAGTTTATAGCTATCAGGGAAGCAAATAAGAGGAAGGGAGTTCCACAGACGGGAAGTGCGAGACAGGAAGCTATTGGAGTAAAGAGACGGCTTTTAATGCCTCAAAAACAAAACTGCTCTCTTTTACCCACCACAGATAACCCTCCCTACCTCCCATTAGAATGTCTGATGCCCAACTCCACGAGAGCGCCTCTCTGCACCTGCTTGGTCTCACACTGTCTGCTGACCTGACATGGAACAAATACATTGAATCAATAGCTTCATCTACCGCAAGGAAAGTTGTTTCTATATATTGCACCAGAAAGTTCATCCTTCAAATCTATAAATCAACCATTCACCCTTGCACGGAATACTGCTGCCATATGGAGACCCACTATTCATCTCAAGGTCCTCGACAAAATCCAGAGATGGATATGCAATGTGGTTGGTTCTGATCTGGCAACTCGTCTACAGTCACTCTCTCACAGACATGCTGTCACTTCCCTCTGTCTTTTCTACAAATACTTTCATGGTAACTGCTCCGATGGGCTAGGTACCAATTTTCAGTAGTAAATATCTCAGCAACTGAATCTATTTAAAATTGTGTAAGTTGTATTTAAAAAGGATGAAGCAGGAAAGTATTCAATAGCCATTCATAAAAGTAGTAAACAAATAATGCTGAAAAGGTTAAATTTCTTAGCAGTTGATTTGAAACAGCTAAAGATTAGTCTTTAATGTTCTACATAGTTCTTAACCTTCTTCAGAGGATGGTATGTTTTATAAGGTGACTATTAGACATCATCACACCAGCTACTATAATGCTGAAAACTAAGGAACATTCTACAGACCTCAAAGATATATAATATTTATAATATAATATTTATTTAGATATTTATTGTATAGGTTACCGAGCCATTGGTAAAGGCCTACAACTTCATATATTTTGTCATTAGATATTTCAGAAGTAGTTTTATCTCAAAAGTTAAATGTCCTCAACAAATACCCCCACAAAGGATTATCAAATGTCCTCAACAAGTACCCCACAAAGGATTATCAAATGTCCTCAACAAGTACCCCACAAAGGATTATCAAATGTCCTCAACAAGTACCCCACAAAGGATTATCAAATGTCCTCAACAAATACCCCACAAAGGATTATCAGTAATGCTGCAAACAGGGTTGTATGAATGGTACGTAACTAAGGATTATTCACTAAACATTGGATGATCTTCGAGCATCAGGGACAATACTTAGATGCTGTTACTGTTAACACACTCCACCAACATAGCTTCCAGTCTTATAAAGCACAAAAAGTACTGCTTTTAAGATAATCACATATAAAGGCACATCTGAAGCGTGGTAAAAAGCATTTGCCAAAAGCCTACTTGAATAATATTTTTTGATCTGATGAGAAAAAGATAGAATTATTTGAGCCTTACATCCATAAAAATTGAAACCATAGTTCTTGTACAAGCATTGAAGTTAAGCAACACTGAGCCTGGTCAGTACTTAAATGGTTGACTGCTTAGGAATACCAGGCACTGTAAGCTTGACTGTGTAGGTGGTGTAATGGATAATAGCTTGAAATTGGAAATTGGAGAGCTGAATTCCAATTTCAGTTGGGTTGATATATTCAAATACATGCAAATAACTTTGGGAAAGATATGAATCCAACTTATCTCCCCCCCATCTATGGGTAATTAGTGGGAATTTTATCAGTAAATCTTACAATCTAAAAATATTTTCTGGTTTTAAATAACCTGTAAATGGTTGGTAGCCTGTAAAAAAGATAAAAATAGTCAAATCTATCATAGCTTTTACTCACATAATCAGTTTTGGAGGAAAAAGAAAAAAAATTGAAACCAAAGAACACAATCCTAACTGTGACAGACGAAAACCACAAAGCAATGGTATGGGACTATATTTCATCACATTGTACAGGAAGAATCAATGTAGACATGTGTTGTGAGATATTGAACAAGGACCTTCTTATATCAGTTTTAAGAGTAAAAGCACAATTGGTTGTCTCAGAAAGACTGGGATCCAAAACATACTGTCTACAAAGCTAAACAGTAGTTTGAAAATAAGAAAAATCTACCAAATGAATTGGACCTGAACCAAATGGAAAATATTATTCCTGCCTAGACAACACAGTAAATTGAACAAAATGAAAATCACCATCTGATCTGAAGAGTGATCTAAAACCCCAACAGAAGAGGTTTGAAATTAACAGATATATAGGCTGTACCTGAAAAATCTTATGAACAAAGTCTAATGGACCAAGTATTAGGCCCTGTTTGATATTGCTTTGTCTACAGTATTAAATATTGTTTTGTCCCATTTTTTTAAAAAATACATCTTAGTCCTGGGTATGATGATAAACTATACATGGCAGTAAGGCCTCTGATTGGGATTGCAGGTTTTGAGATATGTGAAACCACCTCTTAAATGCTGTTGTTCCTAGGTTCACTCTGACACAGAGTGGTAGCACCTGTTAAATTCCAAGCAAACAGTTAACCCCTAAACAATACACTATGAAAGTATCCAAATAGATTTTTATATTAAAAATACGAAATAGATTTTTATATGAAAACATACCAACAATATGTATTCATAGTAAAATTACCAACATTACATTTTATAGTGAAATGACCAACAATACATTTTATCTGCAGTTGAAGGCATACAACTGCGTTCAAATTATATTTAGTTAAAGACATACAAATATTTAGATTTTGACATTAAATAACCTATAGAGGTGTGTATGCTGCTAAACTAAATCAACCACCAATTATATCTTTTATAATTTTATACTATTGTTTTTGTTGAAAGTTTAGCTCATATTTACTATTGCAAATAATGAACCTATACAGAGTATACTAGAGAGGTAAATAATATATATGTAGGTAAGTAATGTAATAAACCATTTTTGTGGCATGTACTGAATGCATAATTTTTCCATTGTATATATATGCACATATACAAAATAATGAATTTAGCTTGAAATAATGTATTTTTAGTAATGTCTAATTATCTAATCAAAATACTAGTCACTGTTTTAATATTTTTGTATGTAATCATCATGAGAGTAGAGTGAGTGAAGGTTATTATTGCTACATTTTATACTGATGGCAGTATTTCAATGTATAATTGATCCATCATCAGAATCAATTGGATGAATATTTTCCCTTTTTCTGTGGATGCTATGAGTAAATAAATATGTAAAATAAAAGCGCTAAATTCTTCAAATATTTGTTATCATTAACTTTGATGTGATATGTAATTTTACTGCCCACAATAATAGAGCCAAATATTGTTCTACCTCCTCTCTGTTGTCTCCTAAGTCGTGTTGATAGACTATTTCCATGAGGGACTCAAACTCTAGATTACCCATCAACTCCATTCACTGTAACTCTACATTAATATTTAAAGAAATATTTGAGAAATAAGTTTTTATGTATTTCTTTACACAGCTTACATATTTTTCTTTGTAATGCTTATTTAAACATAATAGTTTGGTTGCTTTGTCTTTGACTGATGTTCTTAATATTTTGCATCTTTTCTTTCTGTTTAGATTTGCAACACCAATTTGTTCAAATATTTTCTTGCAGGTCTATTCATTTTTCTTAATTATTACCCTTTTAATTTTTTTCTCAAACTTCTTTTTGTGATATTCTTAAACTCAGATATGTTCTTGTCCTATCTTGCTAATGTTTAAAATTTCTTTTTTTGATTGTTCAATATTTTTATAATGTCCAACGTTATGTTCCTCTAACCAAATAATTTTACAATAATCCTACTACTGATAACAATGGCTTAAAGAGTCTTGGTTATGAAGAGTACCACTAAAAAAAGTGTCTTTTCCAGGAACTCACAATGACTCTCTGCATTTATCTTGATTTGAACAACATCTGCTTTGAGAGGAACTGTAATTTTATTACCTATAATCAGTTATGTGCCATGCATGATACATGCTTAGGTGATCATGTATTTTTTGATACATTTCTGACGACGCTGATTTTTCCCACTGTAGGTTGCCATTTCTTTCTGTGGTAGACCAGTTGTTATCCAAGACTATACCAGTCTGTCCTGCTATTTACCTATAGCTGGGGGGAGAAGAGGATTCATACCTTTTCCAGGGGGTATTAGCATGTAAGTGAATGTAATGGATTTGACTGGAATTTGAATTTGGCTCTCCGATCCTTCAATCTGAGTTGCTCTCCATTACTCTACCATAGTCCAAAACATTGCTTCTTTCCCCCATTGTTGTTTTCTATATCAAGTTGGTTGACAATTTTCATGAAAGACACAACCTCTAGTTATCAAGTAAATCCAATGTAGCTCTACATTCATCATTAAAAATTACAATTTGAGAAATCAGGCTTCATACACTTCTTCTCTGTTTGATGTTTGTTGTAGATTGGTTGCTTTCATGTCTTTGGCTGATGTTTTTAATATTCTGCTTCTTTTCTTACTGTTCATATTTCCAACAGGAGGTTCTTCAAATATTTTCTTGCAAGCCAGTTCACTTTTCTTATTTATTACCTTTTTAATTTTTCTTGGGATTTTTTATTTATTTATTTCTTTATTTTTGACAATGACTTTTTAACTTTTTCTTTGATTGTTCTCTGATTTCTGTTCAGTTTTAAAATTTAAACTGGTTTCATGAAACAATACAGAGACAAAAGTGATATTAAGAATATTAGCTAAAAACATGAAAGCAATCAAAACTTATCACATATATATATATAAACATCAGAAAGAAAAACATGTAATTTGGGTGAAGAAGTGACTGATTTCTCAAAAGTAATTTTTAATGATGAATATAGAACTAAATTGAATGAACCTTCTGGTTGGGCTAGAGGTTGGTTCCTTCATGAAAACAGTGAACATTACTTAAGACAACAATGATGAGATTGAGTAATAATTTAGACTTTTTCTCATTGTTTACATTCACAACAACAGATTCTTCATGTTTTCTTGCTCATCAATCCAACTTTATTGCTCAATAGCCCTTTAATTTTTCTTGGATCTTTTTTGTAATATTTTTGAAGCCAGTTTTTTTTGTTGTTTTTATCTTGCTTAAGTTTTCAATTTCTTAAGTCTTGCAAACTTTGATCTTTTCTACAATTTCCAGTACAGTTTTCCAATATTTTGATTGTCTTTTGAGAGTATATCTTTCTTACAACGAATATCAATCTTTATATATCTGAAATGAAAAAAATTAATGTCAATAATTATACTAATGTGGTACTTGAAAAGAGATAATATCCAGTTCATAATGCCCCAAAATAGGTAGTAGTATATCCATGATATATCAACACCCTAAAACAATGGACCAGATTAGCTAAAAGAAATGAATGCTAAATATGCATTGTGCTTAAAAAGATTTTATGTACAGATATGACATACAAGAAATTACATTAAAAAATGTATGTACCTCTCACTATTTGTCCTACACAGAGAAACAACAGACATCTTACAACCAGGCTGGTGGTATCTTCCATGTAGGGACCATGTGGTTTCCATTTGTCCTTCATACAACCATCGGCTGTCTATCTCCCTTGCAGCATCCAGAGTAACTGGTGTTCATCACTTCCAGGTTGTTATCACTCATTAGCCTTCATGTGACCCTCATGAATTTATCTTATCAAAAGAAGATACTCATCCACTGCATTCCTGCAATACTCATCCACTGCATTCCTGCAATACTCATCCACTGCATCCCTGCAATACTCATCCATTGCATTCTTGCAATACTACTATATTTATATACAATATGATAAACAACCCTTGAGTTGCATAATAAAATCTGACACCATCAAATAATTTATTGTAAATTTTTCTAATAAAAAACACATTCATCTGATATATTAATCATCTGAGTATAAGCGCTGTATACCCTGCTTCTTCTGTGGTTCTCTTGGTCGACAGTCTTGAGGTGGTCATAATAGAGTTGTCTTTCTCTCTCTCTTCTCTCGGCCAGGTGATCACTACTTAGTTTGTATGGAGGTAAAATGAGAACTTCAACAAAAGGGATTTTAAAATTATCTATTTTATTAAACACGTCGACCTGTACGTTTTTAACTAGCCTGCGGGGGTTGCTCTATCTCACCCCCGGTGGGAAGCAGTTTCCACACACATAATTAACACATCTGCATTCTTTGACGCGTAAAACTTAACTCTCTGAAAACACTTTCTCTCTCTTAACCTTCCCACACAAGTTTTAACCAATCAAAAAGGACTTCCTTTGTTTTGCCTGTCATTTTCAACATGAGTTCAGCTCCAACATGAACAGCCAGACTAACCGAAGTATTAGTGGTGATAGCATGTTTAGAACCATCTACTCTTTTCAGAACTAAATACAGAGAAAGGAGGCATATAGTTTGCCACTAGGTCTCCAAACAGCTCTACTCAGGTTTTGAATTAAGTGTTGTACTTCTCTTAGGTTGGTTGTCAACAAAGGCTAAGGAGCCTAATCTACCCTATTATTTAATCTATACCAGCGACAAGAAGAGACGGATAATGTAACAAACTCTAAAGGAATTTGAAATCAGTTTGACATTTTCTCATTCCAAGCCATTAACCAATACATTACCTACACATCCATCCATCCATCCATCCATCTATATACTGTGGGTGTAAAAGCAAAATTTTCCAAATCATGTAACAACATGGGATAATTGTCCATCCCACAAAAGGTTTAATATGTAAAAAAATAACACTGGACTAATTCACTTTCTTTTTCAGGTTTTCAGATAAGACATTTAACCACCTTGATATTATTTGTATATATATATATATATATATATATATATATATATATGTGTGTGTATGTATGTGTGTGTTTTTTCTTAAAAAGGCAATAATTATAATATTTTGCTTTACTTTTTGTCTTGAGCACTGTTTTTAAAAAAATAAAAATAACTACTATCACCGGATTATAAATCTTACTGTTATTATTTTAATATATATATATATATTCAGTTTATGAAAAACTAGGTAATCCATATGGGTAGACCCAAGAAGGATAAAATCCAGAGAGCTCAATGTAAATCAGAGCTAATAATTTAAATAAAAACAGACAACTTTAAGGTTCCATATAATAAATTATTTCACCACAGCCCTTTTAAAGGACCGCGGATCATCAGACTTTACTTACAAAGATTGAAACGTTTCAATATTTGTAAGTAAAGTCTGATGATCCGCGGTCCTTTAAAAGGGCTGTGGTGAAATAATTTATTATATGGAACCTTAAAGTGGTCTGTTTTTATTTAAAATATATATATATATATATATATATATATATATATATGTGTCATATAAAATCCATAGTTTATCAATGCAATATCTCTTCTATTGAAAATCCTAAAGATGTAAGTCTATGTAGGATGTACAAAGAATGAATTTAAATTAAGATGGAACCAACACCAAAGTTCCTTCAATAATACTAAATACTTCAGCCAGACATCCTTATCTAATTATCTCTGGCATTTAAAAGAAAACAATAAAACACCAACAGTGAAATGGAAATTAATAAAAGAAACAAGAACTTGTAGATCTTTAAATGACCCATGTCCTTTGTGCATACATGAAAAGTTAAATATTGAGTTTCTAAAAAATAAAAATTTATTAAATCAAAGAAATGAAATAGTGAGGTTTTTATGGACATTGCCAATTTTTTTCCTTAAGTAATAGCTAATTTAAAAAAAAAATGTAACTAACATGTTTGATCATGAATAAAACTGTTTATAAATACATAATTAGATTCTAATATATTAATTTTAACATTACTATATATTACTCAATTAGTAAATAAATTAAATATAATATACTTAAGTAGTACAAATGTATGTAGATTGCTTATATCACTGCAAAAAGCATCCCCATATCAGGATATTGCTATCTCTATGCTTCATAACAGCTATGGTGCACTCTGGATCATAGGTTTTGTCTGTTTTTACCGTGTAATAATGATCAAATACGTATTTATTTATATATTTCCTGTCTCATCTGTAGTTGGAAGGGAGATAAATCAACTTGTTAATAAATTTATAAGTGTTCCTTCGCTTAATTATTTTAATAATCTATACAAATAAAATATTTATCTGCATTTAGACAAAATTACATTCTGATCAAAATGAATTGTTTAATTAATCAGACCGTTTACTCCTATGTTTCTTAGATTGCAGTCTTGCTTGTTGAAGCCTTTCATGTGAGGCATGCATGATACATGGTTAGGCAATCATGTATCTTTTGATACATGACTGATGAGGCAGATTTTTTCCTGCAGTAGGTTGCCATTTCTTTCTATGGTAGACCAGTTGCCATCCAATGCTATAGAACCTGGTCTGTCCTGCTATTTACCCATAGATTCATAGCTTTCCCAAGGGTATTAGCATGTAAGTGAATGTAATGGATTTGACTGGAATTTGAACTCAGCTTTTCGATTCCTCAATCTGAGCCGCTATCCACTACTCCACTGTGCCGTCTGTCATTCATTACATACACTTATGTGCTAATACCCTTGTGAAAAGTATGAATCCTCTTCTCCTCCCCCAGCTATGGGTAAATAGCAGAACAGACAAGGTTCTATATCCTTGGATGGCAACTGGTCTACCACAGAAAGAAATGGTAACCTACTGCAGGGGAAAAAATCTGCCTCATCAGTCATGTATTGAAAAGATACATGATTGCCTATGCATGTATCACACATGGCACGTAACTGAATCTCAGTACATTTTTCAAAACTTTTGTTTCCTTGCATCTCACTATTAAAACTTTCTAACAATTGCCATAATTTTGGAGGGCAAGTGTGCACTAGTGTTAATATAATTGTTGCCAAAATTAGTTGACTTTGGTCTTTCTGATCATAAATGTTAAAAAATGCATATTCTTTATTGATAAGCTTACTGGTAAATATATTGTGTGCTTTAAGATGCCTTTCCTTCATTAGAGATACTTGGTGAGCTTGATGTTTTTGTCTTCCTTCTTGATACAATGTGTGAGTAAATCTTTGGCGGGTTAATTCTGCCATGGTTGATCATTAATCAGTTCTTTACAAGTAACTCTTAGTTGATCTTTGACCTTTTGAACATTTCTTAAACAGCAACATCATGAAATTTTTCTTGGCACACTGGATCTTTGACAATTTACAACCATGTTTTCTTTTTCCCATTTCTTAAAGATGCACTGAACCAATTTTTTTGGAACACTGAACAACATAAAAAAAATGGTTCTATAGCCTTTTGCTTTCTGATATTCTTCCAAAATATTCCTCACTTCTTTTTGGTTTGGTTTGATTTTGTTTTATGATAGGTTCATATGAATAGAATATTTATTCTTTGTAAAAGATCAGGTTGTAGATCAGGTTTCATTGTTGTATTTTTGTAAAGAGGATTTTTGTTGAGTCAAATGCATTGCAGGTAATATACTTTTCTAAAAAATTAATTTGTTGCAATATTTTTTTAAAATGTATTGCTGGTAATATTTTTAAAAAAAAGTATTGCTGGTATTTTTAACATAAAATATATTCTTATACTTTCATAGTGTTTTGACCAGAGTTCGGGGGTTAATATTTGCCCATAACTGGGACCCTAATAGGTGCTACCACAATTATATGATGGTTCCTCAAAACCTCCCGATTAGAGGCCTTGCTGTCAGTTCTCATTTCCTTTTGGTGTTCTGTTTTCTTAAACATGGCTGATGTATTTGCCTTGTTGAGATTAGACTTAAGATAACAAAATTGCAAAACAAAATTATTTAAAAAAATAAAAAT
Source organism: Acanthosepion esculentum (assembly GCA_964036315.1). NCBI lineage: Eukaryota > Metazoa > Mollusca > Cephalopoda > Sepiida > Sepiidae > Acanthosepion > Acanthosepion esculentum. The sequence continues at coordinate 86,799,013 of OZ038479.1, forward strand.
TGATATACAGTGCCACGCAAATGTTTACATCACATTACAAAAAATGTTTAGGTATTTCTAACACAGATTAATGAAACTTTTATTGCTAATAATACATATGTTTAAGCCTTTAGTCAAACAATCAGATTTAAAAAAAATTTTAATCAATAAAAATATCCCATGGAGAAAAATCAATATTTAATAACGCAAAAGTTTACAATACATTTATTAAATCATCTATTAAAATTTCATACCGTAACTATTATTGCTAATTACAGCATGTAGGCATTTAGAGTAGTCCCCTATGAATTTATTGCATGTTTCTTGGCTAATATTTTTCCATTCTTCCAGACAAAATTCCTTTAGGTCATGCAGGTTTTGTGGGTTACTTTGAAAGCTCAGTTTCAGCTCTCTCCATATATTTTCAATTGGATTGAGATCTGGAGATTGACTTGGCCATTTTAGAATGTCTCTTCTATTTGAACTTAACCATGATTTTATAAGCTTTGCAGTATGTTTAGGATCATTGTCTTGTTGAAAGACCCAACCTGGTTTCAAGCCCAGCAAATGTGAACTCTGACATAAATTTCTTGGCTAAAATTGGATAAATTTCTCACCAAAATATCCCTATAATATGCTCCATTTATCCTCTCTCCTATTATTTTAATGTTCCCTACACTTTGGGCACTAAAGCAACCCCAGATCATGATTGGTCTGCCTTTAAATTTTACTGTTGGGATAGTATTCTTCGTCAAATATTCAGTACCCTTTCTCCAGACCTTTGCCACAGTATTTCTGCCAAAAAGTTCAATTTTCGTTTTGTCTGACCAAAGTACATTTTTCATTTCAATTTTGAGCTCAGGTGTCTGGTTTCTCATTCATTATGCCACTTGCATATCCACACTTACAGCATCTGGTATTTCCAAGTGGTCACTCATCTAGGTTCTGATCAGGCTCAATATTGCTTAATTTTTGTGATTGGATGAAAACCGGTGATTCAATGTGATATGGCTGTAAGCCAAACAATAAATATATATACCATCCACAGACAGACTGTATCACAGCTCGTCAGTGTGGCTCGACGTCTGATTGTTTCAAGCCAGGATCGAAACTCAACCAATTTAGCATCATTCAGAGATCTTACCCCTAAGCTGTTGGTGCACAGCAGAGAGAAAGGGAAACTTTAACATTTTTCTATATGAAATACGCCAGTAGCCAGGAGAGCTCAATTCATAATTGAAGAGCAATGCATTAATTGCAGCAGAAGCTACTGTTTTTAAAATCATCCTTTTCGCCAGATTGTTCTCTCAGATCTCTGAGAGCATATATATAGTTATCCACAGACAGACTGTTTCGCTATATATATATATATATATATATATATATATATATATATATATAATGCAATTATATAAATAAACTGATATGTATATGGCATGATATTCAGTCATATCTTTGATCATTTCATTTTTATATTGTTATTATGCAAATTTCTTTTCAAGTTTGAAAGATAGAAAAGTAATGAGACTTACAAAGCATTACTAAATGAACTTATTTCATTGTCTGCAAAATGTAACCAGACACAGAAACCAACAGTAAAAGGAGAATAAAAATGGAATGAAGTAGAAAGTGGAGTGTGATTTGAAAACTGGAATATCAAAGTGGAAAAGGAGACGGTTTGATATAAAAAAATAGATATAACGATAAGTTAACGGAAAAAATTTATGAAAATTAAAGTAAAAGAAACTAAGTGCCCTCTGTTGCTGATCTTTTGTTGGAGAAATTGAATAAATGCATATGAGGAAATATATCTATGCACAGATAGATAAAAAAGGAGAGAGACAGAAAAACAGGCTGTGACAGATATGAAGAGATTATAATAGATGAATATATATATATAGACTAGATTGATAGATAGATATGAACAAACTGAGCTAGATAGATATGAACTGAGCTAGCTATGAAAAAGCTGTAATAAAAACAATATAATATATATAGGATGTGTCTCATAGATAGATATGATCAGAGATAGAAACATAGGTAGATTGATTGACAGACAAACAGATAACAACAGGTTTTAAGAGAGAAATAGAGAAAGAAGGTTCTATGGACAGAATGAAATACATAGAGATTGATAGATAACTTTAAGCTTTTTTAGAGGATACTCAAATTTGAGTATTTAGCTGTTTTTGTCTATTGGCCTGAATGTTTGAGAAATCTTATTAAAGAAATATTTGCTTTCTCCAACAGGATTTGAACCCATGTCTCTCAGGGCAGAGGAAACTACTGTTAAGGCCAGCATACTCTAACCAACTTAGCCACAAAGAACTGTCAGTTTGGCAAGGCCAAATCTTTGTGTCTTCAAGCTAAATTCCACTTGTCACAGATCTCTTGAAATTTGTCAGATCTGCACAGTTTTGTCTTCAAATGTAAACAGATTTTTTCCTACTCAAATATGAATATCCACTAAAAATAACTTTCAGAGTGAAATAAAATCTGTTGGATTAATAAAAAATCCATTCTAAAAAATTCTCATAGATAGATATGATCAGAGATAGAAACATAGGTAGATTGATTGACAGACAAACAGATAACAACAGGTTTTAAGAGAGAAATAGAGAAGGAAGGTTTAAATGAATCCATGAGTTTGTATGCATCTACAATTTTATATAACTTTTATATTTTGTCTAAATATCCAGAAATATTATGTATCTCATATATATATATATCCAGGTACGATGAGAACAAATAGAGTACAATTCCAACGTTTGTAACATTTAATTTGAAGAGAGCCCAATACAGGGTAGAGCAATATTATTTAATTTAGGATATTAAACCGAAATGTGTAAAAATCGCTACACAGTTGCAGTTGTTTCAATGCATGAAACACAACTGCAATTGTGTAGCAATTTTTACATGTTTTCTGTAAAATATCCTAAAATAAATTATATATATATAATATATGTATATATATATATATATTCAAGTTTCATTAAAAACGACAGACAAGGTACTACGGTTAATTTTTTTATTTAATTTTTCTTGTGTACGAACAAGAGCTTTCTTTGCTGGACATATACATAATGCACACACTCAATTAAGCTGAAAAATCAAATCATCCTTGATAATGGCTAAAGATATAGCCGAAAGTGCTCGGAAAAATAAAACATTTGGACAGTTCTTACACACCCTTTGTCCAGCAAAGAAAGCTCTTGTTCGTACACAAGAAAAATTAAATAAAAAACTTAACCGTAGTACCTTGTCTGTCATTTTTAATGAAACTTGCATAAAAGAAGGATTGCTGCCTAAATATACAACTATATATATATATATATATATATATATATATATATATATATAAGATGTGTCTACTCTGAATAAAATAGATCAGAAGCTACATTTTTCCTTCTGTCGAACAATATACACCAAATCCAACAAAATTATGAAGGTTACTGTGATTATTATATATAAAATGCAAGCTATTTTATTTTTTGTAGATTTACTACATAAAAGGTCACAAGCTGCCTACCCTGAGTAATTATTGATGGCACGTGTCTTTTCTCTATCTCTCCTAAATGCTGTTCTACCAGCCACTTACACAAGCTTGTTAGATAGATTATGTGCTGTTTCCTCTGTCACTATTACTTTCAATATACCCTGTGAGTATCAAATTTCTAAGTCCTCTTTCCTCATATTTTGCCCTAGAAATTCCAACAATCTCTTTCTGATTTTAAGTAGGAGTGCCTTTTTTGTATCTCTTTTCTCTGAGATGGTATTCCCAGCATCCTTCTCCTGTAGAACCATATTTCTGTTGTCTCAAATCTCTTCATCTGTGAGGAGATAGCCCATAATTAACTGTCATCTAGGAGGAAAGACAGTTTAGTACTGTTTTCTTTGCTTTCTCTATAATAACATTTATATCAAGATTGTTGAAAGTACTTGAACAAAGGAGGAACTTTGAAGTTTGTACCTAATTTTGATCTGGATGTCCAGATGGGCAATGATGTATTTGAAAATTTGTGTAATAAATTTAAAAAATTAAGCCTGCAGATCTTTTGACTGATTTTAATAAAATTTTTGTTATATTTATATATGTCTTTTTTTTCTTTTTTTTTACTCAAATAATGGTGATTTTTTTGTCAGTTATATGTTGACGGGATGTAGTGAGTTTGGTTGCTGTGTGCATGGTATGTAGCATCAATTACCCTTGTAATATCTTGAACTTTTTTTAATCATTTCATCCCAAGTAAGGCAGGAATACGACTAGTATGCAGGGGTTTACAGAAAGTGAAAGTGAAAGAAAAGGCTGCTTGCCAAGCCAAATGAGTCCCCATTTTCCCAAATAATTGACTGATTGAAAATTGCCCAAGAATGCATGAAATTTTTATTTTTATTTGTGGGTGGCCACTTTTATTGAGAAACCTATATCTATCTCCCTCTCCCTCCCATATATATATATATATATATATATATATATATATATATATATATATATATATATATATATATAATCTCCAAGTATAGGATTGGTGTATATGGAATAAATTCCAATAACCAACAAATACTATTCTTAAAAGAGTGTTCAATACAGAGTAGAGCAAATATAATTATTTATTTGAAAATTATAACATAAATATGTCATAAAATCACTACAAAAATAGCCATTTTCTTTCCACACTTCTGGTGTCTTATCAAGTGATGGTGTTGAATGTAGAATAAAGGGTTTTAAAAGGTTCAAATACTTTAACCTTCAATCCTATGAACCTTTTAAAACCCTTTATTCTACATTCAACACCATCACTTGATAAGACACCAGAAATCTTTGAATAAATAATTATATATATATATATATATATATATATATATATATATATATATATATATATATCAACATAATTCTACAAAAATTAAAGTACAATTTTATTTTATTCTATAAAATATTCACAGTCATTTAGAATGACTTGTTGCTACTAATCAAGCAACTCTTTGATACCTTTGGAGTAGACTTCCACATTTTTTTGATGTGAAAAGGCTTTCAGAGAACTCTTCAATTTGGTTTTCATTTGAGAATTTTTTTTTATCAAAGCATTTTGCAGCAACCAGAAAAGGTAATATTCAGTTGGTGCAAGGTCAGATAGGGTAGAATAGACCAACCAAGTTCTAAAATGTTTTTCCTGTGATATTCTTGCTGTATGCAACCTTGCAATGTCATGGAAGAAAACAACATTTTTCCTTTAATCCACTGTGTTTGCTGCTACTGCCGTGCCAAAAAATGTTAATATGCTCCAAATTTGTTGATAACTGTCCTGTATAATTAGTAGTTAAGATGATACATTCATCATAACAATTGGTTTGCAATTGAAATACTGATTTTGAGAGGTAGGTCTGACCGGAATCTATTCAGCATTTTCTCATATGTTTATATATATTTTTTTAAGCTTTTCACCCCAGGCAAGGCTGGAAGCCACTAGCACGCAAGGGGTTACAGAGGATTTGGAGCAAGAGCAAATAGGAGTGTTAGAGGAAAGGATGTGGAAAAGGATAGAGGATAGATCAAGGCAACTGGAGATGTTGATTGACGTTACACTTGAATAGTTGGAGATCATAGTCATCAGGGAAACAGGAATGAGGAAGGGAGTTCCATAGGCGTGAGGTGTGAGATATGAAGCTATTGGAGTTGAAGAGACATCTACATTTAACAGTTTCAACAGTGAAAGGGTGGGAACGGGATGCCAGCCTCGTAGGACGCTTGAATTCATGGAGCCTGGGAACCAGCGATAGCAGCTCATCGGAGCAATTACCATGGAAGTATTTATAAAAGCGACAGAGACAGGCGACGGTGTGTCTGTGAGAGAGAGACTGCAGACGAGAAGCCAGATCAGGGCCAATTACTTTGCATACCCGTCTCTGGATCTTATCAAGAACCTTGAAGCAAACAGAAAAGGCTCCAGATGATATATGGCAGCAATACTCCATGCAAGGGCGGATGGTTGATTTGTAAGTTTGGAGGATCAATTCAAGGGATTGAATGATGATTATTTGATTTTTTTTTTTATGGCTTATCAACCCTTTGTGGGTTTCTTAAAGCTGAAACATATTTTGAATTGTAAGCAAAATTAATTTTTTCAAGTGAATATTTCGTTAGCATTTCTTTGAGAATAATAATTTTTCTCAAAGTCCTACTATTTAACTCAAAGCAGGAGTAGAGGGAAGAGATGGATTCATACCCTTCCCAAGAGTATTTGCAAATAAGTGAATGTAATAAACCCAACTGGAATTTGAACTCTGCTCTCTAATTGTTCATTCCAACCCATTATTCATTACACCACCAGCACACTATGATTGAATAAAGAACAACTCAGAAATCTTTATAATTATGACATGTTTCACTATTCATCTAGCTTCATCAGAAATTTTGGACTGAAATAATTCTTAATTTTAAATCATTTCACCCCAAACAAGACAATAATGCCACTAAGACATAAGTGTTCACTGAGAATGCAAAAGAATGAGAATTCTTTAGTAAGGAGCAACGGCAATAAAGTGTTCAGGAAGACAAGATTTTCCTCTATGATGATTAAAATGCAACACCAAAATCAGAAAATGGATTGGAATAGCCAAAGATGGCTTCCAATATATAAACAAAATATTAAGAAATAGGAACATTTGTGAGAAGCAAAGAAAGGAGTACTGGAGTGTTATGTAATATTATTTTTTCTCTATGGCAGTGAATACTGAACAATCTCCTTTCTCTTTTTTTCCCCACTTTAGGGTGTAAAGAGACTTCAAACTTGTGGCAACAGAAATGTGATTCTGTAGAATGATGCTGAGAATACCATGGATTGAACATATGAGCAACAACAATGTTGTAGAGGAAATGGAAACAAAAAGGACACATACTTAGAATACGAAGGAGATATCTGAAATTTCAATGAATTTTGCAGTCTTTAGCATAGTCTGCACAATCTCCTCACAGATGAAGAAGAGACTTGTGGCAACAGAAATGTGGTTCTACAGAAGAATGCTGAGAATACCATGGATTGAACATATGAGCAACAACAAAGTTTTAGAGGAAATGGAAACAAAAAGGACACATACTTAGAATATGAAGGAGATATCTGAAATTTCAATGAATTTTGCAGTCTTTAGCATAGTCTGGACAATCTCCTCACAGATGAAGAAGAGACTTGTGGCAATAGAAATGTGGTTCTATAGAATGATCTTGAGAATACCATGGACTGAATATTGAGCAATGACAGTTTTATGGAAAATAGAAACAAAATGACAATTATACTTAAAATCGGAAAAAGATGGTCATAATTTCTGGAGTACATAAGGAAACCTGGTTTAGAACATTTGACACTCACAAGACATACTGAAGGTAAAAGGCATAGAGAAAAGTGATGCATAAAATACTTAACAAGCTTATGTAAATAGTTAGCAGAACAGGGATTAATCGAGTTAGGTAAAAAAATCAAAATTTATTAAGAGCTACATAGGGCAGGCAGTTGTAGAGAACCATGATTGATTACATCCTGAAGGAACACACCACGTAGAAAAAGAAACAAAATAATATCATTAAGTCTTTAACAACTCCCAAATCATTTTGTTAAGTCCCTTTGAAGACATTCTGAATTCTCTGCTTCTGCTATGGGAACCAGTGACAAGAGTATTTTTATTTTCTAGCAAGACCAAGAATTTTTCTCCTCATATTTATCATGCAATTATCCAAGAAAAGAAACAGTGGCAGATTATATTTTAACATTGTCAGTTCAATAGTAGCTGAAAGTGTTCAAGAAGCCAGTCACAAGTATAAAAGAAAGTATCATTTTAACACATTCTCTTTCATGACTCCAACATACCATCCAATATCTTTGCTTGTTTTTGACAGAAATTAAATTGATGTTTTTGCTATTTCATTTTTATTTTTGACATTAACTTTATTCAAAGCATATTTATTTCATTATTTTTTTTCTTTTTAAAGCAAAAATTAAGATGTTTTCATTTTTAGAATTGTTTAAAGCTAACAAAAAATATCACCCAACAAACACACCATTAAGTCTTTCAAAACACTATGTCATTTTAGAAGACATTCTGAAAACCTGCTCATCTATGGAAACAAGAAAGTGATCTTTATTTTCACATAAACTCATTTTCTTTATTCAATGTAATTTTTGGAAGTTATTTGCTGTCTGCATCTGTTTTGTCGCAGAAAACATTAGAAATTACTGATTAACTTTTTATATTTTACAAGTACATTAAATGGCAGGTCATATGTTGGAGAAACCCAACATCCTAAAAGTTTACTTTATTAGTCATTCAGTGCTAAATTAATGGATTTGAATGTGTAGCTCACATTATGATAACTATATCATCCATAGGTTAAATGAATATAAGCACAGTTATGATCATAACCTATAGAATATACTGGCTCCATTATGTAAAGTCAGAGTTTAACTAACTAAAGTTCATCAAGACCCAAGAGGTGTTTGATAGAAAAGTAAGAGGAGGTTAAGATGGTCATATTCACATGGGAGTCTGTTTCATAAAGTAGTGTTTGATAGAAAAGTAAGAGGAGGTTAAGATGGTAATATTCACATGGGAGTCTGTTTCATAAAGTAGTGTTTGATAGAAAAGTAAGAGGAGGTTAAGATGGTCATATTCACATGGGAGTCTGTTTCATAAAGTAGTGTTTGATAGAAAAGTAAGAGGAGGTTAAGATGGTAATATTCACATGGGAGTCTGTTTCATAAAGTAGTGTTTGATAGAAAAGTAAGAGGAGGTTAAGATGGTCATATTCACATGGGAGTCTGTTTCATAAAGTAGTGTTTGATAGAAAAGTAAGAGGAGGTTAAGATGGTCATATTCACATGGGAGTCTGTTTCATAAAGTAGTGTTTGATAGAAAAGTAAGAGGAGGTTAAGATGGTCATATTCACATGGGAGTCTGTTTCATAAAGTAGTGTTTGATAGAAAAGTAAGAGGAGGTTAAGATGGTCATATTCACATGGGAGTCTGTTTCATAAAGTAGTGTTTGATAGAAAAGTAAGAGGAGGTTAAGATGGTCATATTCACATGGGAGTCTGTTTCATAAAGTAGTGTTTGATAGAAAAGTAAGAGGAGGTTAAGATGGTCATATTCACATGGGAGTCTGTTTCATAAAGTAGTGTTTGATAAAAAAGTAAGAGGAGGTTAAGATGGTCATATTCACATGGGAGTCTGTTTCATAAAGTAGTGTTTGATAGAAAAGTAAGAGGAGGTTAAGATGGTCATATTCACATGGGAGTCTGTTTCATAAAGTAGTGTTTGATAGAAAAGTAAGAGGAGGTTAAGATGGTCATATTCACATGGGAGTCTGTTTCATAAAGTAGTGTTTGATAGAAAAGTAAGAGGAGGTTAAGATGGTCATATTCACATGGGAGTCTGTTTCATAAAGTAGTGTTTGATAGAAAAGTAAGAGGAGGTTAAGATGGTCATATTCACATGGGAGTCTGTTTCATAAAGTAGTGTTTGATAAAAAAGTAAGAGGAGGTTAAGATGGTCATATTCACATGGGAGTCTGTTTCATAAAGTAGTGTTTGATAGAAAAGTAAGAGGAGGTTAAGATGGTCATATTCACATGGGAGTCTGTTTCATAAAGTAGTGTTTGATAGAAAAGTAAGAGGAGGTTAAGATGGTCATATTCACATGGGAGTCTGTTTCATAAAGTAGTGTTTGATAGAAAAGTAAGAGGAGGTTAAGATGGTCATATTCACATGGGAGTCTGTTTCATAAAGTAGTGTTTGATAAAAAAGTAAGAGGAGGTTAAGATGGTCATATTCACATGGGAGTCTGTCTCATAAAGTAGTGGTTCTTGGAAAAAAAAATTTGAGTGGAACAACATTCTTACTAATAGAATATGTAAGGAATGAGAGTGAGTCAACCGTGTGGATCTCACCAGGTGGATCTTAAGTGTCTAGGTCTGAAATTGTGGCACCAAAGAATAGAGCTTTTGTCATAGAAGTAGAGATAGAGTAACTATTGCAAAATGTTGTCTATGGGGAAGAAGTCATATGGTAGCAGATAAGTCAACATCACAAAGGCCATGTAAAAATCACAGTTATCAACCTTGATAGATATGAGTAAATTTATGTTAATTATGTGTAAGTAATGTGACCTAATGTTCTTTTTTTTTTTAAATGCTATGATACAAGCGATCATGGCTTTTAACAGATTCCTTTTCTTTATTATCTAAATTACTATGACTTCTTGGGGAAAGACAGAGGAGTAGTTTCCTGTTGCCTTCTCCAGCGTTTTGAATTCAGCGTGGTTCTTCTCTTAGACTGGTTGCCACCCAAGGCTAGAAAGTACAGTCTACTCTGCTAGTTAATCCATAGATGGGGGAAGAAGAAATGAATTTCCCAAGATCATTAGTTTGAAATATGAAGTTGAGTTCATATTCTGATTGAGATAGTTTGTATTCACTTCATACTAGTGCCCATTTGAAAAGCATGAGCCCATTTCTCCATCCAGCTGTAGTCCCTTAGGCATGTAAAGGTAATCCAAATAAGAAACAAGACAATAAAAAAGCATGAGCCCATTTCTCCATCCAGCTGTAGTCCCTTAGGCATGTAAAGGTAATCCAAATAAGAAACAAGACAATAAAAAAGCATGAGCCCATTTCTCCATCCAGCTGTAGTCCCTTAGGCATGTAAAGGTAATCCAAATAAGAAACAAGACAATAAAAAAGCATGAGCCCATTTCTCCATCCAGCTGTAGTCCCTTAGGCATGTAAAGGTAATCCAAATAAGAAACAAGACAATAAAAAAGCATGAGCCCATTTCTCCATCCAGCTGTAGTCCCTTAGGCATGTAAAGGTAATCCAAATAAGAAACAAGACAATAAAAAAGCATGAGCCCATTTCTCCATCCAGCTGTAGTCCCTTAGGCATGTAAAGGTAATCCAAATAAGAAACAAGACAATAAAAAAGCATGAGCCCATTTCTCCATCCAGCTGTAGTCCCTTAGGCATGTAAAGGTAATCCAAATAAGAAACAAGACAATAAAAAAGCATGAGCCCATTTCTCCATCCAGCTGTAGTCCCTTAGGCATGTAAAGGTAATCCAAATAAGAAACAAGACAATAAAAAAGCATGAGCCCATTTCTCCATCCAGCTGTAGTCCCTTAGGCATGTAAAGGTAATCCAAATAAGAAACAAGACAATAAAAAAGCATGAGCCCATTTCTCCATCCAGCTGTAGTCCCTTAGGCATGTAAAGGTAATCCAAATAAGAAACAAGACAATAAAAAAGCATGAGCCCAAGCCCAGACGAGAAAGGAACTATGGATATGGATCTAATAACTCTGACCTGTAAAAATCTGACCTGTCACTGAAACTGCAGATATGGTCCACTTTTCTCCATAAAAACTATATCATCATCAGTCCAACAGGGTCGCTGCACAACTGAGCACCTGACCAGCTCCCTCAATATGTCTCAGTTGCATGACAATATCTGAGTCTGTGTGAATGATCTCCCAGTGCAATCAGCAATGTCGTCAGTCAATTTTTTTTCCTGTTTCTACCTTTTTTTCTTTTTCCTAATGTGGTAATTTTTAGTATGGTAGTGGAAAGATTTTTGTATCTAGTGATGTGGCGATACCATTTCAACTTCCTGTTCTTAATGGCAGTTATGATCTTCCAGTGAGCCAGTTTCTTCTCTCATTTGTGAGGCAGTCTATACAGGAAATACCAAGGATGATTCTATAGAATCTCATTTCTAATGCTTGGATTCTTTGCTGTAATCCTGCTGTTAATATCCAAGATTCCCAAGGATAGGTTAATCATCATTATCATCAGCAGTGTATGACCAGGTACGTTCATTGGGTCAATGCATATCTGAGTACCTTACCACCTACTTCCAGATGGTTTGGTTGAATACCAATGTCTGAATTTCTGTGAATGATCTTCCAGTTCACTCAATGACAGTATCAGCCGATTTTTTTTCCTGTTTACCTATTTTACTTTTTGTTGCACCAACTTGTAGGATGATAGTAGAAAGATTGTTTGCTCTTATGATATGTCCATAGGATTTCAACTTTCTGTTCTTCATTGTCATTATGAGGTCTTTCAAGGCACCTGATTCTTGTTTGATGCTGTCTGACACTTTGTGATGTGGTGTTTGTGACCGATGCATGGGATGGATCTGTAGCATTTTATTTCTGATGTTTGGATTCTTCACTAAAATACTATTTTAAATGTCCAACATTTGCAGGGATAGATAAATCATCATTAAGCACCTGGAAATCTCCCTCCTCTCTCAGCTGCATGCCACTGTCTGAGTCTCTGGGAATGATTCTTTCTCTGTGAAATTAGGAAGTAGTTCTCTCTTTTCATTTCATATCCCAAATTCCTTTTTTCTGAAATTAGTAACTGGTTCACTCTTCTTTTTTTAAAAAAAAAAATTTATTATTCTATGAAATTAAGAACTGGTTCTCTTGTCTTTATTTTGATATCCCAAATTTTTGACACTATTTACATTGCTCGGACTATCATCCTCATCTTTGTTGCCATATATATCACAACATTTTGGCCATTGTACGTTCCGGCCTTCTTCAGGTGGTTGGAATGTTGAACTGAACCCTTTATTTCCCTAGCTAGGTTAGACTGTTCTATTTCCACATGCCATGTCTAATGGATGTCAGTTATCTCCTGTTAATTCCCCTCTCTAAGTTCTCCACCACCTTAACCAGGTATTGAACTCACACTCTTTGGGTTCTGTCACTGTATCTAACTAACCCCTTTATCCACTGTGCCATGTGTCCTTGAGAAACATTGTGATAAATATGGCAACAAATATGAGGATGATAGTCTAAGCAATGTAAATAGTTTTACATAATACCTCATCTCAAATATAGACAGATACCCAAATTTTTTTGTCTATGTAATTAGAAAACCCTTCTTTTTTTTTAACATCCTAAATTTTTTGTCAATAGATATAAACCAACATACAAGTACAAAAGTTCTGCAAACATTTGTAATTTTAGTGAATAGTTTGCAGAAGCCATTGCAAACCTCTTGAATCCCATCACTGATAATCCTCATAAGTACAATATCCTGTCATGATGTCGGAAATTAACGCTCTTCACAGCTTTCTATCATTTTTAATTTGAAGTAACAGTTCTGAAAAAATAGAGCTAACTTGTTTCGCAGTTGCCATAGGTAGATTGGTTGCTAACCAAGGCTAAAGAGCCCAGTCTACTTAACTATTTAACTTATAGATAGAGAATAAGAGAGGGATCCATGTATTTCCTAAGGTCATTAGTGAGAGAAAAAACTACTTCAGCTAGGCTTTGAACATGACTAAGTAATTTAATTTTCTCTGTTAACTATTATTTCTTCCTCACAACTCCACTACAGAAAAGACTTGATAATGAAAGGTGCTTATTTAATAACTTCATCCCTTAGCATTAAAACATAAAGAATAAAAACAGTTACTTGATTAATTTCACTGTCTTAATATTTGTTGTAATCTTAATGTCTTTTGCAATATGAGTGTGTGACTGAGGAGTTAGACCATCTTCGTTCTGACCATGAGACCCACATTTGAATTTCACCAAGGTCAAGGAGGTGACTTCTTGATGTTTTTTGCCTGGATAGTTGATCACAGCATGTGGCACTGTTGGAAAGTGCCTGAAAAACATACCATATGTCGTCCCAAGGCTGGTGAGTGAAATTGGGTAGAAGGAACTGTTTAGAAGCCATCAAGTCATGAACTGAGAATATGAGCCATGTTCAGAAAACTGTTGAACATCCCATGTGGATGCTTCCCAGAATGCTGCAATCTTAACCTCTTCAAGTCTAGGGTCAGTCGTTATCTATCCAGCATATCCTTGGAATCTTCATTTGGTACTTTCTCCTCTTATGTTCATATCACACACCTCATTGAGTAACACTCTACCTTGAATGGCTCTTGGACCTTGTAATAGTTAGTCACGCAAACCATTAGTAATAAATTGATTCTTCATTAGGACCCTTCATACTTGTGGACTTCTAACAAAACTAAGTTAAGCTCTGTAAATGATTATACATTGAAAAGTCCTTTTAAGTAATTCAGTCAGTAAAAAATAATGTATTTTTTCATTGATATGAACTTGCTTGTTTGGATCCAGAACATCAGCAGGCATTTTCCCAAAACAATAATTTGTTTTTTTTTTGTTTGTTTTTTTAGATTTCATATCATACTAATATTTACTCAGTGTCTTAAAAGAAGAATAACTTTAAAAAAGAACAACTGATTTTTGTTTGTTTTTTTTAAAAAACGAAATATAAACTAAAGAATATATCTGTATCATTTTAAAGAAGTTAGATCTTTTTTTGTGAAATTAGGAATTATTGAATTTGTTCTCATTGTCTGGTTAACCTTTTATCCATTTTTCTACCAAATGACTCTACTAAAACTTTGCCTGAACTGACATAATATGAAAACAGTGTTCGGACTTTTTCAATAGTATAGTATATAGTAAAATATATTGTAGTAAAGAATTTATAACAGTTTCTGTACAAAAAATGTTCATATTTCTTCTGGGTCTTTTACAGAAACAGGTCTGTTCTTATAAAGACATTTGACATTGAATGTTAAAATGACTTCTTCTGTAAAGGACTCGTAAGAAATATAAATATTTTTTTTAAATCACTGTCATCTAATTACTATAGTTTCTTTAATATCTTCAGTACCATATTTTTTCTGACATGTATTGTTCAAGAATAGAAAAATAAGGTTTTCTCAGTGACTGCTTAGTATCTCTGGAAAGCAGATATTAGTCAAAGCAAGGTGCCGAGGACAAAATGGAAACAAGATGCAAATTTCTTAAAGGAGATATATATTGCATAATTAATGTCATTTGGCACTGAGTGTCTTAAGATGCTTATGGTTTCAATTCAGTAGATGCATTTAATCAGTTGGCCAAGACTAGTAACAGTTATATTATATCTAATGAGCTTGTGTAAATGGATGGCAGAACAAGGTTTAGGAGATATTGCAAAAAGACAATATTTACTAAGTACTATAAAGGACATGAAATTGTGGAGAGCTATGATCGGCAACATCTTGAAGAGGTATGCGACATAGAAAAAGAAAATAGCATTATCTTCTTTTATGTACCATGACCTTGCAGGATGTGGGCAATAATGGCTCTCCACATCTTCGTGTCCTTTGTTGCTCTATATAACTTACAACTGTTTACTATGTCTTGTTATCCTTGTTCTGCCATTCATTCACATAAATGGGGAAAGACATGGACCATGTTTTCTCTCTTCAGCAGATTAAATAGAAGGAGTAGACAGAGCTCTCTATCCTTGGTTGGCAGCTAGTCAAGGAAATGCTAATTCTGAATTCAAAACTATGAAGAATGCAGCCACTCCACTACCTTTCCAATGGCAATTAACAGATAATAAACAAAAGGAATTTATCAAGAGTCAGCATATCTGTAGGTATGTATTATAAATAATATATGTGGAAATATATCAAGCACATTTTGATTTGTTGTTTATACATATGCTTATGGCATTTGTTGTTTATACATATGCTTCAGGCATTTGTTGTTTATACATATGCTTGGGGCATTTGTTGTTTATACATGTGCTTGGGGCATTTGTTGTTTATACATATGCTTGTGGTATTTGTTGTTTATACATATGCTTGTGGTATTTGTTGTTTATACATATGCTTGTGATATTTGTTGTTTATACATATGCTTGTGGCATTTGTTGTTTATAAATATGCTTGGGGCATTTGTTGTTTATACATATGCTTGGGGCATTTGTTGTTTATACATATGCTTGTGGCATTTGTTGTTTATACATATGCTTCAGGCATTTGTTGTTTATACATGTGCTTGGGGCATTTGTTGTTTATACATATGCTTGTGGTATTTGTTGTTTATACATATGCTTGGGGCATTTGTTGTTTATACATATGCTTGGGGCATTTGTTGTTTATACATATGCTTGGGGCATTTGTTGTTTATACATATGCTTGGGGCATTTGTTGTTTATACATATGCTTGGGGCATTTGTTGTTTATACATATGCTTGGGGCATTTGTTGTTTATACATATGCTTGGGGCATTTGTTGTTTATACATATGCTTGGGGCATTTGTTGTTTATACATATGCTTGGGGCATTTGTTGTTTATACATATGCTTGTGGTATTTGTTGTTTATACATATGCTTGGGGCATTTGTTGTTTATACATATGCTTGGGGCATTTGTTGTTTATGCATATGCTTGTGGTATTTGTTGTTTATACATATGCTTGTGGCATTTGTTGTTTATACATAAGCTTGAGGCATTTGTTGTTTATACATATGCTTGGGGCATTTGTTGTTTATACATATGCTTCAGGCATTTGTTGTTTATACATATGCTTGGGGCATTTGTTGTTTATACATATGCTTGGGGCATTTGTTGTTTATACATATGCTTGGGGCATTTGTTGTTTATACATATGCTTGGGGCATTTGTTGTTTATACATATGCTTGGGGCATTTGTTGTTTATACATATGCTTGGGGCATTTGTTGTTTATACATATGCTTGGGGCATTTGTTGTTTATACATATGCTTGGGGCATTTGTTGTTTATACATATGCTTGTGGTATTTGTTGTTTATACATATGCTTGGGGCATTTGTTGTTTATACATATGCTTGGGGCATTTGTTGTTTATACATATGCTTGTGGTATTTGTTGTTTATACATATGCTTGTGGCATTTGTTGTTTATACATAAGCTTGAGGCATTTGTTGTTTATACATATGCTTGGGGCATTTGTTGTTTATACATATGCTTCAGGCATTTGTTGTTTATACATATGCTTGGGGCATTTGTTGTTTATACATATGCTTGGGGCATTTGTTGTTTATACATATGCTTGGGGCATTTGTTGTTTATACATATGCTTGGGGCATTTGTTGTTTATACATATGCTTGGGGCATTTGTTGTTTATACATATGCTTGGGGCATTTGTTGTTTATACATATGCTTGGGGCATTTGTTGTTTATACATATGCTTGGGGCATTTGTTGTTTATACATATGCTTGGGGCATTTGTTGTTTATACATATGCTTGGGGCATTTGTTGTTTATACATATGCTTGGGGCATTTGTTGTTTATACATATGCTTGGGGCATTTGTTGTTTATACATATGCTTGTGGTATTTGTTGTTTATACATATGCTTGGGGCATTTGTTGTTTATACATATGCTTGGGGCATTTGTTGTTTATACATATGCTTGTGGTATTTGTTGTTTATACATATGCTTGTGGCATTTGTTGTTTATACATAAGCTTGGGGCATTTGTTGTTTATACATATGCTTGGGGCATTTGTTGTTTATACATATGCTTCAGGCATTTGTTGTTTATACATATGCTTGGGGCATTTGTTGTTTATACATATGCTTGGGGCATTTGTTGTTTATACATATGCTTGGGGCATTTGTTGTTTATACATATGCTTGGGGCATTTGTTGTTTATACATATGCTTGGGGCATTTGTTGTTTATACATATGCTTGTGGTATTTGTTGTTTATACATATGCTTGGGGCATTTGTTGTTTATACATATGCTTATGGCATTTGTTGTTTATACATATGCTTGTGGCATTTGTTGTTTATAAATATGCTTGGGGCATTTGTTGTTTATACATATGCTTGGGGCATTTGTTGTTTATACATATGCTTGTGGCATTTGTTGTTTATACATATGCTTCAGGCATTTGTTGTTTATACATGTGCTTGGGGCATTTGTTGTTTATACATATGCTTGTGGTATTTGTTGTTTATACATATGCTTGGGGCATTTGTTGTTTATACATATGCTTGGGGCATTTGTTGTTTATACATATGCTTGGGGCATTTGTTGTTTATACATATGCTTGGGGCATTTGTTGTTTATACATATGCTTGGGGCATTTGTTGTTTATACATATGCTTGGGGCATTTGTTGTTTATACATATGCTTGGGGCATTTGTTGTTTATACATATGCTTGGGGCATTTGTTGTTTATACATATGCTTGTGGTATTTGTTGTTTATACATATGCTTGGGGCATTTGTTGTTTATACATATGCTTGGGGCATTTGTTGTTTATACATATGCTTGTGGTATTTGTTGTTTATACATATGCTTGTGGCATTTGTTGTTTATACATAAGCTTGAGGCATTTGTTGTTTATACATATGCTTGGGGCATTTGTTGTTTATACATATGCTTGGGGCATTTGTTGTTTATACAAATGCTTGGGGCATTTGTTGTTTATACATATGCTTGGGGCATTTGTTGTTTATACATATGCTTATGGCATTTGTTGTTTATACATATGCTTGGGGCATTTGTTGTTTATACATATGCTTGGGGCATTTCTTGTTTATACATATGCTTGGGGCATTTGTTGTTTATACATATGCTTATGGCATTTGTTGTTTATACATATGCTTGGGGCATTTGTTGTTTATACATATGCTTGGGGCATTTGTTGTTTATACATATGCTTGGGGCATTTGTTGTTTATACATATGCTTGGGGCATTTGTTGTCTATACATATGCTTGGGGCATTTGTTGTCTATACATATGCTTGAGGCATTTATAGTTAAAGTTGAGAGAAGTTCAGAAAGAGATGCAGTTGGATAATTACTCCATTATATTAAGTTAAAATTGTTAATAAAATTATACCCGTATTTCTGTGAGATGAGTGATTATTTAAGAACCATTTCAATCCCTTCTTCAACACTATTAATATATTCAGCACTTAATAAAACAGTTATGTTGGGTTACATGGTAAGTGCCAAATGATTTTAACTATATAACATCTCCTTTTTGATATTTACTCCTTGTCTTCGTTTTCTCCTCTGCACTCTGCTTAGGCTATTGCCTACTTTCCAGTGATGACATTTAGTCTCTCAAAATTCTCATTTTTCTAATCTTGGCCCATAAAAAATGCCATTTAGTCTCTGGAACATTCTACACAGAATGGCATTTATTTTCTGGAAAATTCTCATTATCAACTTAGTCTGCACAAAAATGATTTAGACTCTGAAGAATTCTAATTCTATTCTTGGCCATAACAAAATAGTGTTTGTTATGTTAATCCTGCAGACACCCTTAGTAATATAGGGCCACAGCCTCAACATGATAGGCATTGCTGCTCTTGTTTTCATAGCAGCTATATTTTATAGGGCGGAGTTGTTAACCTGTGCCCAACCAACTTTGTTTTCAGAGTTGTCCTTCTCCGAAATTGGTTTTTGTCCAAATCCTGGAAAACATTTGGTGCAAAAGTGAATGCAATGGCATTGGCTGGAATTTAATATGATTGATATGCCAATGACAGCAGCATTAGACCGGAAATAGGTCAAGAACACTGCAGTTTCAT
The DNA here is from genome assembly GCA_964036315.1 of Acanthosepion esculentum. Lineage (NCBI taxonomy): Eukaryota > Metazoa > Mollusca > Cephalopoda > Sepiida > Sepiidae > Acanthosepion > Acanthosepion esculentum. The sequence goes on from OZ038479.1 coordinate 86,818,401, forward strand.
TAGTCTTCCTATAAGTCAGAATACTGGACAATCAGATTTACAGATGTAGAAGAGACATGAGGCAACAGAAATGTGGTTCTACAGAAGGATATTGTGAATACCATGGACTGAACATGTGAACAATGATACATTTTTAAAGAAAAAAGGATACTTATATATAGCATCAGAAAGAGAGCTTTAGACACTCATAGGATATATTGAGGGCAAGAGGGACAAAAGAAAGCAAGACATGACATACCTCATGAGTGTGTATAAATGGTTGGCAGAATAGTGATTAGGAGTGATAGCAAAATGACAAACTTTAATAAGAGCTACAAAAGAATAAGAAATTGTTGGCATCTATGAACAACATATACTGAAGGGACACAACGCATAGATGAAGAATGTCAATCCCACTTTCCATAGTAGTAACCAGTACTCTATAAACATATCCACAATGGCACTTAGAATTTCCATTGCTCTCCTCTTGGCCTACACACAAAGACTTTTGGTGTATTCCTCTTGTTAAATTCTTGGCCTATAAACAATGCCATTTAGTCTTGATAGAATCCTCTTTGGACCATTCTTGGCCTATACACAAAGACAAAGAATTCTTATTATCAATTCTTGGTCTACACAAAACTATTTAGTCTCTAGAGAATACTCCTGGTTCTATTCTTGGGCTATACACTATGACATTTAGTCTCTAGAGAATTCTACACACAATGACATGTATTCTCTTGATAATTCTTGTTGCTCTATTTTTTGTTTACATGCAAAGCTTTTTACTCTTTGGAGAATTTGCCTTGTTCTATTCTTGGCCTGTACAGAAAGCCATTTAGTGTCTGGAGAATTCCCATTGTTCTAATCTTGATTTACACACAAAGCATTTTTATCTGTTTTCCTATTTAGGGCCTAGGCAGAAATACTTTTATTTTAGTCTCTAGAGATTTCCACATGCTCTAATCTTGGCCCATCCAAAAAGCCATTTAGTCACTGGAATATTCCCATTGTTCTATTTGTGGCCTATACGGAAAGATTTTGGAGAACTCCCCATGTTTTACACATGGCTTGTACAAAGGGCCTTTTGGAGAATTACTCTCATTCATTTCTTGATCTATATACAAAGACATTTAATCTCAAAATTCCTTTTTTTTTATTCTTCGCCTACACAAGACAATGAATTCTATACAAAATGGCATTTATTCTCTAGAGAAATCTTTCTATTCTAGATCGACACACAAGGACATTCATTCTTTGAGAAATTCCTTTTGTTATATTCTTAGCATGCACACAGTGATTTTTTGGATAATTCACACAAAGACTTTCATTCTTTGGAGAAATCCTATTGTTCTACACTTGGCCTGTACAAACAGCCATTTAGTCTCAGGAGAGCTCCCCATATTCTATTCTTAGCCTTTACAAAAAGTCATTTAATTTCTGGAGAATTCCCCATGTTCTATTCTTAACCTGTACAGAAAGCCATTTAATCTCGGGTGAATTCTCATTTTTCTATTCTTGGCCTGCATGCAAAGCCTTTTGGATAATTCCTCTTTTGCTATTCTTTGGTTGTACAGAAAGCCTCAGGAAAACTCCCATTGTTCTCTTCTTGGCCTCCAAACATCAGAAAAAGTAAAAAATGTTGGAGAAATTACTGCTATAATTATTAGATTGCAAATATTTTTTGTTTCCTCATTTAAGTTAAATTTGAAATTTTACTTAAATTTAACTTTTAGATAAATTAGGTATAAATAGAACACACATAGCTTTTGTTGACTGGAACATTGATCTGATGGCAACTTATTTTAGTTCTTAATGTTTAAGTTGATGCTTATTGGTCTATGATATTTTTTTTTTTTTTTAAGCTTATCACCCCAAGCAAGGCTGGAAGCCACTAGCATGCAAGGGGTTACAGAAGGTTTGGAGGAAGAGCAGATAGGAGTGGTAAAGGCCTACACAAGACAATGTGTATTAGGTAGTAAGGAGAAAGATAGTGGATCGATCAAGGCAAGGGGGTTACAGAAGATTTGGAGCAAGAGCAGATAGGAATGAAAGGTGAAAGGATGTGGAGAAGGGAAGTGGATAGATCAAGGCAACTGGAGATGTCGATTGACGTTACACTTAAATAGTTGGAGATTGTATTTGTCAGGGAAACAGGAATAAGGAAGGGAATTCCACAGGCAAGATGTGCGAGACATGAAGCTATTGAAGTAGAAGAGACGTCTACATCTAACAGTTTCAACGGTGAAGGGGTGGGAACGGGATGCCAGCCTCGTAGGACGTTTAAATTCATGAGGCCTAGGAACCAGCGAAAGCAGCTCATCAGAGCAATTACCATGAAAGTATTTGTAAAAAAGACAGAGCGAGGCAACGTCGCGTCTGTGAGAGAGCGACTGCAGACGAAATGACAGATCAGGGCAGTTTCTTCTCTTTCTACACTCACCAGAACAAGATCACAAGACCTGTCTTGACCAATATATCCTTACCAAATAATTTATATATGGTTTCAGATTCTATTTTAGTGCTTCATACCCATTACAGATGATAAATCCATGTCAAGCTCATTAATGTTTTCATTAACCAATTCTAACACCAGCTTGTTTATTTTCATTTTTTTCTCTTTCTACACTCACCAGAGCAAGATCACAATCTCTTTTGACCCATGTATTTTTATATAATAATTTATTTTTATCACTTTAAACATTATTTTTAGTGAATATTCATATTTGTTTAAAGTGAGAAACATCTGTCCGATAATTTTTTTACATCTTTAGAAAATGATTTCATTTCTGTTTGGATACAAAACTGAGCGGATATCATCATTTTGAGGAAGGTCAAGAAGGATTTTGCTTAAAGGCACTGTTCAGACATTGCTTGATCAACAAAGCTTCTTCGTTGATTAAGGCAATTTTGGATCTAACAATGGTTTTCCCTCTGACCGGGGAGGTGCAGGTTCAAATCCTGCCAGAGAGTGCTTATTATTCTTTAATAATAAGATATCTCAAATATTTAGCCTGGTAGATGAAAATAAATAACTATACTGTTTAATATATAAATGGAGTATCTACTCAAATATCAGTATCCAATAAAAATGTTTAAGGTGATAAAAATCTGTTGGATTAATAAGTAAAAAAATCTATTACTTCTTTATAATAATTTATATCACTAGTTTACACATCTGGTCATCCTCATGTATCTGACCCATCATTATTCATGTTTGAGGAAAATTATTTTTTTATTTTCCTCTCTAAAGCTGGTTTGTCTGAATTTACTAAGAGGTGCACATGACATGCACAGGGCATAGGACCTACCTACCCTACTCAAGATGGGGGGGGGGTGAAGGGAATGTTTTACTCTATAAAAGGTAAATTTATGCTAAAATGATACTCAAATAATCCATCACATGAACTGTTAACAGTTTGTCTAAAGACAGAAAATGAATAAATTGAACACACAAAAATAGAAAGAGGAGTGCAATAAGGATGTGTTTTCTAAACAGAATTATTTAACTGGTAGAGCAAGATGAATCTAGGAGAACTACCAGGATTTATTGGAGATAATATGTTGATAGCTGATTCAGAAGGTAAACTGGACGAACTATAAGGTAGTAAGGAAAAGTAAAAAAATAAAGAATAATTAACCATTAACTGAAAGAAGATAAAATGCATAAGGGAGAAATGACAGACAGGCATACACACCTGTGGGTGTATGTGTATATATAATATATATATATATATATATATATATATATATATATATATATAGGAGGCATGGTAGAGTAATGGATAACGGCTTGGATTGAGGAGAGCTGAGTTCGAATTCCAGTCGAATCCATTACATTCACTTACGTGCTAACACCCTTGGGAAAGGTGTGAAACCTCTTCTTCTCCCTCCAACTATGGGTAAATAGCAGGACAGACTGGGTTCTATAGCCTTGGATGGCAACTGGTCTAGGAGAAGGACAACTCTGAATTCAAAACCTGCGGAGGGTCGTTTGGGGACCTTGTGGCATTCGTTGCACCAGGTCCCTGTATTCGTCCCTCCAAAAAGTGTGGATGGCCCTACACAAAGCCTTCACCACTATAATCAAATCTTGTGTGGGTGTCCGGCTTTCAGTTTCTCGGAACTGATCTGTCTGGCCCTCATATGTCGAGTTCGACGGGAGAGTCCATCATATATATATATATATATATATATACATACATACATGTGATGATCTGCCACATCTTCACAGATGAGGGCTGCCTAATCATGTTCACTTCCAACTTCGCACCTTTCTCATGCAAGGTGACTTGCCAGGCCAGCTGCAGACTTGCATGACTTGTTACACAAGTGACAGATGAACAATGCACTTGACACAACCTTGATGGATTCACACTGCATGAATTTAAGCGAGCTACCAGGCTAGCATCTCGGTCCAAACCTTTCACTGTCGAAACGGTTAAATGTAACTGTCTCTTGTAGTCAAACAGCTCCTTCTCTCATACTTCCCATCTGTGGAACTCCCTTCCCCTTACTTGCTTCCCCGATGACTATAATCTTCAAATATTCAAGTGTAATGTCAATCGACATCTGACACCCTGAGCTTGTTCCCCCATCCTTTTCTGTATCCTTTCCTCAAACATGCCTCTTTACTCTTGTTCTGAACCCTCTGTAACCTCTTGCATGCTAGTAGCACTCCCACCTTGCTTGTGGTGAATTTCTTTAAAAAAAAACATGGTGGTTGGCAACTTGTGTCCGAGTACAGCCATTACTACATATCTTTTTTGGGAGAATATCTACTGATGTGCTGAACAAATGTGGCTCTTTAGCCCAGCAAGAACCTACATACTCTGGCACAAACAGGGCACATAAGAGATGCAACAGTGAGTGTTACATGAAATTTTAAATGTTGCATGAAACCACTTCTGGAACCGCATGTCTTATCTCAAATATTACATTTCAGTTGTTGGATGTTTACGGCTTTCTAATCAATTACCACCCTCCTTCAGTGTGCTCTCAAGTGACTCCTTAGACCAGCCATCAACAAACACACTTTACCACAATCTGTACATATCAGATCGAGCTGCCTGTGGATGTCTTCAGGAAGTTCAATGCGGATGGCTTTACATACATCTCTTTTAAACCTTACATGCCTCCTCTTCTCCTCCACAAAGTGACATCTTCCACTCCAAACAGCCTCATTCCAATTATTGCAATCCGATGCATGTTTTTCCTAGTGCTCACAAGGAATGTTGCATTTCTTCAGCGCATCCTTGATGCAGTCCTTAAAGTGCATGTTAGGTTTGATAGCATTTCTCTTCCCTGTTCGCAGCTCACTGTAAGACAGTTTCTTTGGAATGCAGCTGTCATCCATTCTGATGAGGTAGCCCACCCACCAAAGTTGATGATTTAGTATCAAGGACTCACTACTATCACGGCCATTCCTCTCTAGCACATCTACATCACTAACAAACATTTACCAGGTAATACAACATAAGCGGTACGGGTGGAATCTCTCAAGCCTTTTCATTCATCTGTGGTAAGCCACCCACATTTCACAAGTATAAAGAAGTGCTGCAAGCACACGTGCATGACGGACCTTTAGCTTTGTACTCGCTGAAATTCTGTGCTCAGATCACAGACATTTATTCAGTTTTCCAAATGCATCACTAGCTTTTTGTATGCAATTTGAAATTGCCACATCAAGAACACAGAACTCCCAAGATACACAAATGTGCAAACAGCTTTCAACCTTTTACCATAGACAAATATGTTTGGTTCATGATATGGCTTTCTTGGAGCTGGTTGGTACATGACTACTGTCTTTTCAAACTAATGGTCAATCCCAATGCAGTGCATGCATTAGAAAAAGCATTCATGAGATGCTATGTATCTCCTTCCAAGTGAGCCACAAGATCGCAGTCATCAACTGAGCAATGACAAGTAAACCTTTAACTTTGCATCAAACCTCCTGATGTTAAACAGCCTTCCTGTTGAACAATAGTGAATGTAAATACCAAGGTTGTAGTTCTTAAAGGCCTGTTCAAAAACGATACAGAAGTACAGGGCAAATAGGGTTGGAGCTGGAATGTCATCCTGCTTAACTCAATTTTCAACTGTCACCGGCTCAGAGAGCTTTCCACCAACATTAACCCATGCCTTCATATCATCATGAAACAACTGAAGAAAAGAAACAAATCTTTTAGGACATCCCAGCTTCCCTAAAATATTCCACAAAGCCTTTCTGTTTTACAGAGTCAAATGCCTTTGTCAAGTCAACAAATACCTGGTAGAGATCCATCTTCATTGTGCACAGATTTCACTGTATATCAGATTTTACTGTGTTTAACTTGGCTCATACTTGTGTGTGTGTGTGTATTATTTTATTTTTTTTTACTTTTATTTTATTCACATGTGTACTGAGCACTTTTTAATACTACTGTTTCCTGGGTTGTTTCAACTCTGACCCTTAACCATTTTATATATATATATATATATATATATATATATATATATATATATATATATATAATATATATATATATATATTTGTGTATTTAAGCAGCAAATTCTCTTTTAGGCATGTCTCATCTGATTGAATAAATTACAGATATTATGCAAAATGGTTGATGATGTGCTGAGCATTCATTAGAACATGAAAAAATTATCCATTATGGAATTTTTTTCATGTTATAATGTCATGGTCATGCACACATCAAAGCATGAAAAACTGTTCCTTTACAGGCATTGTCAACCATTTTGTATTTAAAAGCATAATGAAAAAATTATGGTAATGGATAACAACACACAATTTTGTCTAAATACTTGTACTAATGAACAACATGTAGATTTGTACTACTTGCACCCCTGAAGATGATCTTGGAAGAAGATCAAAAGTACTTGAGAAATGAAAATAAAGGAAATTTAAACAGCTATAGCACATTACTATCATCCTTTAATATCAATACACAGAAGGTTATTTGTGAGTATGAACGGATTTTGTTAAAAATTAGCAGACATAATGTCTGTAATTTATTCAATCAGACATACCTAAAAGAGATATATATATATATATATATATATATATATATATATATATATATATATATATATATATATATATATGTGTGTGTATTTACTGTATTGGGGCAACAGATCATTATTTAAACATATATTATTAAATATAACAGACCATGCATGTCTGTCTGATCATGAGCCATTCTAAAGATTGTATGTTTGCTTTAATTTCTGGCGAAAACTATTAACATACTATTGTAACCAAATGCATAATAATTACAAACATAACGAAACAACACTCAAAAGCATAATAGGTAGAAATATTAAACCCATTAATAATAATAAACAATCTCATCATATATTATAAAAAAATTTAAAACAATTGACCTCATAGTCACTAATAACCCTACAAGCCTATGTAGTGTATTAATTTTGATGCCCTTTCTCTGATGCTAATAATAAACCTGCTACATATATTGGTTTTACTATAACCCCACTCTCCCATAGATATCTTCACAAACCTTTGTTTTTATTACCGTTTTTAAATATCCAACATTGCGATTGTAGTAGTTTTATTAAAAGTGAAATGTGGTATAGAATGAAAGGGACAGTACAAGGTTCATGTTACTCCACAGGAATGTAAAAATTGAACAGGAGCAGAAGTTTATCTCTTGTTTCCTGTTTAGGATATGCGTTACTAGTTCCTTTGTTTCTTCCATGGCCTTAATGATTTAACCGCCTTTAATTTGGAGTTAGTTGACTGACTAGTGGATATTCAGTTTGGGGTAATGGATAATGGCCTAGAATGAGAAATTGGAGAGCTAAGTTGGAATTCCACTTGTGTTCATTACATTAACTTACAGGCAAATATCCTTGGGAAAAGCATGAATCTCTTCTCCCCCCCAGCTATGGGTTGAATAGCAGGATAGACTGCATACTATAGCTTTGGTTGGCAACCAGTCTATTGCAGAATATAATATTAGCAGCCTACCATGAGAAAATCTTCTGCCTAGTCAGTCATGAATTGACAGAGACATGATCATCTAAGCGTGCATCACATGTGGCATTTAACTGACTGATCAGGGGTTTTGGCTTTTCATTGTGAGTGTACCAGATTGACAGTTTTATGGTTGGTGCATCCTGACTGGTAGTAAGCAGTCGGACCTCTTTAGTAGTGCTTAGAGAGGCTGGTATTGTCAACAGTCACGTAATATCGGGGAATTTGCAGTGCTATGTCATGCATGGATTCATGTCCCTGCAGGTACATCTGGTGGGCAACTCCAAAGCCACATTATGAATTAGTCAGATATTCCTAATATGTAGACTAATAATTACTCTTATAGTCTCATATGAATTAGTGCATTACTGTCCTGATGATGAAACTAAGGTTCAAATCTCACCATGGTATATTTGTCAAAATGTTGACTTCTTTATAATATCAACATGGAGAAGTGATACCAGCATGCAGTATGGTTGATGAGTGCCTGTAAAGCCATAGCATGGTTTAATTGAAGCCTCATGCATGAAATTGGGTAGATGAAGCTGTTTGGAAGTTATCAATAGTTGTCCTAGCATCAAGTGACAAGACATCATGACTTATGGTTTGAGTACAGTGATCTTATTTAACAACTGATTATGCCAGATTATGCCCTCTCTCTCTCCCAGAAGCTGTAGCTAATGTTTGCTTGGTATAGTTTCAATATAAACTATAAGAAACACAAATATGCCTGAGTAGGCATCTGCAAGAAGGATTAGCTAGTCATTCTAACAGATGGTCATATTTAGAAATGAATAGCCAGCCATTATCTTGTTCTTTTCTTTGAGATCTCTGGTGCCATGATTATTGGTTAAGTCTACTTTCTGCACAGGCCATTGTGATTCTAACATTGTTATTTTTTCTTCTTTTTTTTCACTCTGAATAATTTACATTGCTTTTTCTTACCAATGTCAACAAAAGATCTCTCTAAAGATGCCACTGCTGCCACTACAACTGGTGTTTCTGGAACTGATGGAGACAGTGAAAAGAAAGAAACTGCTTGGGGAGCATGACCCAGCCAGGTTATGGCCTCTGCCATTAATGGCAAAATGTCTGCTGAATATTTCGAACCTCCTCCTCGTAGCTACATCTAGGGTGGAAAAGATGCAGAAACACCAGCTGACAGGGTTCAAGGTATGTCAGTGAAAGTGGTGATGGGTATTGGGAGTGGAGAAGGAATCAATTTATAGAACCCACCCACCTGTCCGACCAGTCACCACCTGAAGCCCACCTTGGAGTAATCTTGTCATTGACAGTAGCAATTTGGTGCCAGCAGAGTCAGGCTCTTTGGTAAAAGCAGCCAATAGTGATATAATAGGAATATTGCTTTGGAATCTCCTTTTTTTTTCTCACTATCACTTTCTCTTTGATTCTCTTCATCATTCTTTCACTCTCACTCCTCTCTCTTCATTTAATTTTCTTTCTCTTCTTCTCTCACTTTCTTCACTGCCTTCTTCTTCATCATTTTTTCCTCTAATTCCTTTTCTTCCTCATTCCCTCCCGTCATTCCTCATTCCCTCTCAACTCTCTTCTTATCAGGTTCTTCTTCCCCTACACATTCATCTTTGTCATCTGTCTTTTCTTTCCTTTTTCTTCATTTCTTTCTCTCTTTCTTCTTCATCATTCTTTCTTCTTCAACTACTGTGTCTTTTTTCCTTTGTCTTTAATATTCTTCTTTTCACCCTCTATTTTCTTCATTTTCTTAACCTCTCTCTCCTCTCTCATAATTTTTCTTTCTCTCTCGCTTCTATCTCATCTTCCTTTTCTGCCTCTCCATCTCTTCACTCTTTTTTTTTTATCCCCTCCTCTTATGTTGTCATTCTTTCTTCATTGCCCACTCCTCATTATTTTTTCATTCAAATGTCTCTGCTGATTTGCTCGATGATGTTTTTTGTATGCCTGGCTTTTTAGCAGAAGGAAGGTATCATTAAAATGTCTGCCAGTTTCTTCTTGGATTCTGATGGGCATTTCTATCTTTGGAGTTCTTTGCAGTGCCAAGAATTGGCAGAAGAAAATTGGATCATCTTCAGGGAATCATTTCAGCCTGTTATTATTACCATTTGCAAGAATAAATGCAATGCATTAATCTTTTCAGACCAAGTTTTTCAGCCTTTCATGTTTGTTTCATGTTCAATCTAGAATATATAAGACTTTTATCTGAATTAAATAAGTTTTTTTTCTTTACATTATTTGCACATGTACTATTGTCCCAATATTTGTTGTTGTTATCCCAAGGTTTCAGCCATTGTACCCTCTGTCCTTCATCACGTGATTATTGATCTAGTTAACCTTCAGTGAATTTTGAAGTGACCTTTTAATCTATGGGGGTAGACTGTTTTCGTCCTGCTGTCCATGTCCAGGAATATCTTGACGAAATCTTTCATAAGAGGAAATGTGTGGAATTGTTAAAAAATAGTTGAAATGCCTTTGGTTCAAAGGAATGTAATCATCTAATTTTGACTGTACAAGGTGCGATGGGTAAATTGTCGCCGTTTATATTTTAAATTTCATGCATCTGTGTTGTTTGTTTTTGATTTTGTCAACTGCACAGTATAGTAGGGCCAGTTGGGCAGCATAAATGAGAAAAAGAGCACCATGATGCAATTCACTCTGCCAGAAATTTGAAAACAGTAGGCTGTACTGCATTCTATTCATGCTGAAACCTCCAATAGGAACATTCCAAAGTGTTTAGGTGTCAATCTGATGAGAGTGCAGACGATTTGGAAAGAGTTTGATGAGTCTAATGGTGATAACAAAATAGTGATCACTAATGATTGCAATGTTATGCTTTCATTCATCTTCCTACAGGGCCTCAGACTCAACACAATGGCCTACATGAACTGCCTTGAAGAGGTAGTGCTGCTTTGGGTCAAGTGGGTAGCTGCTGGAAGACCCTATGTCTGGCAACAGGACTCTGAACCCTGCCATAGAAGCAGGAGAAGTCATGACAGTCAGACAATTTCTATGACTGATTTATCCTTACATCTGTCCACCTAACTTCTCACACTACAACCCCCCTTGATTATTATGTGTGGGGCACAGTTGATTGAGAGACCAACAAAATTACTTTAACACCAAAGATGAACTGAAGGCAAGGATTATGGCAGAATTCACAAGAGAGACCATCCAGAAGAGTTGCAGGAGATTGGACTGGAGATTGTGGTTGAAGCCAATGGTGATTTTATTGTTTAACGAATGAGACGACAATTTATCCATCGCAACCTCTACATGCATACAATGGATAAAATGTCTAAATTTTGCAAAATTGAAAATAACACTGATATCACATTTTACTGAATAAATTTACTCTTTAGTATTCCAAGATATTTTCATTAAATTTTGACAAATATGGATGTTGAAATGTGATGTCAGTGTTATGCATAATTTTTTTTATTTATAATCATTTTTGTGTAATTTAGGCACCAATTTATCCATCATACACTATATATATATATATATATATATATATATATATATATATATATATATATATATATATATATAAAGAATTAAGAACAGTAAGATATATAATCCGGTGTTCTTATTGATATTTTTTACATTTTTTTCTCATTGGTAGCATTACTCTGAGTTCCATACACAATGCAATTTCCAGGTGCAGATTGTATTGTGCATGAGACTCAGTCATACTACTGCTAGGGAAAAAAAGGTATATTCATTATTAATATATAATTTATAGCTCTGTTATATTACATTGAGATGTACTTTATTAATGTCAGTACTCAGTGTGTGATATTTTATTTATATATATATATATATATATATATATATATATATATATATATACAGTGACTATTTAAGCTAATATTGCACGACTCTTCGACAGAATTGAGTCACTGTCAGTCACTGTGTGTTTATCTAAATCTAAAAATAAACACGCTAAAATTCACCTTCATTCCTGCCGTGAGCCGAAGGCTTAGTGGTAGAAGTTCTGACTGACGCAAATTCAGTCGGGTTTCGATCCTAGCTAGAGGCAACCGGACGTCTAGGCACACTGATGAGCTGTGAAACAGCGAAACAGTCTGTCTGTGGATGACAAAAATCTATATATATATATGTTCTTCACCATTAAATACAACTCTGTGTTTCATGTACATAGCAATCATTATTCTTAGTATAAAATTTAGCTCTTTTATTTTACATCAGTGGTTCCCAAGCTTTTTGGGGCTGCCATCCTCTTGCATACCAAAACACGAACCTAGCACCCCATCAAATATATAGACAAAGCACTAACACCCACCTTGATTGTATACTCAACCTTTGATTGGATTTTCTTGGGGCTATTATTGCATGTCAAATGAGTATCTTAGTATTACCCATAATAATTGTTATATAAATGGGACACACTGTAAAGTGGAGGCAACCAACACTTCAGGTACAATCCGTGTGTGTGCGTGTGTGTTACGGTTCAGTTGTGTCAGTGCTACCCTCTGGCTGCCTAGTTTTTTTCTTTCTTTGTCCCTCCTGGATCTTTTCCAGGGTACCTGGTACTGTCCACTTTGGGAATCACTGTTTTACATCAAGCAGAGTTTTATCATTGCCACTGTTACTTACCGTGCACTATTTTACAAGAACACACACAGATACATCGTTTTGTTTTTGATAATGGCCAATGTATGTTGAAAGTGCTCAGCAAGAATAAATATATGTTTTTAAAAATTTGAACCTGAAATTAAAAATAAGTAAGGAAGACTAAAAAAAAAAAAGGGTTAACAAAGAACCTTTTATCAGTTCACAACAAGGTATCTATGCAGATGACACAAATATTTACTCTTGTTCTAGTAGCAAGTCTAACAGATGCAACAAAGTAAACCTGGTAACTGTTTTTAAAAAGGACCTCCAATCAGTGGAGTTATTATTCTGTGCAAATCAGCAGAGACATTTGAATGAAAAAAATGATGAGTGGGCAATGAAGAAAGAATAATAACTGGGGCTTGGAAATTTTAACACCTCCAAAACAAAACTGCTTTCATTCAGTGGCTAGAGAGAACCTTTTTTTACCTGCCATCAACATGGCTGATGCTAAACTTTGTGCCTAATTGGACGCATGTTATCCATTGCCAAAGAGTAAAGTGATTATATTGAATCAATTGATAAGTCTACAGCAAACGTCCTACGAGGCTGGAATCCCGTTCCCACCCCTTCACCGTTGAAACTGTTAGATGTAGACGTCTCTTCTACTCCAATAACTTCATGTCTCACACATCTCGCCTGTGGAACTCCCTTCCTTATTCCTGTTTCTCTGACAAATACAATCTCCAATTATTTAAGTGTAACGTCAATCGACATCTCCAGTTGCCTTGATCTATCCACTTCCCTTCTCCACATCCTTTCACCATTCATTCCTATCTGCTCTCGCTCCAAATCTTCTGTAACCCCCTGGCCTTGATCAATCCACTATCTTTCTCCACATCCTCTCCTTTACCACTCCTATCTGCTCTTCCTCCAAACCTTCTGTAACCCCTTGCGTGCTAGTGGCTTCCAGCCTTGCTTGGGGTGATAAGCTTAAAAAAAAAAAAAAAAAGCTAGGAAAGTTGGTTTACTGTGTCATGCCAGACAATCTTCTTGTCAGAATTCCTCTTGCACATTTATAAATCTACCATTTCTCCACGCATTACATACAACTGCCATATCTTCTCTTGTGCTCCTACTATACATCTTGAGATATGTGACAAAATTCAAAGGAGAGTCTGTAATATAATCGATCCTGACAAGGAATTTTGACTTTCCTCACTTTCCCACTGACATCACATGTCTTCACTCTGTTTTTTCTTCAAATATTTTTATAACAATTTTTCTGATGAGCTTTTATAATTAACACCTCAACATTATGAATTTAAGTGTGCTACTAGATTGACAACTACATTTCACCATTTTACAGTTAAAGTAGCTGAATGCAAAAGGTCAGTTCTATTATAATAGTTTCTTTTCTCACACTTCTAGCCTGTGGAACTCCCTTCTGACTTCTTGCTTTGCTGCCACCTACAATCTTCAAAAATTTAGATGCAACATTATCTGCCATTTTCTGTCTTACTGCACCCTGACTATTTTTTGTCCTTTGCCTCACCTCTCTTCGCTAAAAACTTTTTATTCTCTTTCACTCCCTGTAACCTAGTGGCATTATCACCTTGATTGGGGTGAAATGATAAAAAAATAACCAAACATATATATATATATATATATGTATGTATGTATGTATGTATGTGTGTGTGTGTGTATTTAGGCAGCAAATTCTCTTTTATGCATGTCTGATTGAATAAATTACAAACATTATGTCTGCAGTTTATGCCTAAAGAAGAAATATACGAGGCAGAAATTGATATATAAATTTTTATATGCTAACAAAACTTTAATTGAAAGGTTTAAAATTTCACTTTCCGACGAGCTACTTTCGCTGGCTCCTGGACTACATGAATTTAATGAGCTACCAGGCTGGCATCTCAGTCCGACCCTTTCACTGTCAAAACAGTTAAATGTAACCATCTCTTCTTCTCAAACAGTTTCTTCTCTCGCACTTCCCGTCTGTGGAACTCTCTTCTCCTTACTTACTTCCCCAATGATTATAATCTTCAAATATTCAAGTGTAATGTCAATCGACATCTGACACCCTGAGCTTGTTCCCCCCGTCCTTCTCTGTATCCTTTTCTCTTGTTCTCAACCCTCTGTATCCCCTTGCATGCTAGTGGCACTCCCACCTTGCTTGGGGTAAATTGTCTTAAAAACAAAAATTATCTATTTCTCTATTCTTGTAATGAGCCATTTTTTAAATAAATGTTACAAATGTATGAATTTATATTCTTTTTGTTCCTTTACATTTGGATATATGTATGTATGTATGTATGTATGTATGTATGTAAAGAAATTGTAGTTCATACAATATAGTATATGGTAGGTTATAAATGTATTGAAATTGCTCTAATGTTTGTCAGGAACTAAATATGATAAAAATATAGATTAAAGGCATACTATATTTATGGGTAAAGTGCTCAACATCAGGAATAGAGTGTATCCTGGCCTGAAAATTGCATTTCAGCTATAGCCGTTGTGTGTTGATATCAATATCCACTTTTATATTTACATGGGCTCTATCTACTATTCCATTGTGCCTTTAGATTTCAGTGTTATATTTTCCATCATTATATTTAAAAAAATCATTTCACCCCCTGGCAAGGCAATAAAGCCACTAAGATGCTAAGGGTTACTGAGTGCGAGAGAATATGAGAAAAATAAAACATTATTAAGGAGAAAGATCAATAAAAGAACAGGAATTTAGAAAATAATAATTGGCATTGCATTTAAATTTATTATATGTATTTATTATGATTGTATAATCTGAGCTTTTCCATTCTCAGAATCATTAATGGATCCAAGTCCAGAAAAAAGCTTTTTAAAATTATAATCACTGTTTAAGAAAAATGTAAGATGTTAAGAAACCAGCAAGTATCTTGATTTATAGATTTTTATTAAAGTTGGCAGCTGTAAGGATTTTGGTTTTAAGCAGCATGCATTATATATAGAATCAGGGATTACTATATTTTCTGAATGAATAAATAATCTCTTAGAATTCAGGATAAAAAAGTTAAAAATATGAAGGCATTCTGAAACCACCTACAAATCTTGGAGTTTCCTTTTTTTCAAACTAGACTCAGTATACTGTATCAGATTTTATTATGCAAGTTAATGATTTCATAATAAAATTTAACAATGTTGGTAAAATTTTGAGGATATATTTGGATGATATATATATATATCGTGTGAATTTCAGTTAATGTGTTTTGGTTAAAAATATTTACAATAACTCAATGGTTGTTCAACATATTCTTAAATAAAGATATTGAGCTTCATGTCTCGCACATCTTGCCTGTGGAACTCCCTTCCTTATTCCCGTTTCCCTGACAAATACAATCTCCAACTATTTAAGCGTAACGTCAATCGACATCTCCAGTTGCCTTGATCTATCCACTTCCCTTCTCCACATCCTTTCACCTTTCATTTCTATCTGCTCTCACTCCAAATCTTCGGTAAGCCCCTTGCCTTGATCGATCCACTATCTTTCTCCACATCCTCTCCTTTACCACTCCTATCTGCTCTTCCTCCAAACCTTCTGTAACCCCTTGCGTGCTAGTGGCTTCCAGCCTTGCTTGGGGTGATAAGCTTAAAACAAACAAAAAAATTAAAACAGCAGATTTTGGAAATGACCAACCTTTTATTAACTGGAGCAGAAAGTGGCTTGTTAATTCTAATGCATCTAAAACAAAACTACTCACTGCTAGTTATCTCAGACAACAATTTTCACATTCTGTCAGCAGGCTGATTCTAGCCTCCGGGAAAGCAACTTCTCGCACCTTCTTGGTCTCAAGTTTTCCACTGAAATGAAGTGGAACGATTATACTGAATAAATCGCTAGGTCTGCTGCTAGGAAAATTGGTTCATTGTGTTTTTTCATTCATTTTTTTTTCCAGAATCCATCTTGCACATTTATAAATCTACAATTTTCCTATGCATTGAATATTTGCTTGCACATCTGGTCTGCCACTATATCTTGAGATTCTTGACAAAATCCAAAGATTGGTCTTTAATGTTATCAGTCCTGACCTATCATCTCAGCTTTAGTTGCTTCCCTCTGCCTTTTCTATAAATATTTCCATATTGTTCTCATGAGCTTCCCTCAAGCTTATGAATTTAAGCATAGGACTAGATTGTCAAATAGCTTTCCTCATTTTACTGTTGAAATTGCTAGATGCAACTGTAATTTCTATTCGAATAATTTCTTCTCTCACACTTCTTGTCTGTGGAACTCTCTTTTGGCCTCTTGCTTTTCCCTTCAAAAGTTTAACTGCAACATCAATCACTGTCTTCTGTTTTCTGAATTATGTTCTTTTGTCATCCTTTCCGAAAATGATTAAAAAATATATCTCACAGGATACAAATGAAAGATTTTTTATTTATGAATGACTTATCACCCTGTTGGTACCATCATTTTTACTTTTTTAAATGCTATTTAAACGATCATGGCTCTCCACATATTCCTTTTTCTATGACTTAAAAAAAAAATAGTTGTGTGGTTTTCCATGGTTTTGAATTTAGTTTTCCTTCTCTTTGACTGGCTGCCATCCAAAGCTAATGTTCCCAGTTTATCCTTCTATTTAACCCATAGATAGGGGTGAAGAGACAGTTTCATGCCTTTTCCAAGTGCACTAGTGCAAAGTAATCATGACAGACTTGGTTGACATTTAACCCATAGCTGTAGGGAGAAGAAATAGTATAGTCACTGATATTTAATTTAGAATTTCAGAGATAATAATAACAAAAACTAAAAGAAAGATCAAACTGTATTTCTGGAAGATAATGCTTTTAGACAAGTTTCTTTTGCAATCAAATTGGTCAGTATCAACAGATGAAGCATTAATAGCAACAAATAAAATTAAATATTCAGTATCTTAAGATGCAAAAAAACTACCAACTTTAAGTAAATAAATCAAAGAAAAATGTGCTTAATTTTGTGCAGTAGTTACATAGGAAACATGACAGAGTAATGGATAGTAGCTCAGATTGGGAAATCGGAGAGCCAAGTTTGAATTCCACTCAGATCCATTACATTCATTTGCATGCTAATACCCTTGGGAAAGTTATGAATCCTCTTCTTCTCCCCCCAGCTATGGGTAAATAGCAGCACAGACTGGGTTCAATAGCCTTGGATGGGATCTGGTCTACCACAGAAAGAAATGGCAACCTACAGTGGGAAAAAATCTGCCTCATCAGTCATGTATTGAAAGATACATAGTTGCTTAAGCATGTATCACACACAGCACATAACTGACTGAGTATATAAAAAAATCATTATTACAGTAATTTTTAGTAATGTGTAGATAGTTTGGATGAATCTTGTAACTGGACTCTTGCTTGGATCACTCATGGAAACAGATAACCAACACCAATTAGAATAATATTTTGGGTTTTTATGTTAACTAATAAAATTATAAGTCTGGAATATTGAGGGGAGTGTAAATTTTACCCTGTAAAATGATTCAACATAGCCACAAAGATAAAGAAAAAGAAGACAGCAGTTAAAGCGTAAATCCCAAATTTTTATATTTCAGAAATTGTTGAGTTCCTTTAAAAAATTTTCTTTTTTTTGTTTTTTAGTCCAGTTTCTTCTCATGAAAACAATTTTCATATGACAGAAAATAGACTATACCCTGAAAGATTTCTTAATAACTCATCTTACTACTTCAGCTCAGACTGCTACTGCAACTGCTACTTGAACTGTACTCTGCCTGGCTATTTGATACCATGCCTTTTATTTACACAAAGGGGTGCAGATGTGGTAGTGAACATAATATATGTGAATATTTCACAGAAAAATGCTTGGCTCAATTAGAATGTATGTTACTTGAAGAGTATAAAATTTGTAATAACTTAATAACTATACATGGTTAAAAGCTAAAAATTTTCAGATTAATAATTTGATATATGTTTTAAATGCTGTATGAATTTTCTTTCTCTATAATGCTAATTAAATGTTATTTCATGTTGGTATCCACTCAGAGATATTGCATATCGTTAATATTTTTTTTAATGAGGTTTTCATTTTGTCTGAAACTGATTAATTAATTGAATGTCCATCATAATTTGAATGTCTCATTTATTCATTTTATCAGATCTTAATTTATATTGATCTTTAAACATTTTCTTCACAAACACTTCAAGTTCCTTCAAAGCTGATAGAATCAAGATAAATTCAGAGAATTATTACACGATCTTGGATAAGTTGTTTGGTTATTTTGTTTAGTGGCCTATCAACCCCGATGCATTATTTAATGCTGGAATCTAAATAAATTTTGTGCAATTTTATGGCTTCAACTAAATATATTTTGTACACAACTACAGATATTTTGCACATATTTTTATATTTTCAGGGTAGATGTATGTTTTATAGATAGTTTATAGATGATATATTGTATGTGTTACATGTTTTGGTATAAACCTATTTTTTTGAAAGGTAGGACATTATGTTGACAGTCTCAATATTTTCAAATAGTTTTCTCATGTTGTTTTCCTTGTAGTATTTATGTCTTATATGGGTACATTCAGTTAAAATATGTTTACCCATGAGTGCAACTTGGCATGTTGATCTTCATTCTTCATCAAGTATCAGATTTTAGAAAATATGTTTTCAAAACTAAGAAGCTTCAAGGTAAAGAATACATGCATGGTAAAGTTTGTTTACATTTTGCAAAACTTCCTGTCATCCACCTTGCTAAAATAGGTTTCAAAGGTACCAAATTATTCGAATGTCAACCCTACCTCTTCAGATATTCATCCAATAGAAAACTTGTAGTCTGTCATTAAAAGAAGTTTATTAGGATAGGAAACAATATTCAAACGAAGGTCATTGGGAAATAATACAACCTACTTCAAGTAATCTATATATAAAATTCTGTGACTTCCATTAGTCCATCTGTCTGTTCATCTAAAATAGCCATACATTAACCAATTGAAACCAAGTTTTGGGAGAAGTGCAAACAGGTAAGGGGGTACAATGAACAATTGGTTTTACTAGGGTGCGTAGCTTAGTACAATAAATATTCATTAATTTTTTGGGAAAAATTAAGCTTTATTATTTAACATACAAAATACTCCTATTTTAAAATCAATTTAATGATTAAAATAACAAATACTTATTTAATAAGAATGCAATATTAGTTTTTACATAGTTTTTATATATATATACAAGAATCCAGTTTCCTGTTCATCCTTCATTTGCAAGAACTATAAATAAATCACAAGGCCAAATGCTTCAAAAAGTTGGAATTTGGCTCCAGAAAGAAATATTTACATATGGGCAGTTGTATGTTGCATACTCAAGAGTAAGAAATCCTAAGAATTTATTCTTCACTGTTAAAAAAGAAAAAAATTTCTTAAAAAAATATTGTTTTCTCAGATTCATTTTCCTACTACTACTCATTTTCCTACTACTAATATGTCTTCTCTGTGCCTTTTCAATAAATATTTTCATGGCAATTGCTCAGATGAGCTTTCCTTTTTATTACCTCCACCTTACAAATTTAAATGTAGTACTAAATTGGTAATTAGATTTCATCGTTTTACTGTTGAACTAGCCCAATGTAACAATAAGTTCTATTCTAATTGTTTCTTTTCTTACAGTTCCCACCTGTGGAACTCTCTTATGACTTCTTGCTTTCCTGTCAACTACAGTCTTCAAAAATGTAAATGCAATATCAGTTTCCTTCTTGAATCCTGTTCTGTTATTGTCCTGTTTGTTTCTTAACCCTCTTGCATCCTAATGGCTTTTATTCCATTGGTTGGGTAATAAAAAAATAAGTAAAAATACATCTTGCCCAAAGTTTATCTTGTCTTTTGTCTGAGACTTTGATATATACCTGGCTATTTTTTATCATCCAACATTGGGTATATATATTTTAGGGATACATTTATAAGTAAAAATGTATGTTGCACTTTGCAAGATAAAGACTGACATTTCCAAAACAGGTTTGTACCAGTATTTTTACAAGCATAAATTGAAATCTACACAGTTTGCAGCTCATAGAAATATATCTTGAAAACATTTCAAATATCTCTTAGTTAATAATCATTTTTTTTCTGAAAACATTGACTTGTATAATAACAGCTTATCATCATTATCATCAGTGCCATATCCAAGTGTGGTCACTGGATCATTGCACAGCTGAGCAACTGACCAGTTACTTCCAAAAGACCAAGCTGAAAACCGCATAGGGTATTCACTCATGCATAGCATGTCTCTGGCATGTAGACCTGTCAGAACCCATCCCTTTCTAGGTTAAACCACAGCCAATGAATTCCAGCTTGAAGGCTCATCTTGGTCATAGGTATGTGGCTGCTGATTCCACTGCAGTAATCCTCCAACCTGGCTATTGACATTAGTTTTGGAAACCCTCCACTCAGCAATGCTGTGTCATCACTGCACTGGCTTTACACACAGCTCTTGAGCCCAGTCTACCCTGTTGTGCTAGATGTCTATTGACCTTATCAGAAGGTTCATTTGCCCTTTGATAGGTCTTGTTTGTTTTTAAATGTATTGGGCATCTCCTCTTCTTCACCAGGACAGCTGGTTTAATCACCAATCGCCATCCATGATTTATTATCTTTTCTTGGCATTCAATGAGTCTTGATGATTAAATCCCCAATGATGATTGACTTCATAGTGGAGAATGCTAAAGACTCTCACCTATATTATTAAAGGAAGCCAACTTATCTCTGCTGTTCAATTCAATGCACACTGTTTTTGAAAGATAAGACTTATTGATCCTATTTCCAGAGTCTTTTGTCTTTACTTTCATATCAATATTAGTAGTGAAAGTAATGGTTCTTAATATTATCTCTGAACAGAGTGCATTGAATTTATAAAAACAGTGATTTTTTTTTCCTTTTTGGTCAAATGCACATTGTTTTGAAATGATAAACCTATGATCATCTTACATGATCAGATTCATTCTTATATTTATTCTAAGTCGTAGAGCCAGAGTGGTTGTTATTGTTCATGTTAGGCAGACTGTATTATCTTGTATTTGGGGTTATTACACTTTATTGTTTTCACTGGACTGGCATATTTGCAGATAAGGCAATATATCTATGTTACAACACACACATATTTTATATATATATATATATATATATATATAAATAATGGCCAGCTACTGATTTCTGAGCATATCTATTTATCTGATTGGGCAACTAGCAATTCCCTGTTGCAAATACCTGATCAGGCACATTTAAGTTGTTTGTTTTGTTTTTTCAACAATCACAGAGCTAATCTGGGATTTATAATGGAACCAAGCTGAGGAGATATTAGTTCAAGTTTCTAGGAGAGAACATGGTCAACATTTTGCAGGAGAGAGCATGGTCAACATTTTGAACAAGTTTGGTATGCTCAAACGTTCAGTGACAACTTATATATATCTCACAAGTTTGTCCTCAGGCATGAAACAGATTGTTGCCACTAAGTGTTGACCTCAATGTTCACTTTTACATATACTGATATCCCTGATATTAGCACTTTAACCCATAAATATAGCATGATTAAGCTTGGAAAATAAAACATTCCTATAACCCTAGATACATAAATAAAATAATCTGTAAAAATAAAAAATCATCTTTGATAATGGCTAAAAGTATAGCCAAAAACATGATGATATATGAAACATTCGGACAATTTTTATATAATTTACCTCCAGAAAAGAAAAAAAAATTATGAGAACACATGAAAAATTATATAAAAACATAACCGCAGTAGCTAGTCAGTGATTTTCAATGAATCATGCATAAAAGAGAGATTTCTGCTCAAATACACAATTTTGAAAAGTTTTCAGTCTAACCAAGAAGTTCTTATATTTAACCAGTTGGCTTAATTTTATGAAATGGTTAGTCTGAGAACTTTCAGATAGTCCTTTTGCCTGCAATGAGCAATCAAAGGTTTGAGGATTTGAACAGATTTACAGGTGATTTGAAAGTATCATATTTCTTAAAAACTTTGCACTAAATAAAAAAAACTCCAACAACAAAGACCTTTCTTATTAATTTTTCTGTTTCTATCTCTTTCATATGCACACATGTTACTAATGTGAATAGGCATATATGAATGCATTTATTATATATATATATCATCCACAGACTGTTTCGCAGCTCATCAGTGTGGCTAGACGTCCGGTTGCCTCTAGCTAGGGTCGAAACCCGACTGAATTTGCATCAGTCCGAACTTCTCCCACTAAGCCATCAGCTTACGGTACGGGATGAAGGTGAATTTTAGCGTGTTTATTTTTAGATTCAGATGAACACACAGTGACTGAGAGTGACTCAATTCTGTCGAAGAGTCGGGCAGTATTAGCTTAAATAGTCACTGTTTACAAATTCACACCTCAAACCAGAGGGCTCAACCGAAATTAATATTTCAGGAGCTAATATATATATATATATATATACACACACACACAAACACATACATATGATGGCTGCCACTTCACTGTTGATTATGGCCATCACAAGATATCATTGTAAGAATTTGTTATGCTTTAAATGAATGTGGTTTATTAAATAGGACAAACTTTTAAAATCTAAGACAAATTTGGCAAGCATGAGAAAAACTTTGTAAGCCAGTACAAGATCATTGGGTTATTGTCAATAAAACTGATTCACAGCAACATTTTCCAGTAAGAAGAATTGTTAGACATCCAGTAGGATTAAAAACAAAACAAATTAAATGGATATTGAATATATATATTTATCACTACAGCAAAAGTTATTTTGTGGTGTCATAGGAAATAATTGGATGGCTTAATTATATATATATATATATATATATATATATATATATATATATATATATATATATATATAAGAGTAATACATTTCAGATGCAACAAGGAAGGTCTTCATAGTCGATTTCGGGTTTTGCATCATATCGGCTCCAACAGCAACCCCGACCTAATTCCACAAGATTCAAGCCACCTCCTTGATAGCGTTTTGCTACGCACATCGACATTGCAAAAAAGATAAATAAAATATGGCTAGGATTCCGACCGTTCTTATTGACATACGTCAGTCAACATCAGCCAATGAAATAAAGACTTCCCCCACCTCCCTCCTAAATAGTCTTGTATTTCGCTACATCCGGTTTTGATTTACGCTATTTCCTGGAATTCGTAACGAGGTAAGCTGGACTCGTTCTTGCAAGGTTCAATCCAATGTTTTACATTTCATTAAATACTAATTCAATAACTTAACTCTACCACTTACATTACCCCCCATTGGGTCAGTGTTTGCGGCTAGCTAAGTTATAGTTAAGACAGATGAAGACCGTCCTATTTTCCCCAATCCCCCCTTTGGCCATGTGCCACATTTCTGTATTTTCGCAGAATAAATATCACTTACATTACCCCCCCCCCAAAAAAAAACATCAATAATTCTTACTATTCTATAACAATCTTTAAGTCTAACCCTATATGAAACCGTATATTACAAAGTTATCTTGTACTATTTATTTTGAAATTTCTTACTAGTTTTGTAATCTATCAATTAAAACAGAATGATGGCCTAACCTAAGCAAGGAAAAATAATAATTAAAAATATTTAACTACTTTAAAAACCTAAATAACTAAAGTAAACTAATTTACGAAACCGTTCATTGCAAACTTGTCTCGTCGTACTATCTATTTGAGATTTCTTACTAGTTTGTAATCTATGAATTAAAATAATACGATGACCTAATCTAAGCAAGGAAAAATAATTAAATATACTTAAATTAGTAAAAAGGATCTAAGAAAAGCTAAACTACTCAAATAAGTAACATATTCGCTTTTAATTTTTAAATATTATTCGACATGAATCTAGTAAATTAATACTAGTATTACCACTAACTTTTAAACTATGAACACTATGATCTAATTTTACATACATAAGAATTAGATTGAAATTGATACAAAAAAAAACCTCCTATGACCCTCCCCCAACGTGCGCTAACACTTTTCAACCCCCTCCATTCTTGATTAGCTACCTTAAATTAAAATTCCTCAATATTACCTTATAGATTGAAACCCTCCTCCATTTCCCTAAGCATGTTTGGGACATTTAATTCTTCCATGGCTCTGATCTCTTAAGCCAAATCCACTTGGAAGCATTTAAAACTGCATTGGTAATGTCCTTCAACGCTCTCGCCCTCTCTATACTCACTATGCCTATTTTGAGCAACTACATTAACTACAAACAAGATGACTCTTCACTTAGAAATATTATAAAGCAATATAGTACCCGAATAAAAAAAAAAATCAAATTAATTATTTACTACAAAAAATTTAAAACTGCTAACATTATCCTCAAAAATAACACACCAGCAAAGTCAAAATTACAATGAACAAACATTATCAAATGCCCCTTAAAGAACTACGTTCCTGATCAAACCGAATTCATAAATAATTACATTGGTCATACGACTGCATGCCTATCCAGATGCCTTACGTTACATCTACCTGACCATAGCTCTATTAGAACCCATTTAAACGCACACACACAAACTTACCAGACTTCATCCGAAACATACTAGTAGAAAACACAAACATAATAAACTCATCCACCTGCAAAAAAAAAGATTAAAAATAATGGAAGCCTTAATAATAAAAAAGAAAAAGCCAACACTTAATAACTATGAACATGACCACAATGGGCTGTGTTTGGAAAATAAAACATCTCTATAAAACTAAAAATATACACACCATGCACACAATTAAACTAAAAAATAAAATCATCCTTGATAATTGCTAAAAGTATAGCCAAAAGCGCTCAGAATTATAGAACATTTGGACAGTTTCTACATACTCTGTGTGAAAAAAAGAAAGCACTTGTTTGAAGACAAGAAAAATGAAACAAAAAGCCCAATTGTAGTACCTTGTCTGTCGTTTTTAATGAAACATGCAAAAATGAAAGATTGCTGCCTAAATACACAATTATATATATATATATATATATATATATATTGTGTGTGTGTATGTGTATATATATATATGTGTGTGTGTGTGTATATAT
This sequence comes from Acanthosepion esculentum, assembly GCA_964036315.1. Taxonomy (NCBI): domain Eukaryota; kingdom Metazoa; phylum Mollusca; class Cephalopoda; order Sepiida; family Sepiidae; genus Acanthosepion; species Acanthosepion esculentum. Next base: position 86,844,010 of record OZ038479.1, read on the forward strand.
GTCACACACTACAAAATGGACAAAGTCTGACAATTAATTTAAGATATTTTTTGTTTATACATTATTTTTATAGATACAAATATTTAAGTAAATGCTCTGTTTATAATAAACAGTATTAACAATATTTGCTGGACTGAATGTCTGAAAAATCTTCATAGAAAATATGTGTCCTCCAACAGGAATCGAACTTGTATCCTACATGGAACTGTCATATAGCTTGATGTGCTACATCAATTTAACTACAGAAGAGCGTCTTGGTTAGCAAGTTTTGATTTTAATGTTTTTAAACTAAAATTTTCAATGATTTCACTCAAACATTCATTTCTGTTGAAGGGTATCCAAACGTCAACAAATGACGTCACACACTATGAAATGGACAGTCTGACAATTGTTGTAAGATATTTTCTGTTTATATACATATATACACATATATATATATATATATATATATATATATATATATATATATATATATATATATATATATATATATGTGTGGACATTGAAGTCAACACGCAGCAGCAACTGTCTGTTTCATATTTATGAGCAATGCAATATATATTAGGAAACTTTAGTTTATACAATATAGTATATCGTAGTTTATAAATATAGCAAAAGTGCCTTATTGCTTATCAGGAGCTGAATATGGTAAAAACATAGTTTTATGTTATTCTATATTTATGGATTAACATGCTCAGTATCAGTGATAGAGCATATCCTGTCCTGAAGATTGATTTAAGCATGTAACAAACTGTTACTTCTGGGTGTTGACTTCAATGTCCACTTTTATATTTACATACACTCTATCCTTTGATATTGAGCACTTTAATCCATAAATATAGCATGCCGTAAAATTTTATTTCATCATATGCGTATACGTGTGTGTGTGTCCTCTTTTTGTGCATTTTTCTTTTGATTTACCTCTTGAAATCTTTACACATATGTTATTTTAATTATTAAATTTTCCATATTCCTCCAGAGCAATTTCTGTATAATTTCTAATAGTGAAAAAAAAAAAATTATATCTATATAAGTTATTCAGCTTCCTAAAGATTATGTCTATGGATCAAACAGGGAACAACAAAATAAAATAATTCTTGAGTGGGTGGGTAGCTGAATCTGATATTAAATTTTAAAGCTTCCAGATTCTATAGTCTTTTTAACTGATCCTCTCATAAAATAGTCAGGTTTTTTTTGTTTTTTTTTTTATATATTTTATCTTACATTAGTTTTTTTATTTTGAAATTAAATACACAATTTTTAAAAAAAGTATTTTGTGTATTTATTTTAAGAAATGAGTCTGGCGTTTTCCACATATACAGAGGTTTTAGGAGCTAGTAAACGGAAAATTAAGTCTTCCGATTTATTTTGGAAATTAATGGCAGTAATAATTCTAGGCAGAAGCGGTTTCATAGACTGAAACCAAGAATAATAAATAAGTCATCTGTTTAGCTCTTTAATATTTAGTTTGTTCATTGCTATGAATTTGACATTCACAGAATATATCAAAAGCAAGGAGAGAGGGAAATAGCGAATAACCTACCTACTATAAATGGATGGCAGAACGGGATGTGGGAAGGAGAGTGAAAAGACACATTGCTCAAAGCTACAAAGGATAGGAAATTGTGGAGAGACATGATCAGAAGGGACAAGAACATTTTTAGTCCTCAGTTTCAGCAGAAAGCGCTGGGAGGGCTGAGACCTCCAGTCTGCACCCACTGCAGTAGAATTGATGTGGATTTTTAAATGAAATTTTGTGATCATCTCTGTGAAATTGATTGGAAATAGTAATACTGAACTTATCTAAATTTGGATTGTATATATTATCACTTGTTTTGAATGCACCTAACAGAAATAATTCCAATGTTCAACACAAAAATTATCATTGTCTAAACTCTCACTTACAGCTGAATGTACAAGTAGTGTAATGGATAGTGTCTTTGAATGAGAAACCATAGAGCAGAGTTCAAATTCCAGTTGGGTTCATTACATTTACTTTTATGCAAATAACCTTGTGAAAGGTATGAATCAATCTCTTCTCCCATTCAGGGTAAAATGATAAACTACATCCAACAGCAAGGCCTCTGATCAGGAGGTTTTGAGGAGCGTGGAATCACCTCTTAATTGCTGGTGTTCCCAGGTCCGTCCTGACCCGAGGTGGTAGCACCTATTAGAGTCCAAGCTATGGTCAAAAAGTTAACCCCAACACTGAGGTAAAAAGCCTTATGAAAGTGTAAAAATAGGTTTTAAAAAATTATTACGAGAAATAAATTTTTGAAGGAAAAAACTATTACCAGCAATATATTTTTGGAAAAAAAATATTACCAGCAATATATTTTTTTGAAAATATTACCAGATATACATTTTTTATGAAAAAAATATTACCAGAAATAGATTTTTGACAAAACAAAATATTACCAGGAAAAAAAAAAGTTGTTGGCATTAAATAACCCATTGAGGTTGATTTGCCATAAAACAAACAAACCAAACTCTCCAGCTATGGATAAATAGCAAGGCAGACTGGATTCTATAGCCTTGAGTAGGAACTGGTCTAGGACAAGGTCATCTCTGAATTCAAAACACCCCACTATGGGTTAAATAGTCTCACCAACCCAACTATGAGTCAAATACTAGGACTTGTATCTAGAAAAATCATTATTATTCTCAAAAAAAATTGTTAATGCAATATTCATTCACAAAAGAAAAGAAAATAATCATTCTTACAATCCAAAATGTATGAATATCACACAAAGGGTTCTTTATGTACTGTGTGGCCACACGATGTAGGCGATCATGGCTCTCCACAATTTCCTGTCCTTTGTAGCTCTTAATAAGTTTTGTCTTTTTGTTATTTCTCCTAAAACCTGTTCCACCATCCATCTACTTAAACTCTTCAAGTATGTTATGTGCTGTTTTCCTCTGTCCTGTGAGTATCAGATTTTCCAAGCCCTCCTTCCTCATTGTGTGTCCCAGAATTTTCAACTGTCTCTTCCTGACATTAAGTATAAGTTTCATTTTTGTTTTCATTTTCTATAAAATCTCCTCATTACTCATATGATTGGTAATTGATTGAATCATTTTTCACGATTTGTCAACACTTTGCGCTTAGTGTAACAAAAAGCTAAGCTAAGCACAAAGGGTTGATAATGCATGAAAAAATGAATCAATCAATTAACAATTTTACCCCCAAAATTTTTGTTTGTTATTTTTAACCTTAAAAATACACTTATTTACAAATATTTAAAAACAAGGGATCAGTCTATCTATACATATGTTTTTGTTTTTGTTTTTTTTTAAGCTTTTCACCCCAGGCAAGGCTGGAAGCCACTAGCATGCAAGGGGTTACAGAGGATTTGGAGCAAGAGCAAATAGGAGTGTTAGAGGAAAGGATGTGGAGAAGGATAGAGGATAGATCAAGGCAACTGGAAATGTTGATTGACGTTACACTTGAATAGTTGGAGATCATAGTCATCAGGGAAACAGGAATGAGGAAGGGAGTTCCATAGGCGTGAGGTGCGAGATATGAAGCTATTGGAGTAGAAGAGACGTCTACATTTAACAGTTTCAACAGTGAAAGGGTGGGAACGGGATGCCAGCCTCGTAGGACGCTTGAATTCATGGAGCCTGGGAACCAGCAATAGCAGCTCATCAGAGCAATTACCATGGAAGTATTTATAAAAGAGGCAGAGAGAGGTGACGGTGCGTCTGTGAGAGAGAGACTGCAGACGAGAAGCCAGATCAGGGCCAATTACATTGCATACCCGTCTCTGGATCTTATCAAGAACCTTGAGGCAAACAGAAGGGGCTTCAGACCATATATGGCAGCAATACTCCATGCAAGGGTGGATGGTTGATTTGTAAATTTGGAGGATCAATTCCGGGGAGAAGAATTTCCTGGCCTGGCAAAGGGAGCCAACTTTCCTTGTGGTGGATGAAGCAATCGACTCAATGTAATTGTTCCATCTCAGGTTAGCAGACAGTGTGAGACCGAGCAGCCGCAGAGAGGAGCTCTCGAGAAGTAATGAGTAAATTGTTTCCATGATGCTGTAAAAAATTGTTTAGCTCTGTATATGGCACTTCCAAAGGTTACCTAACAATGTTTTGGATAATTAAAGTTGGCTGGAAAGCATGGAGCTGGAAGGCAGTTCCACAAGGGAGTAGTGTGAAAAAAGAAAATGTTAGCATAGAATTTACATCTTTATCTAGCCAGCATAACTGTAAATTGATCAGATCTTGACACCAGTCAAGTACTGTGCTTGAATTAAAAAAAACTTTAGGTACCATTTCAAAGAGCTTATCCGGACAATTACCATGAAATTATTTATAGCAACGATATAGACAGGCAATCTTTTGACACTGAGAAAGTGACTAAATCTGACCGATCAGATCAAGACCAATAAAATTGCTGATTCTTCTTTGGATCTTATAAAGGAGCTCTATGTAAATAGCAAGGGCACCCAACCATATATGGAAGCAATATTCTAAGCATGAGCAAATGGTAGGCGTATAGATATCTAAGAAAAATTGTCTTACCCAACACAGTGAACCAACTTTCTTAGCAGCTGACCGAGCATTGGATTTGATATACTCTTTCCACATGATGTCAACTGAGAACGTGAGCTCGAGAAGGTGCAACAAGTCACTTTCCTAGAGGTTAGCATCAACCATACTGATGAAAAGCAGCGAGGGTCTTTTAGATTATTAATGGAGAGAACTTTAGTTTTGGAGGTGTTAAAATTGACAGGACACCTTTTGGCTTAGTTAATGACAGACTTGAGGTTGTTTTGAACATCGGCTGCCATTCTGACCTTGTCAGACTGATCAGTCTTACTACCGAGGTAGGAGTAAATGGTTGTGTCATCAGGGTAGATACCAAGTTGAGAGCTGATATCATTGGGAAGGTCATTAATGAAAATTGAAAACAGAGTAGGACCAAGGATGGAGCCCCGGGAGACCTCTATGATAGTATGAAAGGATCTAGATGAGTGGCCATTCAAGATGACTTTCTTTTCACATTTTGGTAGAAAAGACTGGATCAATTTTAAAAAAGTGTCTGAAAACACAAGTTTTCAGATTGTGGAGAAAAATTGAATACCATATCCTGTCAAAGAATTTTGTGATGTCCAATGCTACAGCCCCAGGCTTCACCATTATTATCTACAGCTTCATAGATTCTTTCTATACTTATTGTCAGTACATCAGTGATTGACCTGGAGACATGTAAGCCATATTGCTTGTCTGAGAAAAAGCCTTGCGATGGGGGATTTTGAACCAATTCAGCATTGATTAGGGCCTCTAGGAGTTTCCCAAAAAGAAGGCTAATAGTTGAAAGAATTGGATGGCTCACCAGAGTTCTTAAAACCTGAAACAACAGCTGATGACTTCCAGCAGCCAGAAAAGCAGAAGGCATTTATTATAGTTTAGAGAGAACTGGATCCAGTTTGGGAGCATGGCTATTACAGAGATATCATCAGGTCTGCATGCTTTATGAGGATCTAGGTTAGAGATAATAGCAGAAATCATGGAAGGGGTTATATGCATATTACTTAATAGAGACTCGGTTCTT
>OZ038479.1:86857075-86862075 GCA_964036315.1 Acanthosepion esculentum
GTATGAATAGCTGTGATTTCATTCTGAACCTCCAGCAGAAACCCATACTGGTTGTGGTGGTGCTTAGTAGCAATTAGACATAAACTCTCTATTCAAGTCTTTGGGGAATGCAAAAATGCTGTCAGCAGTATGCCAATCCAATCAACTAGTGCCACTGAAGAGGAGCAGTAATATTATTACTTCTGCTTCTGTGAGCATATCAGAAAAACAAAAATCAACTTCAAAAAAGAAAACAAAAATGTTGTACCTTTAGAAAAATATTTTCTATGGATGCAATTTCGGTGAATTCATTTGGATTGCTGAGAGACAGTCTTTTTTTCAATCATTTTTTTTATTTCTCATTACTATTCTTTGAAATCTTGACTATACCCTGCCGTTTTATTGTCAAAAACTGTCAACTATTGCATTAGTCAAAATGTTTGCCATCTTGCATGGAAACATTTATTTTTAACTAATTTTATTAAAATAAGATTGGTTTTGATTGCAGCAGTCATATCAGCTGAGAATTTTTTCTTTGTTGATTTTAACATTGAAGATAAAATTTGTTTTAGCAAGTTTCAGGTGTCTGTTAACATTTTGCATTGAAAATCAGGAAGAAAAGAATAGTGATCAGTAATTAATGCCAACATTACTGAGAGAATAGAGCTTTCATATGTATCATGCAAATATATTTCAAATAATTTTCCTATTGTAATTTATCAAATGATTTTATTATAGGATTAAATTGAAAATCAAGAAAAAAATTGTCCGTGGTAATCTGTTAATGCAAGTATTACTGACAGAATGGAACTATTATGAGTATACTGTAAATATATTTTTATGTCAATGTTCAACCAATGCAAAGCACAATGCCATTTTATATATATATATATATATATATATATATATATATATATATATATGATTAATGTGAATTCCCCTTCCTCTCTGCCAAGAGCTGATAGCTTAGGGGAAAATCTCCAACTGATGCCAAATCAGTCTGGTTTCGATCCTGGCTTAAGGCAATCGAATGTTTAGCCACACTGATGAGCTGTGATACAGTGAAACGGTCTGTCTGACTCTTCGGCCGAATTGAGTCACTGTCAGTCACTGTGTGTTTATCTAAATCTAAAAATAAACACGCTAAAATTCACCTTCATCCCTGCCGTGCGCCGCCGGCTTAGTGGTAGAAGTTTCGACTGACGCAAATTCAGTCGGGTTTCGATCCTAGCTAGAGGCAACCGGACGTCTAGCCACACTGATGAGCTGTGAAACAGCGAAACAGTCTGTCTGTGGATGACAAAAATATATATATATATATATATATATATAGGATTAATATGAATAAAAGTTTGTTACTTAGCTGATATATTACATTCAGCATCTTGATTCCTGGGTTATGTAGGCAGACCTGTCTGTCCACTCTTCAGTGGGTATCAACAATACATATATACATTAAGTCAAATTACAGGTATGCAGTGACCAACCACAACTTCCAGTTTCATGTGCTTTCATGCAATCATCAGGCAGTTGGTAGCAGTAGTTCATAAAATAAGGACCCTCATACCACCAGGCAAGTCTAAGATAGTAAGCCCAACAAATTCATCAGTGGGTAGGTAACCTATCCAGCCAAGATTGAAATAGCCCATCCCCACCCCAAAAAAAAATTTCCATCAGAAAATGTTTGCTGATCTAAGTTCGTATGAGACACATTGACAGCTGAGAGGTTACCCTTTAGTTTGTCTCTATAACTGAGTCATGACCATCCAACAGTCCTTTGCTCATTGTCCAGCTGGCTATACATGAGGACCTTAGGTATTCTGTTATCACTCATACTTGCAGCATGACCATCCCAGTGAAGTTGTAACTGCACCAGGAAAGTCCCAATTCCACCAATGTTGCATTTTGTGAGAAAATCAGCTTTGGACACATCATCAAAAATATAGCCACAGATCATATGGAGACAACTTTTATGGAAGACATCCAGTTGATTGATATGGGACCTATATGGAGTCCACGATTCTGTATGATATGACAATGTGGTCAAAATGGCTGCTCTATAAATACATGCTTTATTGTCCAATTTGATACCGCTTGCATTCCGTAGTTGGTGGCAAAGCTTCCCAAATGTTGGCAATCTGATTTGTTATTTTGTCATTAAGAGATACATTAACAATCTTCTTACTTCCTAAATATGTAAATGACTTCCCATACTTAAAGTTCTTCCCATACATCTGTATAGGAGTGTCTGAGAATTGATGAACTGGTGGATGATGCCTAACTCCCTGAATCAGTTTTGGACAAGGAGGTGGCTGCCGGATTACCTCCATTTTCTTTATGTTAATGGTAAAGCCAAAAGCTTTGCATGCAATGGAGAAATGGTAGACAAGTTCCTGGGATTCCTCTAGGGATGTTGCCACAAGTGCAACATCATCAGAAAACAGCAAACTATGTATGATGCTTGTTCGAAGAAGTGTTTTAGCTTCGAACTGCTGATGGTTGAAAAGGCCACCACTGGTTCGAAATTGAAATTTAACACCATTGTTCATGTCTCCAAAGGTATATTTGTGTATTACTGAAAAGAATAGAGTAAAGAGAACAGAATCCATGACAACTTTGCTTGATGCCATTTGTAACATCAAAGGAATCAGAATTCCCCATCGAATACAACAACAGCTTTCATCCCTTTGTGAAAGGAGATTATTCAACATTTTGTCTGGGATTCCAAGCTTTTTAAGAACTTTCCAGAATACTTCATGATTTACAGTGTTGAAGACCTTAGGAAGTTCAACAAGCACCATATAAAACTCCTGGTTCTTTTCACATACTTTTTTGGCTACCTGACAAAATGAGAAGATCATGTCAATATTGCCATTACCAAAACTGAAACCATACTGATTTTGGGTAAGTTCCATCGGTGACATGCTTGATAATCCTGTTCAGAATCAGTCTAGCTAATATTTTACCAGCAATTGGCGGCAGAGATATTCCATGATAGTTGTCTCAAACATTTCCATTACGTTTGTTATTGTATAGGTGTTGAATTAAGACATACTTGTAGTCTTGAGAAACACGACAAGCCCTCCATATTACTTTGAAGAGCTTGTGTAGCTTTTTGACTAACTTTTTACCACCATACTGTAGATTCCAGGTGTTTTGCCTGAAGAGATTTGTTTGATGGAGTCAAAGACTTCCTGCAAAGTTGGCTTGAAAGATATTTCTTGTATTTCAAAACTTTGGAAAATGGCTGCAATACGGTCTTCATCAGTGACAGATGGTGTATTTAAAACAGACATGAAGTGCCATAAATCTTAAGACCATCAAAGGACTTGAAGTCCTTCCTATATATATATATATATATATATATATATATATATATATATATATATATATATATATATATATGTAACAATAAATTACATCACTTAGCATCCTTCACAGTTCTCTTAACATTCAGTTAGTTTGAAGTATATTTATGAGTATTTTTAGATTCAAAATTTCTGAAAAACTAAAAATATTTTTATTTCTGTTTTCAAATTTGTCTTGCAAAATAAGCCCTTATATTTGGCTTCATAAAGTCCATTAATAGATGAAACCCGTTGACTGAATATAAAAAAGTATATCTTTTTGGAAACTGAATATTTGAAAAAATCCAATGCACTGACTTGTATTTTAGTAACATTCGATAGTAACATTCAGTAGATTTTTCCATGTAAGTAAGTTTTTTTCATATATATATATATATATATATATATAGGTGTGGTCTGTGTATAAACAGAGATTGAGAAAGATAAAGAAAATGTGTACAGAGAAAAAGAAAGTAGGTGATAGATAGAATTATTAATATATCTTGTGGGGATCTGATAGAATGATTAAATATTTCTTTAAGTTCCCTGAGCACAAGACAACTTAATAGTTTATACTGACCTGCTATCTTTGAAAAAAAGTAAAAAATCCTTCTGATCATGTCCGCAGTTGCCTTGATAAAGCCCAAGTGGTCCAACTACAAAAAGATACCAAACATTTCCAAGAGAGAAGACAAGAGGTGAAGAAATGTTGAAGAGAGTTCACCAAAGATATCCTTAAATTTTGCATACTAGCCAACTCATTTCATAAAATTTTCCTGGCTTCATACAGGTGGAACGGAAAATAATATTAAGGGATCAGATCTTAAGTCCATTACCACAACTTTGGAAACCTAAATGAAATTTGTAAAAGGAAAAAAGTGAAAACAAAAAGAAAGGTGAGCCATTTTATTCTTTTTGCTTACTGGTTTATTTGATTTTAATTGGCATCAAACTTCGGTCTCTTTGGTTTTGAAGCATCTGCAAAGGTAGCAAGTAATTTGGTAATACAGCATATTCTGGGGTTTAAAAAAGGAATAAGAAATCAAATAAATACATATAATATTTATACAGGATATTAATAGAAACTGATAACTCTATTGATCTGGACCAAATTATAGAAAAACTTTTTCCACAGCATTCCAATTAAAATGGCAGAAATAGATGTGAGTTATAATCACACACATATGTACAAAGTTTATGTATATATATATATATTTAGATCATACTTATATATATAATATATTTAATGTACACTCAAGCACAAACAGATCTTTTGTCATATATATGTATGAGCATACAATATGTGTGTATGTATGTATGTTTTTGATTGATATAAATATAAAATTTGTCATTTAGCTGACGTTGTATTCAGGAACCCATATATATTTTAATGGCTGCCACTGCTGCTTAAAGCACAGCTCTTTGTCAGAACTGAGCACTCTGGCTGCTGGTTTAGCAGTGAGGGATAATATATATATATATATATGTGTGTGTGTGTGTGAGAAATGCTAGCTTCTTTTATGTGCTATGTCCCTTCAGGATGTGGGCAGTCATGGCTCTCCACAACTTTGTCTCTTTTGTGTCTCATAGTAAGGTTTATCCTTTGGCTATCTCACCTAATCCCTCTTCTGTCAAACATATACAGTAGCTTGTTAGGTTAGTTATTCACTGCTT
>OZ038479.1:86864575-86894575 GCA_964036315.1 Acanthosepion esculentum
CTTGCTAAATTTATACTTTAACAATGTGAAATATGTTAACCATGAAAAAAGTATATATAATAATCTATAATGATCGCTACGGTCAATATAATGCATTCAGGTACTTAACATAAGTCATAATTTGTCCTCTTTACATAGGTTTTGTTGTGTAACGAAATCCTTTGTTCCATTTCTGCTAACATAGCATATTTTCAATAAATAATTACAAAATAAATCTCATTATGAACATTAACATCCATAAACAGTTCTACAATGAATGTATGACCAAAATAAAATCATATTCAATTTCAATTCTTCAATTATATATGCAAAAGATTTTTAATAAAAATATAAACTATACAGCATTTTAAAAAGATTGACACACAAATCTTTGATGGCAACCTTTAAACTCTTATACAAATGACTAAATTATTAAAAAATCACTCAAACCTTCTGATGAGTGGACCAAACAGTTACGAAAAAGTTTGTCTATGAAACTCCGAAATTGAGGTGTTGAATAGAACATCTATCAGCTAAGTCACAAATTTTATTTGAATTAATCCTATCCTTCAGGAAATTGGTGATCATAGCTCACCACAATTTCCTGTCATTTTAGCTGTTAAATAATTTTGTCTTGTTGTTTTTAAGCATTTATCAGCAAAGTCATAAGAAAGAAACAGGGTACGTTACTACAATTAAGTAAAAATAAGGTGAAAGCAATAGTATGGTTAATTTAACAAAATATTAAAACAGTGACTTAATAAATAGGTAGGCATAAGTTTTGCCTACACTGGATTCATAAAGGTATATATCTGTCTGGTTTGCACACAAGTCAAAAGTTACTCATTAACATAGGTCTGTTCCACAAAATCAAAAAGGTAGACACAGGTCCAGTTTACACTAGAATAAAAAAGGTAGACACAGGTCCAGTTTACACTAGAATAAAAAAGGTAGACATAGGTCCAGTTTACACTAGAATAAAAAAGGTAGACAGTTGGTTACAGAACCAAAAAATTAGACACAGTTGGTTACAGAACCAAAAAATTAGACACAGTTGGTTACAGAACCAAAAAATTAGACACAGGCCTCATGAATTTAAACATCCTACGAGGCTGGCATCCCGTTCCCACCCCTTCACCGTTGAAACTGTTAGATGTAGATGTATCTTCTACTCCAATAGCTTCATGTCTTGCACATCTCGCCTTCCCTATTCCTGTTTCCCTGACAAATATAATCTCCAACTATTTAAGTGTAACGTCAATCGACATCTCCAGTTGCTTTGATCTATCCTCTTCCCTTCTCCACATCCTTTCACCTTTCATTCCTATCTGCTCTCACTTCAAATCTTCTGTAATCCCCTTGCCTTGATCGATCCACTATCTTTCTCCACATCCTCTCCTTTACCACTCCTATCTGCTCTTCCTCCAAACCTTCTGTAACCCCTTGCGTGCTAGTGGCCTCCAGCCTTGCTTGGGGTGATAAGCTTAAAAAAAAAAAAAAAAAAGGTCTAGTTTACAAAGCATATTTAAAAGGAATAGAATAAAAGTAAAACAAAAAAAATCCATCGTATTTAGAAAATAGGAAAAAATGAATCAATTTGAAAATCCCCAAAGATATCAAAATATGAACTATGATATCCCAAGGGGGGAAAAGAGTTTTTTCATTTTTTCATTCTTTAACTCAAAGTAATTTCATTTCATTTTTACAGTTGATTTGCCTCTTAAATCAAATATTTTAATGGTGGGCAGTTTTGTCTCTTTTGTCATTAAAGGGGCTGACAGTCTATAAATTTTACTGATTAAAATAAACACTGACTTCATAACTTTACAAATTTTATTTTATAGTTACTGAAAATTTGTTTGTGCATTTATAAAACTTTTGTAAGATTTTATTTATTTATATTTTTGTTTAATTTATTTTTAATTCTTTAATTTAATTCTATTTAAAATTTTATTTATGTTTTCAAATCTACTATGTGCTGTGTCCTTTCATGCCATGGGTGGTCATCGCTCTCTACAACTTGCTATCATTTGTCCTCCTTAGTAAGGACTTTGTTCTCTCTCTCTCTCCCAATCTCTGCCTTATCATCCATGTCCACATCTTTAAGTAAGTTACTAACTGATTTCTCACTTGCCCTTAATATTCCCTATGAGTGTTAAATTCTGCACGTCTTCTTTCCTGATTATTTGGTCTGGTAATTTCAGCTGTCACTTTTAGATTTTGTAGAACCATATCCCTGTTTTTTGTTTTGCTTTTTCATTTTCTTTAATCAGTATCACTCCATGCAAGGCAGTAAAGCTACTAAGACACAAGGGGTTACAGAGTGTGGAAGAATTAGGAACAGAAATATTTATAAGCATAAAGAAAAAAAGAGTAATCGGGAGGACAGTAGATAACGAATGACACTGCATTTAAATTTTTGCAGATCAGAGTTGGCTAGAAAGTATTGAGCCAGAAGGGAGTTCCACAAGTGAAAAGTGTGAGAAAAGAAACTGTTAGCATAGAACTTATGACTACATCTAACCAGCTCAACTGTAAATTGATGAGATCTTGACGCCAGTCTAGTACTGCGTGAAAATGCAAAAAGTCTAGGTACCATAGCAAAGAGCGATATTTATTCTGCATTATGTACAGAAATTTGGCGCAAGTCCAGAATGGGGAATGGGAATCTCTGACCTAAACATACCACAATATTCCTTATACCAAAACAACACAATCTTACTTACCATAGCAAAGAGCACATCTGAACAATTACAATGAAAGTATTTATAGAAAAGGCACAGAGAGACAACCTTATGATGATGAGAAAGTAACTAAATCAGATCAGGACCAATAATATTGCTGATTCTTCTTTGGATTTTATCAAGGAGCTCAAGATTAATAGCAGGGACACTGGACCATGTGTGGCAGCAATATTCTAAGTATGGGTGAATGGCAGACATAGATATGTAAGACAGATTCTAGAGAGAAAATCATCTCACATGACACGGTGAACCAACTTTCTTTTGACCTTTTTAAAACTGATCAGCCTTACGATCAAGGCAGGAGTAAATGATTGTATCATCAGCATAGATAACAAGTTGAGAGCTGAAGTCATCAAGAAGGTCATTAATGAAAATTAGAAACTGAGTAGGACCAAGGATGGAGCCCTGGAGACACCTACGGGAGTATGAAAGGATCTAAATGAGTGGCCATTCAGGATAACTTTCCTTTCCCGATTTGATAGGAAAAACTGGATTTGTTCAAAAATGTGTCCAAAGACAATGTAACTTTTCATCTTGTGTAAAAGACTGTTATGCCAAACCCTGTTAAAGGCTTTTGAGATTTCCAGTACTACAGCTGGGCTTCATTGTTTTTATCTAGAGCAGGATAGACTCTGCAGTTATCATCAGTACATCAGCAGTTGATCTGGAGAAATGAAAGCCATATTCAGGAGCTGATTTTGAGGAGAATTTATGGGCAAAGTATTTGCTTCATCAGCATTGGGTGATAACATCTCAAATTGATTAAAGAGTGGAGGAAAGAGACCTTACACTTATTTAATGCCCTATTACAGAGCTGCCAGTAATCACGAGAGCCAAAGTTATTAGATCCTATGTGGTGATCTGATTCTCTAAACAAACAGAGACTGAGCTGCTTTGAGGACACATTTACATTTATTACAAGCAGCAGTGAATAGGTGTCTGTTGTGACAGAAGCTGTCACACTGGTACAGCCAAAAACAGTGGTTCCTGTGTGCTATAGCAGCCAAGCATGCTGTTGTGAACCATGTAGAGGATTGCGGTTTTACCTGGTATCTCTGAAAAGGGATGAAAGTGTCCATGTTGTCTTAGACCCAAGAAGAAACTTCAGCGGCACAGCTCTCAATTGGGAGTTTAAAGACATCAGTGTAAGAGGTGTCACAAAGAAAATCATGGAGTGAGTCCCAATCAGCATGCTGGTAATGGAAAGAGGTCAGATGAATCGGGGGTTCCTGTTTAATAGGTGATTGGAATGAAATGTCAATAGATACTACAAAGTGGCCTGAGTTACCAAGAGGGCAGTGTTGTGAAGCTTGGCTAAAGCAAGGAGAGGGGGTAAGAAATAAATCGAGTGGAGAAGCCTGTTTTGCTAGGGAAATGAGTAGGAAAATCCATGATTTGAGTAAGGGATTGGGCAATAGAAAAATTCTATGTCTGAATCTATACCTTTTAGAATGTTTAAGTCGTATATCTTAATGAGCATCAAAGTCACCGAAGGTAAAGATGTTTGCAGATAGATGGAAAGAAAGTGTTTTCTGTACTGTCAGCTGTTATATCTAATATACTGCAGTCCTGGGAAGAGGGGGTGGTGATAGAGGAAAAAAAGAGATAGCTTAACAGAGTTTAGTAATGAAATATAGAAACACATGAAAGAGTTGTCTGGGGCTCTGAGAGACAATTCCCTGCCCATTCGAAGATTATCTTGGATGTAAACATCAAGGCCATGCCTGTGAATTCTGGAATCTTTTCGACATAGGGAAAGATGGCCCGGAAGCAAGAATTCATTGGTAGCAATGAAAAAATTTTAATTTGTTTCACAGAGGGGAAAGATATCTGGTGACTGTTCCAAGAGAAAAGATGCTATGGTGGAGAAGTTGGAACGGATATCACGAATATTACAGTAAAAAGGTGTTGGAAAGTGATAATTATGGTTGTCTTTTTTCTCTCTTGTCAAAACAAATCTCATGGAAAATGCATAAAAAAGGAATACAACTAAACCAGTAAAAAATACTGGTTTAGTTGTATTCCTTTTTTATGCATTTTCCATGAGATTTGTTTTGACAAGAGAGAGAAAAGACAACCATAATTATCACAATCTGTCATCCATAGCAAAACAAGCAAGTCATAGAATGGCTGAGAACAGAGCATAATGTGGCCTCAGGGTTGCTCATCACAAATATGTGCAGGGACACTTACCCATGCACAACATGGCACTGCAAACACCCAGTATTATGCAACTGTTGATCAGTGCAGCCTCTCTAAATGCTACCAAAGAGTTCGGGCTCCTAACAACCAGTTGGAAGCAGTAGCCAGCAAACTGCCAACCTGGTACCCTCACAATGGAAAGTCACAGTCACTGGTTAGTCTAATCAACAAAAGGTTAATCCAGTTAAATCATTGTGTCCCTAGTAGAAGAAAGAAAGAAAGAAAGATTGATAAAGGTGAGAAAAAAGAAGGAAAGAAAGAAAAAAAGATAAGGCTGAAGAAAGAAAGAAAGAAAGATTGATAAAGGTGAGGAAAAAGACGGAAAGAAAGAAAAAAGATAAGGCTGAAGAAAGAAAGAAAGATTGATAAAGGTGAGAAAAAAGAAGGAAAGAAAGAAAAAAGATAAGGCTGAAGAAAGAAAGAAAGAAAGAAAGATTGATAAAGGTGAGAAAAAAGAAGGAAAGAAAGAAAAAGATAAGGCTGAAGAAAGAAAGAAAGAAAGAAAGAACTGGTAAACCATATCCTGAACAGACAATGGAAATGTGAGCCAGACTATAGGTGAACCTATCTACTCCTATTAACCTGTAAATAAAAAAATATACAGAACATGAAGTATGAAAGAATTCATATTAAGTTATGACTTAGTTCTAATGTCAACTAAACACATTCTAATTTAAACATGTTGGGGGAGGGGCTGAAGTGAAAAGTTTAATAATTAATAGGAATTGAGAAAAGAAAATAAAGGATAAGGAAGAAATAAGAACCTGAGAAGCAAAACCAAAAGAAAAAGTTAAATTAAAAAATTGACAAACTGCAAAAGATGACACAAGGCATTGTAACTTACTTACAAGAGATGCTTCAATTGCTTCTTTCCCATATTTGAATTGGAGATCTTTTATAGACAAAGCAAGCTGACTTAATTTTAATGGTGCTTTAGTAAAATTACAGTGACTCTGAAATTAATTTTTTGATTTCCATGGCTAAAAGCATACGACTATCTCTCACTTGGGATTGATGGTGATGGTACAGGGGCACTGAAGGGTTTTTATTTAGTCATCTACCTTCCTTTCTTTTTTTTTCTTTTTTTTTTTTTTTGGCTTCTATCAACGGAATTCAATTCTTTCCCAGTCACCAAAAACAACCGGTCATCTACAAACAAATGGCAAACTCGAAATATATATGTGGACATACAATTGAATGAAGTAAATTAAAATCGGTAAGTCTCTTCTTCATTTGTAAGTCCAACATTTGATGTCCAACATCAACTCCATATAGAAGAATTGATATTACATAGCATTTCAGCGCTCTTTACTTTGTTTCTAATGAAATTTTCCTATTTTTTAATGCTTTGCTTGTCTTATGGAAGACGTCTGCAATTCCATTTGGATGTTTTTCATCTTCTGTTTAAACTCTTCCCAGATATTTAAATTTTTGTACTGCCTTGATTTTGGCGTCTACAATTAATAGTTTGTATATTTGGTTGTTCTTCGGTCTGATGATCCTACATTCTGTCTCTTCACAACTGATGTTTAGTTCTTTCTTCTCACTTGAAAATGTTTGGTTAATGATGATGATTCTCATTGGATTTCACAGTCTACAGGGAAATCTTGCAACTATTCTGCAATGTGTATTACATTGAATATAGTTTAAAATTAAAAATCTTTGTCATGTAAAACAAATGTTTTGTGAAAGGACTTACGTGTATACATATTAAAGTAATATTAGGGGAAAAGAAACAATACATTTTATGACCAGTAGGAAACTTGTGCTTTTTATATTGGCTTTAATGAAAGTATGAAGTGGATTGATTGATTTACTGATTCCTATTTTCCTTGAAAGTCATTTTGCATATAATGTTTATTAAGAGAAATTATTAGAGTTATCTGTGAAATAAAAATAGATATTTAATTTGGCTTTTCTTCAGAATCACTGCAACATCCAAATATATCTTTCCGGTAATGTTTAATTTATTTTCATCCATTAATTATTAGAATCTATCTTGCAGTTTATATATATATATATATATATATATATATATATATATATATATATATGGAGAAAGATAGAGAAAACCAAAGAGAAAATAAATATCTTTCTTTTGCCCTGTCTCTTTCTTCATATGCTTGTAGAGAGAGAAGGGAAAGTAGAGAAAGAAAGGAAGGTAAAGTGAGAAGTAAAGCTTTTCTTTCTATTTGAGAGAGATATTCCTTCCTATCTCTCACTCTATATATATATATATATATAGAGAGAGAGAGATGACTAGAAAAAGAGAAAGAACAAAATAAATGAGTGTCTTTCTCTGTATGAAACCTGTTTCAAAGAAGGATAGCAGACCAAAAATAAAATATATATGTATATTGTATTTTGGGGCTGCTATCTTTCTTTTACACATGTTTCATTGATTGTTACAGACAAGGAAAATTTTATAATATTATTAATATTATTATTTTATTATATTTTATAATTTTTTTTAGAAATATTGAATAAAGAACTTATAAATCTTATAAGAAGTAAACCTTCCAAAACACAACAAACTTCTTAGGGACAAAATAACTAAAACATACAGAAAAGCACCAAAAACCATAGAATACAATATTAACATAATAAATATATAATATAATATTAACATGGAAGCTAAAAAATCACTCAAACATTAGATTTAGACAACTGAAGAAATGGCATCTGTTATATTAAGCGTATGGTAGCGAGAAAAAGGAATAATAAGGATTAGAGTGAAACTATTGTTGGTAGAGAGTACAGGAATAGCAATCAGGTGTATGCGTAGTGTCTAGAGTTGAACCATTTCTTGTGCTGGTGTGGCTGAGGTCACAGAATACTGTTGGTGCATGTTTGGTTCATGGAGGTCACAGTTGTAGGTCGTCTTGTCGGTTGGTCGACCTGTGGGGTGATTTTGGATTGGCATGGTTCGGAGGTTGCTGCATCAGCTGTGAAGGGAGTGCCTTATAAATCAACTGAGGTAGGCTGAGGTGACAGCAGATGTTTCAAGGCTAGTTCTGTGGAATGGAGGTCGCTGCATTGACTGTGAAGAGAATGCCTTGTAAACAAGTCGAGGTAAGCTGAGGTGGTGGCATGGGTTGGTATTGATGAAGGCTTTCACCTGGGAGGAATCATGGTTGAGATGTTGAGTCAAAACTAGATAGGTGGTAGGTCAAGCCAGGAAATGGTAACAGTCATTGAAATGTGTGGTCATGTTGAATGGTGGCGGTGAGGCAAGACAGTGGCAGTAGTAGTGCTTTGCGTGGTGGCCAGTCCGCAGCCCTGTTGTCATGGTGACAAGGTCATGGTAGCAGTAGCAGCAGCATGATAGCCGGTGGCCAGGCACCTGTGTCTACTCATCCTCAGAGCCTGCTTTTAAGCAGGTCTGGTAGTCCCAAGGAGCATCTCTTTTACTGGTGGAAACATTCACGTTTGGCCACCCCCAGAGTTCACTTTGTAGACTGGACATGGTGTGTGGAGCTTAGTATGTAGAAAACGATTTCTGTTGTTTCATTTTCTGCCTTCAAGGTGACCAGCATGCAGAATGAATTAGAATGGGATCTAATTGCAATCGAGTATAACATATTACTAAATAACAAGCTTTCATTATATTAGGTTGGTGCAAAAATAATGTTGTTTTTTGACGTTCAACTTCATGTGAGAAAACAACATTATTTTTGCACCAACCTAATACTAAAAGACCACAATGAAAACTTCAAAACAAACCCAAAATGTAGACTCATAAACCCAAATAAAAGTGAACTAGGTAAAATAAGTAATACTAGTATGAATTAACCCAAGACTAAAGACAAAGTTAGGAGTAAATTAGTGGAAAAACAAAAATAACCATAGAATGGTACCGTAATCTAAACCCAAACATAATTGTGAATTTATGCAACTATATTTAAAAGATTTCTACCATTCAATAACTGAACCCATGCTAGATAAGGTCATCTCCTCAGTTCAAGAAAACAGTAAAAATTGGCTACAGTTGCAATGAGAACATGACACGAATAATTTAAAAAAAAAACGTAACAGAAAACTAACCAACAAACCACCCATACAAATGTTATGAAATAAAATAAGACATATCTTGGCTGATTTGCAGGCAAATAAACTAACATACTCAAGAGCGAGAGTCGGATGTGAATGGGACAAGGCCCCATCACAAAATGACCATTATCGTCGTTTACGCATAGGCCCAATGCACGAGTTCCGGTCGAAAAATAAAATAATATTTCAAAGTGCTTCTATTTTTCGACCAATAAAAACACTTCCCTCCTAATTATACTTGTGTTGTTTTTTGAGCCCATTAAGCCATAAAAAACGCCATAAAAAGGGTCACACGGGGAAGTACAAGGCAGTCAACGGGAGGCCGGGGAAGAGATCTGTTACGGTCAGTCTGGGCAGTCAACAGCAGTCAGCAGGAGGAACGCCATGCCACCCAGTTGGAACTACTATGAGAGATCAACCCAAATCGGCAGCTGTCTTATGAACTATACCACAAGGTAGCTGTCCCAAAACCACACGTTCCTATTGAAATATATATATATAAATTATATAACAAAGATGGCAACTTCTGTTTCAGAATGGCTACGCGGACACTGCAACAATGATAGTCTGCCCTGTCTGCATGGAAGTCTGCTATGCAACAATAAATTTGTGCATATGAAACACAGGAGGCAAAATATCTGAAACAGAAGTTGCCATCTTTGTTATATAATTTATTATTTAATTTATTGTAATGTACTTGTAATCTCTGATGATGGCTTATGTAAGCCGAAAGCTTAGACAGGATTAACAATAAAAACAGGTATCAACATAGTGATTTTCTTTTGTGTTTCAGTGATAATGCTAAAAAGCTTATTCAACAATATGAAAGGAATTTACTTAAAATAAATAGAGAAAACTTGTCCATATTATTTAATGAAACATTAATTAAAAAATGCTGCCTAAATACACAAAATATATATATATATATATATATATATATATATATATATATATATACATATATATATATATATATATATAATTAAATAAAAAGGAAACTCAATTTTACCTCATTTATATGGCATTTCACTCAAGAGAATTCTCTCTCAGAGAAATTTCCTGGAGCTTGTCAATACTAAAACATTTTATTTTTATCAAACATTTTAGTATTGACAAGCTCCAGGAAATTTCTCTAACAGACAAATTTCTCGAGGAGTGAAATAGTCATATAAATGGAGTAAAATTGAGTTTCATTTTAATATGCTCTAGAATAAATATGACCTCTCGCTTTGTGGATCAGTTCTAATATTTTATATTATTAGGATTCATTTGGATTACTTACCCATGGATTTTTACCTACCTATATATATATATATATATATATATATATATATATATATATATTTGGGAAGTAACCCTTCTTTTAAACATCTTTTGTTAAATATAACAGACAAAGAAAATTTAATTTTTATTTAGATTTTCCAGCATTTTTACACTTTTCTGTTTGGTGCGAGTACAAAAATGTTCCATAATGTCCATTTTTCCAAGTGTCTTTGGCCACTTCTTTAGCCATTTTCAAGAGTGGGGTGTTTTGGGTGTTGTTAGTTTATCTTCATGTTTTGACTGTTTAAGATGTATTTTATTTTTGTGTTGTTTTGAATACTATTAGGAGCATTTATTCTGAGCCTTTGCATATTGAGCATGGATGGAATTCAAGTGTCTTTCACTTTTTTTTTTTTTTTTTTTTAAATTTCAACACTCCATTCCTACTGTTAAATAAAGTGAGATTGATAGTGGGAGACAGATGTTTACTATACAGGTCCTCTCTTATAGTAAGATGTTTCCAGTAATGTGATTTATATAGAAATTTAGTGTTTTGACCAGAATTCTTTTTTAAGCATTTTGTAAATTATGAGTATGTAGATATTTTTTTTTATAGCACTTTGATCTTATAAGTGGCACGTGAGGTCTCTATTCAAGGAAGTGGTAGTATGTCCGATAAAGGTAATTGATTTGTGACAAGAAACACAGTCTTGTACTGAGCAGTGAAATTGATACACTATATTGGTCATCACTAGTTTAGATGGAATTATTTTGATTAGTGACAAAGTTTGTGGCTTTCCATTTTCTGTAATATAAGTTTTATATATTTTAGGGATTATAGCAGAAACATTGCATTCAAATTATAATAATGAAAATTCTTTGTCTCAAAAATACAGGGTTTCTGTTTCACAACTAACATGACTTCTAAAATGCTGTAATCTGAATTCTTTTGTCTGCTTACTTTAACAAATGTTTCATTAGTTGTTTATTTGTTTTGCCAAACCTAACCATATTCTGTTAACTAAATGGGAACACCTGACTCGTCTTCTGTAATTGTCACCAAAGAAATTGATGAGTCTCAAGCCAACTTTTGCTTTCATTTCATTTTTTTATTTTTTGTATACATTTACATTTTTATGTATCAAGATGAAAAATGCTTGGAAATTATTTACTTATTCATTTTCCCCATTGAGGAAGATTTTCAAGTCTACTACTGGCGTTGGATGGGGTAGGAATCATATAATCCACTCCCTCTCGACTTCCCTCATATACTGCCACTACAGAGCATTGATTGAGGACATCAAACGAGGTAATAGAAGTAATTAACTTTGACAAGCTCACACAATGCAAACCAATTTATAAGAGGAACAAAAAGAGTAATTGGGGTGTCTCATAAAAGTTGAGGGTGAGGGAATGGAAAAAAATGGAATTGAATCATTTAAATGCACAAAAGAACTGCATTTGGCAAATATCAAGTGTTATGATTTTTTTCTTTCATTCTAAAAAGAAACAATTTTTCCAGATTCACAACTTAAATATCATTTTCTGCTACTTAAAGAATATTAACATCTTATAAAAACTTGTTTTTTTAGCTTATACATGTGTGTGTGTGTGTGTGTGTGTGTGTGTGTATGCATGTGTATTAAAGGATTTTATACTTGCATATTGATTGTGATAAACAATGTAAGTATTATACAATTTATAGCCCAGTTCTGTCAGTAACACTTGCATTAATTCCTGACCATCAGTGACAGATTACTGCAACTGGAGGCCCTGGGCGAAAAAAATTGGAAGGCCTTGGTCTAGAAGAATTGAAAGGCACTGGATGCAAATCTTAGGCACATGTGGGACAGAAGAATTGAGAGACTTTGTAATTGAAAAACTTTGTGGCACTAGAAAAGGAGCTTAAAGATTTAGAAGGTCTTGGACTATAAAATTTAGGAGGTTCTGGCAAAAGAATTGGGACTAAGACTATTTTGAAGCTCTGAGTGAGAAGACTTAGGAGGTTCTAGATTTGAAGAATTGATAGGCCCTAGGTTAAATGATTTGGAAGGCTCTGTTCTAAAAGATTTGATGTTCTCTTCGCTATAAAAATTTGGTTGTCCTGAACTAGAAAACTAAAGTCCAGGGTAAGAAGAATTGAGTCCTTACATGGAAAAAGATTTGATGCCCTGGGTGAGAAAACTCTAATGGTTTAAAGAATTGGTAGGCCCTTTGCCAGAAAGTTCTGGAGTAGAATTGAGGCCCTGAACTTGAAGAATTGGAAGGTCCTGAACTAGAAGATGAAGGAAGCCTTAGGTTAAAAATTTGGGAGGCCTTAAATTAATGTTATCTGATCATTCACTCATTCACTTCTTCACTTCTTTATTTACACAACAAAATAGAATATTTTTAAAATTTTAAAATTAATGTCTCTCCACAACTATCCTCTGTAGACCTATATGTATTTTCTCCTTTCCTCTTGTTAAACAATAGTTTAGCAGACTATTATTTTAAGGGTGAATGGTATCTCTGCTTGGAATTCCTGGTGTTGACCTTTGGTATAAGATGGAAGACAAAACAAGGTAATCAATTTTGATTGGCTGAGTCAGTGTGAGAACAATATATAGAAAAAGGTTTTCAAAGAGTTGTCTTAACCATCGAACAATGTAGATAGGTTTCCTTCATGTCTGGATCTGCTCCCCAGTGGAGGGAGAAAGCTACCCCACTGGCTAGTTAGAAGATGTATAAGTTGACGTTAACAAACTAGCTAAGTTAAAATTCCCTGTGTTGAAGTTCTTTCATCTCTAAATCAAAACTAGTGATCAGAAGAATGCAACATAGACTCAATTTGGCACTGATGACCAAAAGCTTCCCAGTATGAGGGGGATGTACAACAATCTCACACCTTCTTCTGCCAGTCAAGCTTGTTAGCTACCTTAATCACGGTTTCCCCTCTGAATTTCTTATGTCCTGTGAGTATCAAATTCTCCAAGTCCTCTTTACTCATTATGGTTGAGAAATTTCAACTCCATCTTTTTGTTTCAAAGTATGTGTCCTTTTTGTTTCCATTTTCCTTAAAACTTTGTCATTGCTCACATGTTCAATCTATGGTATTCTCAGCATCCTTCTGTAGAACCACATTTCTGTTTCCTCAAGTCATCTGTGAGAAGATTGTCTAGCATTCACAGCCATGTAAGTGGACTGATATTATGTAACATTTCAGCAGTCTTATTTTAGTTTCTAACAAAATTTCCCTGTTTCTCAATACACATCTTTCCCTGTTCCAATGCACCTTTAATTAAACTATAGCAAACATTCTAAAGGTGTATTGGAATAGTGAAACCAGATTGAAAACTCACAAAATTCAGAGATCACAAAAAACAGCCTCACATATCAGTGATGTGGTTATTGGAATTTCAAATAACCAATTGGTATAATTTTGTCTAAATACTAAAAGAAGTTTTGAACTACCAATTGCTGGGATAGTACAAGTGGACCTGTTCAAATAAAGTAGAACTTGCAAAAGCATTTTTCTGTTTACACTATTTCCATGTGGATTATTTTCCTCATCTTTGTTATTTTTATCACAACATTTCAGCTGTTGTTCCAATGGCTTTCTTCAAAGATGAGGCCAATAGACTGCATGTAAATATTGTAAATAATGATAACACCTTGTTGCAGAAATTCCCCAGAAATTAAAACAAAAAAACAGTTTGGTTTGTCTCATGGCAGAATTTTTTTTTTTGTTTTTTCCTTTTTTAAATCATTTCACCCAATCAAGGCAACAATGCTACTAGAACATGAAAGGTTTCAGGGAGTGAACAAGAATGAGAAGATTGAAGATCAAGGAATGGGCAAAAAGGAACATGTTGGATTTGGAGTAAATGGTAGTGTCTTTAGTGCTTGTATATCAAGCTCAGGTAAAAACTAGGTTTCCAAATGCTGATTTTCTTGGCAGGATTCTAACAGTGTTTTTCCACTTGGAAAATTGGCAAAATCTTTCTGCTCTTATTTCTTTTTATTTCCCTCTCTCTCTCAGCACTAACTAATTCAACACTAAAACAGTGGGACCTATTTGCCCATCTAGTAGCATACTTAAATTCATGCAGTTGAGACACTAAGAACAGTTTATCAGAACAACTGCCATGAAAATATTTACAGAAAAAACAGAGAGAAACCACATTATGTCAGCGAGAAAGTGACTGAAGTCGAGATGCCAGGTCAGAATCGATTACATTGCAAATCATTCTTTGAATTTTGTCCAGAATCCCAGAAGTTCTTATATGAGCTCAGGTAAAAGTTAAGATTTTGGATGCTGATTTTTCAGGCAGGCATTCTAACAGGTCTTCAAAAGTAGGCACAATTTCCAATTGTTTGACTAGATAGGCATGAAACAATTTTTCCCCGCCTCATTTCCTTGTGCCATTCTAAGCTGAGCTTTGTAAATTCTGAAACAGTTGTGAAATGAAAACCTTAGCAAAACTTCAAACTATTGTGAGTCAAGAAAGTACACGAAAGCATTCCATAAATCTCAGTAACACCCTTTTACCCATTCAGTCAATCACAAAACGACACTGGCAGTAATTTCTATTTCGTCTTTGCAGTTAAAGGGGCTGTCTTCATTTCCAAGTCATTTGCCAAGCATCCTTCTTTTAAACCTATGATCAATAGAAAGACAAAATATACAATAGTTGGTTTGTCAGCAGTGGAGGCAGAGGCAGCAGGGAAGGGATGGTTACCTCTGGTGTATATTGTGCGCAAACAGTGCAGCCTGCAGGTGCTACCCATAGATAAATAAAAACGAAGCCACCTTTAAAAGCGACAACAGAGCAAAGTTAGGAGGAAGCACTCAAATCAGAGAGATTTAAACAATACTTCAAGACCTTCCCTTCGCTTTCTTTATTCCTGACATTATCTTGTAGATCAATAGTGCAAAAATTTATAATACTTGTTGGGCAAGGATACCTCCCCAGTATATTGTGTGTAAATTTATGGTGTGGAATCAACTCGGGAGTTTGTAGCGATAGGTCAGCAGGTGTTGTGTGAATGTAAACAAAACAAATGGAGCCTTGTCTGAGATGGAGAGAGAGAGAGAGTGAGAAAGAAAGAATCAGTGGCAAAGGAATATAATAAAAGTTTGGTGTTGTTATCATTTGTCATCATTACTGACATTATCATTGTTCATAATACGTACAGATGTTTTGAACTTGTCGGGTTGGATTTTACTTACGATTGCTACATTAAATATAAGATAATACTTGAAAGGGAAATCCATTGAACAATTTCAGATCAAATAAGATTTTTGTGAATAATAATAATAATAATAATAATAGTAATGTCAGTAAAATCCAAAAACGAATAAGCAATATTACCAGACCTGATCTGGCAGCTCAGCTTCAGTCACTTTCCCACCGCTATAAGGTTGCCTCTTTGTGCCTTTTCTATAAAAACTTCCATGGTAATTGTTCGGATGAGCTCTTCACTATGGCACTTAGACGTTTTTAATTTGAGCACAGTACTAGACTGGTGGGGGAGGCACAGTGGAGTAATGGATGGTGGCTCGGATTGAGGAATCGGAGAGCCGAGTACGAATTCCAGTCGTAATCCATTACATTCACTTATGTACGAATACCCCTGGGAAAGGTGTGAATCCTCTCCTTTTACCCCCCCCCCAGCTATGGGTAAATATCAGGACAGACTGGGTTCTATAGCCTTGGATGGCAACTGGTCTACTGCAGAAGGTAATGGCAACCTACTGTGGGGGGAAAAAAATCTGCCTCGTCAGTCATGTATCAAAAGATACATGATTGCCTGAGCATGTATCACGCATAGCACAAACTGACTGACTAGATTGGCATCAAGGTCTCATCAATTTACCATTGGGCTGAAATAGATAGAGTCATAAATTCTATGCTAACAAATTCTTTTCTCACATTTCTCGTTTATAGAACTCCATTCCAGATCCATGCTTTCCATCCAACTTTAATCTCCAAAAATTTAAATGCAATGTCAATCGCTATCTGTCCTCCTGATTACACTTTTTCTCTTCCCACTCATTAGTAATGATTCTGTTCCTAATTCTTGCACACCCAGTAACCACTTGTGCTTTAGTGGCTTTATTGACTTGCTTGGGGTGAAATCGATTAAAAAAAAAAATGGCTGTCATGATTCTAACACCAAACTCTCATTGATTATATATTTTATACCAATAAATATTACGCTACACACACTGCTGCGGTAATAACAATACCAGTCTGGTTAAAGACCAAAAAATGTTCTTGAAGAATTATTTATTTTTTCTACAATTTGGATAATTTTCTTGGCTTCTGGTACATTTTTGTTTTATTTTTTTTATTTATTTGTTTTTATCATAACACCCCCAGGCAAGGCAATAATATCATTAAGATGCAAGGGGTTACTGGGAATGAAAGAATGAGAAAGACTTTAGTTTGGCGAAAGAACAATAAAAGAACAAAGTTCAGGAAAACAGAAAATAACAGTTGGCATTGAATTTAAATTTTTCAAGAGTGAAGGTGGCGGGGAAGCAAGAAACCAGAAGAGATTTCAATAGAATTGCGAGAAAAGAGACTATTAAAATTGAATATAGGGTTACATCTAGTGAGTTCAACAGTAAAACTGTGAGACCTAGTTGCCAAAGTAGTATGCTTAAATTCATGCATTTGGTGTCTGATTACTTTTGACTGTTGTTAGCTATAATGAAAGATTTCATTCAAAGTTGTGATGACTGTAATGATAATAGCACCAAATGTTCATTCATTAATCCTATTATTATACTAATAAATACTACATTACACACACCGCTACAATAATAATAATAATGATATAAAAGGGATCTATGACACAAGGGTTAAACAATTTTTTAAAAAATACCTGGGAACAAATTCCTTTACTTTATCAATATGTACTTAGAAGTAATGATGCAGTGACTCAAAACACATCAGTGACTGAAAAATGCAGGACTAAAATAAAGATTCTGCTGTCTCTTCTTTATCTGTGATAAGATTATCCAGGCTTCACTGCCATATAGGAGGATAAGTATTACATAAAAGTTAAATCCTCTTTTCTTTGTTTCTCATGAAATTTTCCTGTTAATTCTCAGCTGTTTATTGCATTTTAAAATGTTTTTAATCATTTTTACTTTAATAAACTACTCAAATAGTTTGAGTACTTCTTCAGTATATTATCTTCTATTACATATGGAAAGCTCAAAAGGTTTAAGTGACAATCTGTGAGAGAAATTCCTGATGTATAAGGTGTATGTTCTGAAATCTTAGACCCAAGGCTGTGCAACTTTTGAATAGTGGACCATAAAGTGTGCAGGCATGCATAGTCACAGTGCAGAACTGTTCACTAGTCTAGGTTATATCTTTTGAGAGTTTACTGACTCTTGCTTATTGTCTAACCAATGTATTCAATAGAAATTTTATGAATGAACTATGTCTCTTGTTTGACTCATTTTCAAGCCTCTCATCGCTTGAACAAAATATCTGAAACCGTTTCTATATGATGTTTCATTGAGCCTTTTGTTACATTGTAGGCAAATTTGAAACTGTATTAATATAAGCAGTCAACATTGTTTTCTTAATAATTTTGGAGGCTTAGGTAGGTTTGTCCATCATCCACTTCACACATCTCCTCAGACTTTTGAACAGGAGTAGAGGTTTATCCCTTGTTTTCTGTTTAGAACTGGGTTTCCAGCTCCTAAAGTGTACTTCAAATCTATACTTCTAATGTCATGGCCTAAACTCTGAAGTTTTATTTACTACTTATTTTCCTCAATTGTAGTAGATAGGTTTGCCTATTGACTAGTTCACTCCCTCCACATCTTTTGAACAGAAGTAGAGGTTTATACGTTGTTTTCTGTTTAGGATTGGCTTTCCGGTTCCTTCTAAATTTTTTCATTCCCTTTTACTCCTCTTGCATCTTAGTGGCATTATCACCTTACTTGGAGAAAATTGATTTAAAAAACATGGTTTTGAATAATATTTTTTAAGGAAATGACCACCTGAATAGAAAATTACAAAGACATTAAGAAATAATCAGTAAAACAAAATGATTCCTTATTTTAGTTGACAATATTCAAGAAATTATTGGTAAGCTACAGTAATTCTCACTATTGGCTTAAAATGATTCTTATCTTCATATTGTTATATCCAGCAACTTACCAGAAAAAAAAAATTATTCTATTACTTTTCATAAACCATGTCTTTTTGTTAAAATTATAAATTTGTAACTATGTAGACAAGTCATTGTTTAAAAATTAGACATTTTATGAACAGGATAAATATGTAAGAAATCTTTGTTTTAAAAAATAAATGTTGAAACAAAGATTACAATAACAATTGTTGTCTTTTTAATCATTTTACCCAAAGCAAGGCAGTAGTGCAGAAGGTTACAGGGAGTGAAAGAGAGTGAGAAGACTGAGAATAGGAAGGATTGGGGGAAGCGCAAAAAAGGAACAGGGTTCAAGAAGATGGCAATTGGCGTTGCATTTAAATTTTTGAAGATTGTAGTTATCAGGGAAGCCAGAAAACAGAAGTGAGTTCCACAGGTGGGAAGTGTGAGAAAATAAACTTGGAGTAGAACTAGCCTTGGCATTTAACTATTTCATCAGTAAAACAGTGGGACCTATTTGCCAATCTAGTAGCATACTTATATTCATGTAGTTTGGGCCTTAGGGAAAAAAATTACTGAAAACTATAACAATCTTGTAGCTTTGGAGAGCCATGATCGCTCATATCCTGAAAGTACATAGAGTAAAGAGTGAGATAATTAAAATATATTAATTAGATTTTTTCTTTTCTTTTTCATCTTCTCTATCATTTTCATCATATGCTCTTGTTTGTTCAGCATCTTTTTAACAACTTCTATTTTTTTCTTTTTCTAATTATTTTTGTCATCTGTATTCTTTTTTTAACCTTCTCCTCCTCTTACTACTTTCTCTTTATTCTACATCTTCTGAACCTACTCCTCATCTATCTCAATCTACTTCTCCTTCACCTCATCAACCTTCTACTCTTTTTACTCCTAGAACTTCTTTTTCCACTTCTCAGCCTGCTACTCTTTCCACTTCTCAGCCTGCTACTCTTTCCACTTCTCAACCTTCTACTCTTTCCACTTCTCAATCTTCTACTCTTTCCACTTCTCAACCTTCTACTCTTTCCACTTCTCAACCTGCTAGTCTTTCCACTTCTCAACCTTCTACTCTTTCCACTTCTCAACCTGCTAGTCTTTCCACTTCTCAACCTTCTACGCTTTCCACTTCTCAACCTTC
The DNA here is from genome assembly GCA_964036315.1 of Acanthosepion esculentum. Lineage (NCBI taxonomy): Eukaryota > Metazoa > Mollusca > Cephalopoda > Sepiida > Sepiidae > Acanthosepion > Acanthosepion esculentum. The sequence continues at coordinate 86,884,091 of OZ038479.1, forward strand.
TACTCTTTCCACTTCTCAACCTGCTACTCTTTCCACTTCTCAACCTTCTACTCTTTCCACTTCTCAACCTGCTACTCTTTCCACTTCTCAACCTTCTACTCTTTCCATTTCTCAACCTTCTACTCTTTCCACTTCTCAACCTTCTACTCTTTCCACTTCTCAACCTGCTACTCTTTCCACTTCTCAACCTTCTACTCTTTCCACTTCTCAACCTTCTACTCTTTCCACTTCTCAACCTTCTACTCTTTCCACTTCTCAACCTGCTACGCTTTCCACTTCTCAACCTGCTACTCTTTCCACTTCTCAACCTTCTACTCTTTCCACTTCTCAACCTTCTACTCTTTCCACTTCTCAACCTGCTATGCTTTCCACTTCTCAACCTGCTACGCTTTCCACTTCTCAACCTTCTACTCTTTCCACTTCTCAACCTTCTACTCTTTCCACTTCTCAACCTGCTACTCTTTCCACTTCTCAACCTGCTACTCTTTCCACTTCTCAACCTGCTACGCTTTCCACTCTTTAACCTTCTTCAACTTAATTATCTCTCTTTTTTCCTTTCCACAGTTTCTTCTTTCATCTTCTTCTTACTAGACTTCACTTCCATCCCTCCTTCTTTCATCATTTAACAACTGCTACTGCACCTCCTCCAACCACATAATCTGACCTTTACCTATTGGTGTTGAACTGGCTTTTGTCCATCTGATCATCATTAATTATTATTAAAACTTTTCTATAATTAATCACCTTAATGAATCACCTGAATGCAAAATATGAGTGATGATCAGAAAAAGACAACTCACCTTTCAAATTTGTCGTTCTTTTTTATAATTTTAAACCTTGTTCATACACAAGGCATAATTTCAAAAATTAATTTAGAAATTAGAATAATTTAATTTTGCATTTCAGAAGCAGTGAGGAGAAAGCTGAAATCTAGAATAATTTATCTATAAGCTGAAGAAACATAACATTTTCTTTTTAAATCTCTGATTTAAAAATTATCTTTCATCAAATAATACAATTGTTTTCCCAATTTATTCATTTTATTTTTTTTTTTTAATTAACAGTTTCATCAACAGTGCTTTTTCTTTATCATTATTTTATAAAATGTATTTCACTTACATTTCTAATTAAACATTAATTACATTTTGGGGATTTAGAGTAGAGATAATGTTTTCATTTACATTTTGAATTGAAACATTATACTTACAAGCTAATTATGATATAGTCTTCAATATACGTTAGCGTGTGTATATGCTTATGTGTGCATGCGCAGACATACACATATGCATGTAAGTGTGACTCTGTAACAAAATAACTGAATTTTGATCAGGAATTTTCAGGTTATGTTCAATTTAATAGATTCACTAGTGGATTAAGTGCATTAACAAGAAAGGATATTATATTGACTCCATTCATCTTACCACAGGGCTTCAGACTCAAAACAGAGGCCTACACCAAGTGCCTTAAGGAGGTAGTGCTGCCCTGGGTCAAGAGGATGGCTGCTGGAAGTCCCTATGTCTGGCAACAGGGCTCTGCACCATGCCACACGAGCAGGAGAAATCAGTCATAGCTGTCAGACAATTTCTGTGACCACATCACCCCTTACATCTGTCCACCTAACTCAACAGACTGCAACCCCTGATATTATGTGTGAGGCGCAGTTTAGTGAGAGACTAACAAAACTCCTTGTCATACCAAAGATGAACTGAAGGCAAGGATTATGGCAGCATTCACCAACTTAAACAAGGAAACCATACAAAAGAGTTGCAGGAGATTCTGAAGTCGTTTGAAGGCCATGTTTGAAGCCAATGATGATTTTATTGATTAAATTTACTGTTTCGCATTTCAAGGCTTTTTTTGTGTAATTTTGGTAATATATATCTGTTAAAATGCGATGCCAGTGTTATTTTCATTTTTGCATAATGTAGACGACAATTTATCCATTGCACCCTATTATCATTATTACATTAAATGCTATTTGAGTAGACGCTCTATTTATTTTAAGCAGTATTTTAATTCACCTAACATCCTGCAAATATTTGAACCTGCACCTCCCCTTTGCAGAAGAAACCACTGTTTAATCTTACATGCTTTAACTATTTAGCTATGAACAGCTTCAAAATCAAACAAGGTTCTGTTTTGCTTTTAAAGCACACTTTACTAGTTCAGATTTCCTTGAAAGTCATAACTGCTTAGTTGTGTATCTAAAATGTAAACAAAGCAATTTCTAAAGAATTAATGGATTTTATTTTAACCCAACATATTTTTATTACTCTAAACAAATACTTTAATAAAATCCATTAATTCTTTATATATATATATATATATATATATATATATATATATAGAGAGAGAGAGAGAGAGAAAACAGACAACCTTAAGGGTCCATTGGTTATAATTTATTTCCCCAGGTGTATGATTTTTTCCTGCTTCATCAGATCACACTTCCAAGGGTGAAAAAAATGTTTTAAATTTACATATAGTCTTTACACACTTTTTAGGGATAGTTTTAAGTTGATGTAATGTGATATAGAGAGTGGGGGGAGGAGGAGTATGACAGACACGGTCGAAATTAGAGAGGGAAGGGAGAGATAGGAATATAATATTATAATGAGATCATCTTTAAATGCCGACACAGACATCAAAATAATAAGCTACATCTAATATTTGGAAGACCTATCCATGGAAACTCAAGAAGTTTAAATTATCTATACTTGAAATAACAAGTGGCGTCTAAGTTTAATTGCTTATATTATACTATATATGCATATAGATATTTGTATATGGGCATAGTTGTGCTGATATGTATCCTTGTAATTATGTTAATATTGGTAGAGGATCATATGGTATTTATAAGTATACACATATGTTGCTCTATGTATTTGTAGGTGTTTATGTATGGAGGTATTTACTTGCTCATATTTGGCTATGTAGACGTATACATGCACACACATTATATATATATATATATATATATATATATATATATATATATATATATATATATATATATGTGTGTGTGTGTGTATGAGTGTGCATATATATATATGTGTGTGTGTGTATGAGTGTGCATATATATATATATGTGTGTGTGTATGAGTGTGCATATATATATATATGTGTGTGTGTATGAGTGTGCATATATATATATATGTGTGTGTGTATGCAGAGATATGTATATATGTGTGTATGTATTTATATAGATATGTATGTGTAGGGATGTATGTGTGTATATATATATATATATATATATATATATATATATATATATATGTGTATCTGGTGGTGTATACATGTGTGCATATGTGCTTGTATATATATGTAAATGTGTGTATGCATGTATATAGGTATGTGTACGTATGTGTGTATGAATCTATGGGTGTGTGTGTGTGTGTATATATATATATATATATATATGTATATGTATATATGTATGCATGTAGGAATGTATGTATATGTGTGTGTATATATATGTGTGTATGTGGGGATATATATATCTCTAAATCACATTACATCAGCTTAAAACTACCCTTCAAAAGTGTGTAAAAACCATATGTAAATTTAAAACATTTTTTCACCCTTGGAAGTGCAGTCTGATTAACCAGGTAAAAATCATACACCTGGGGAAATAAATTATAACAATGGATCCTTAAGGTTGTCTGTTTTCAATTTAAATTAATTGCTCTGATTTGACATTGAGCTCTCTGGATTACATCCTCCTTGGGATTATCCATATGGATTACCAAACTTTTCATTACTTAACTATATATATATATATATATATATATATATATATATATATATATATATATGCATATAAGCTTATAATACCCCCCCACACACACACACAAATGAACACTAAAACAGCAGCAGCCATTATTAATTCATTGCATGACAAATACCTTTACCAAATCCTTCCATTACAACTGTTGCTATGCTATATTCTGTCATGTTGTATCAACAAACGATGTTTCATCTCTTCATTGTCTATTTCATCCTTTCCTGTAATATTTGCTACCTTTTGAGTATCAATGAAGCAGCCTCTTACTCCACCAGTTATCTTTCTTCTTACTAAAGTGTCCAGTCTGCCCTACTATAATCAAACACAAACTAACATGAATAGATTCAAATTTAAAAAAGTAAATCAGTTTGTCTGATGATCGCAAAATTGGGATTTCCAGGGTTACAAACTCATATCTATACGACTGAAAAAAAAAAAAATATATATATATATATATATATATATTTTTATACAATTCAATCAGGACTCATGGCCTGATGATCATGTCTAGAATGAAACAGCCTGTTGCCTCTGGGTGTTGACTTCAATGTTCACTTTTATATTTGCATATGTCCTATCTCTGATATTGAGCACTTTATCTCATAAATATAGCACACCTTAAAACTATACTTTTTCATATATATATATATATATATATATATATATATATATATATACACACACATATATATGTGTGTGTATGTGTGTATTTCTAAATAAATTCCTGGTGAATAGAGACTGGTCACAACTATAAGTTTCAAGTGTTCATCTGGCAGTTATTTGTGAAAAATGTGCACTTTATAGTCCTTTAGCAAGTTCAAGATTTATAAGAGTAGTAGACACATACATACTATGCATACACCAACCTAACTGAGCCAAGAGGGTATAAAGTGCCAATTTTTCCAAAATGACTGTTGTATCAGAAGGCATGAAACTGGGAATTTCTTTAGAATATAAGGTTCTGCCAGTTAATATGGCATTGAGCTGTCTTTCTCCAGTGTCCCTGTATAGCAGATTCCCTTAAAAGGCATATTTTATTTAAATTATATATACATATCCATCCAAATGTAAAAGATTGAAGAGTAAGATTTCAACGTTCAAAACATTAATTTAAAACAGGGCTCAATACAAGAGTAGAGCAATAAATATCTATTTATTATGCAGTGTTACATTAGAACATGTACACCTTGTTTCAACATTAAAAAAAATTATATTTTAAATTGAAAAATTTACTTACTGTAAATTAATCTCTGTAGCTGAATTATTTTCAATTCTTTTCATTTTAATTTTAATTCTAATATATATATATATATATATATATATAAAGAAATCTATAACTGTTCAATAGTTATCTTATTGACGGACTCCAGAGCTTTGAAAGTTTATATCTATTATTCTACTTTAATTTTTTTTTTTTTTATATTAAATGCACATATTTTTTTTTTTTTAAGCTTTTCACCCCAAGCAAGGCTGGAAGCCACTAGCACGCAAGGGGTTACAGAAGGTTTGGAGGAAGAGCAGATAGGAGTGGTAAAGGAGAGGATGTGGAGAAAGATAGTGGATTGATCAAGGCAAGGTGGTTACAGAAGATTTGGAGCGAGAGCAGATAGGAATGAAAGGGGAAAGGATGTGGAGAAGGGAAATGGATAGATCAAGGCAACTGGAGATGTCAATTATGTTACACTTAAATACAGGGAAACAGGAATAAGGAAGGGAGTTCCACAGGCGAGAAGTGCGAGACATGAAGCTATTGGAGTAGAAGAGACGTCTACATCTAACAGTTTCAACGGTGAAGGGGTGGGAACGGGATGCCAGCCTCATAGGACGTTTAAATCCATGAGGCCTGGGAACCAGTGAAAGCAGCTCATCGGAGCAATTACCGTGAAAGTATTTGTAAAAAAGACAGAGCGAGGCAACGTCGCGTCTGTGAGAGAGCGACTGCAGACGAGATGACAGATCAGGGCCAATTACATTGCATATCCGTCTCTGGATCTTATCAAGAACCCTGAGGCAAACAGCAGGGGCTCCAGACCATATATGGCAGCAATACTCCATGCAAGGGCGAATGGTCGATTTATAGATTTGGAGGATCGATTCCGGGGAGAAAAATTTCCTGGCTCGGCACAGGGAGCCAACTTTACTTATTTTCTGGAATTAACTGTTATAGACTTTTCCTACATATAAGACTTATGGAATATATAAATTTTGATATATCAAGAAACAATCTTGGTGGAAAAATGTATGTATAATTTTGTGTGACATGTTTCTTCCTTTAGGACTTCAACAGACTAAGTTTGTTTATGTTGGCATTGCTACACAAGTGCACAGACAAGAGACACTGAGAATCTGTTTTGTTTTTTTTTTGTTATGTGTTTTGGGTCTATAAGCTAGCTGATTTCATGTACATTCTTTTTGTTTTTGTTTTCATAACCTTTGTTATTAAATATCACACATTTTAATAGCAGAAGATCTGACAAGAATGGTGAAATGTTGTAAAAACCTGGACGCAAGAGAAATTAGCAATTAAAGCACTTTCTAAACATTTTTGTTTTTGTGAATTGTTTTCTCTTTTAATTAGAATAGCATTTTTTATACCAAAATTGTGGTCAGTCTCATTATGGTGAGCAACAAGCTAATGACTTGGAAAGAAAGAAGCAAGAGGAAATTTTATTTATTTTCAAAATTATTGACAGCCATGATACAGCACAGCTTAATAGCATTGCCATAGATATAATCTTTCTATCTATTATAATAACTGTCCTGGATTGTAAACTGTTTAGGGAATATCAGGTTTTATTATTTGTTGTGAAGTAAATAAAGCACTCCTGGTAACATAAATGAACTAGTCAAGATGCCTTAAATAAAGAACACTAAGGGAATCAAAGAAGTCCATTGGAGTCAGCAGAGGAGGATTTTTAATGACGTCACAAGGAGTAGCCTAAAAGCCTAGCTCTAAGTGAGATGTAATATTATAACTGCTCAGAGCAAGTTATAACATTATGCAAACAAAAATCATGCAACATAATTATTTTTTTATTTATAAATAAATCCAAAAAATATAGGTCATATTTGATTAACACAACATATCATCTACCTGAATAACACAACATATCATATACCTGAATAGTTAATCTTCTGTTCAGTTTTCAGGTCTAACGAAAAGTTGGTGTTATAGATAATTCTGTTACTCTTTCAGTATATATTTTAATTCATGAAGACTTGTTTCAATAAATTCCTATTAAATGTTTCTGAACATTTCTGAGAGGGACATGCGTTCAAATTAAAATGGTAGTGAAAAAAAGATAAGGAAAATCAATATTGCAAAAGAATAAAATAAAATTAAAAATATATGTTTCCCGGAAGATACTTGAGAGCCTTTTATGAATAATATTTACTGATTTTCCAGATGCTGCCTCCAAAGAGTTAACTTCTGATTATGTTTAATTCCTCCAGCACCTTCTCTGAAATTCCGCTATTCTATTTTATAAATCCTGTTTATTTTTTTTTTATTTACATTGAATTTCTTTGCTTTGTAAAACAAATGCTTTATTCTTGTCAGACATTTTTTTGTCTTGTTCAATTCAAGACCACAATTATTTTGCATTTCAAATCTTAACATTGGTATAGAAAAAATAGTTTTGTCAAATTTCACCTCTTTTCACTAAAGTTAAAATGTCATAAACTATGTGGTAATTTATTGTTACAGATTTTCTTTTATGATAATATTAACTAGAAATACCCGTTACAGATTTTCTTTTATGATAATATTAACTAGAAATACCCGTTACAGATTTTCTTTTATGATAATATTAACTAGATATACCCGTTACAGATTTTCTTTTATGATAATATTAACTAGAAATACCCATGAAAATTTCATGGTTTTCCTATTTTTAATATTCTGAGGAATCTTAATTCTTAAGTTAATGATTGAATAATCTCATGAAGAGCTCTACAAAATAATAAAATATTCATAGAAATTCCCCTGTAACATCGTCAAATATTTGAGCTTAACAGATTTAACAAAATATTGTAATAATAGTCATGAAAAGATTTGAAATTGACAGCTTTTTCCATTTCATTGAAACAGACTTTCTATCTTCCTTTCTTTCTTCCTGAATTATAATAGAGAAGATGAGCCCATGACAATGTATATTAATAATTTTAATATCATACTGGGAATAATTTTAACATGACAGTGTATAAAACTCATTCTATCTATCCATTTATATATATAGCTCTTGAAAATTTCAATTGAGTACTGTTAAGTGATAAGCTAATTCTATAAACAACAGCTACCTGCACTAATGCAAAGCTCTTCAGTAAGATGAATGGAGCACTTTGGCTGATGGGCATTTGTTTACATTTGTAAAAACAATACGCTAGATTTAGTTGTGTAACTCTACCGAGTGAAGATAGCTCTGACTGACACCAAATTGGTCGTGTTTCAATCCTGGCTTGAGGCATTCGAAAGTCTAGTCGCACTGAGGAGCTGTGATACAGCGAAACATTACTGTCTGTGAATGACATAATATATATATATATATATATATATATATATGAGCAAATATGTGGATATAGATCCGACAGTATGAGGAAAAATATGAAAAAACAAAAAATCCGAATATGCAAGTATACTGTTTTTAATGTTGTTACAATGTCGACGTAAGACGTTTCGGTCTAGTAGACCATCTTCAGGACATAGTTATTAAAACATAATTAAAATTAGACTATATTCAAGTCAACATGAAAAGACGACAGACATAAGTATAATCAATTCAGGCATTTTGTTTTGATTATTCTTATGTCTATCATCTTGCATATTCGGATTTTTTGTTTTTCCATATTTTTCCTCATATATATATATACATATATAAATAATAGCTGGCCACTCGTATTCGAGGATACCCATCTACTAGGGTGGCTAGCCAACCCCTATTGCAGACGCTCGCTCAGACACATTTGTGTTTGCTCAACACCCACAGAGCCCACCTGTGGTTTATACTGCAACTATGCTGAGCAGACCTTAGTTACAGTTTCTGGGAGAGAGTGTGTTATCTAGCACGATCAACAATTTGAACAAGGCCAGAATGCTCACACCCTCGGCCACAATGATTTGTAGCTTCATGCTAGCACAGCTATCGACAGCCACTAAGTGTTCTTTCTACCCAATTTCACTTACAAGGCTTGGGTCAACTTGTGGTATGGTTTTCAGGCACTTTCCAAAGGTGCCGCCCTGCTGGGATCATCCCGGCTCCAGACCGATAACATCAGGAGGTCTCCTTCCTAACAAATCAACCGTCGTGAGATTCGAACCTGGGTCTCATAGTCAGAAAGCAAACATTCTAACTACTTAGCCATGAACCTATATACATGTGTATATGTTGTATGAGATTTTTTTATACAAATCTGTGTTTTTACAATAAAATTGGCATTAACCAACCAATGTTGATAAAGGTTTTAGGATCTACTTATATTTGTATGAACTCCATATTGTGTGAGTTCCGTCTTATAATAACTGTCCTGGATTGTAAATTGTTTAGGGAATGTCAGGTTTTATTATGTGTTGTGAAGTAAATAAGGCACTCCTGGTAACATAAATGAACTAGTCAAGATGCCTTAAATAAAGAACACTAAGGGAATCAAAGAAGTCCATTGGAGTCAGCAGAGGAGGATTTTTAATGACGTCACAATGAGTAGCCTAAAAGCCTAGCTCTAAGTGAGACGTAATATTATAACTGCTCAGAGCAAGTTATAACATTATGCAAACAAACTCCATGCAACATAATTATTTTTTTATTTATAAATAAATCCAAAAAATATAGGCCATAGAATCATATTTGATTAACACAACAGATCATATACCTGAATAAATTATTATTTTATTATTTCTGTTGGGGCGTACCCACCTTCACAACCACAATAGACTGATCCTATTATTATAAATAGAACAGTAGTTCTAGAGACTGTGAGTAGTGTAGCAGTGTATCAGTAATGGTGCTCTGCTGTCGAACTCTGTTTGGCAGAGAGGAACTTGGACGAAGCTTTGCCGCAGGGCAAAGTTTCGTCCGGGGAGGTAGACAGTCCCTAAACTCATGTATATGGGTTGTAAATGGGCATAGTTTTGGCCGAGCCTACAGGCTGGGTAAGCACACTTTAAACCGGCCTTGTGCAACATTCGAACCGTGTGTGTGTGGGGGGTTGTTAAATATCGTAGTGTAGCAGTGTAGTGCAGTGCAGAGTGAGACTTCTGTAGTGATCAGTTACACTTCCGTTTCTAGACCGGAAGATACCGTTGGACTTTTTTACTATTACTTATTGTTACTACTAACCTACGTTTGTTCTACTACTAATCTCTCTGATGTAAATACCTCTCTGAATATACCAGTATTTTTCCCTACGACTGTGTTTGTTCGTTATTACCATATACTCACGTGGAAACACTCAACATCTCAACAATTTCACATGTTAATATTAGCACTTTGACATTGTATAACCTTCCTCAGTTCTCCAGCCATTGATTTTAATAACTCAACTACTATTTTGATTTAACATTACCTGCAGCAGTTTTCATTGTGTGAAGTTCAACTGATAATATGGAAATTTATTTGAGATAAGTGGAGTTTATAAGCATTTACTTCAGTGATCCTTTTTTAGTAAGCATTTCACCCCAAGCAAGTCAATAAAGCCACTAAGACTGAATG
>OZ038479.1:86912075-87018001 GCA_964036315.1 Acanthosepion esculentum
AACTGTTCTGTGTAGGATATGTTTCGATTCCTGTGGAAGGAAACATTTTTGATATGAAATTTCTCAGACATTCAGGCCGGTAAATGTAGTTGATACTGTTTATTATAAACAGAGCATTTACTTAAATATGTGTATCTATAAAAATAATGTATAAAGAGAAAATATATTAAAATAATTGTTGGATTTAGTCTATTTCATAAAATACAGGGGTTTGACAAAATAATTGGAACAGGTGCAAATTCCACTCCTATATTTCAAAGACTTATATTAAGAACTTTAACTAAAACTTTGTAATTGCAGGTTATATCTATTGTAAATACATTTATTTATCTAATTTACTCTCTTTGTCTTATTTATTTTTAGAATTTAGTAAAATTTAAGCTAAATGCGTGACCTCTCCGAATTTGAAAAAGGGCAAATTGTTGGGGCTCGCATGGCAGGAGCCTCGATCACTAAGGTTGCTGAACTGTTTGGTTTTTCAAGAGCCGCCATATCAAGAACTATGACACAATTTGAGAAACAGGGCAAAACCTCTAGCAACTGTAGCAATTCCGGCCAGACTTGCAAACCTACTGACAGGGACCGACGTACATTGAAATGCAATGTGGCAAAAAATCATCGGACTACTGCAGCCAAAGTGACTGCTGAGTTGAATAATCATCTGAATAGTCCAGTTTCTACTAAAACTGTTTGTCGTGAGCTCCATTAGGCTTCATATCATGAAAGAGTCACCGTAAGGATACCTCTTTTCTCCACTCGCAACATTCAGAAGAGGTTGAAGTGGTGCAGAGATCACAATGCCTGGTCTGCAGACCAATGGAAACAAGTCATATTCTCAGACGAGTCCAGTTTTTCTCTCTTCCTAACTTCAGGATGAGTTTATGTGTGGAGGCAGCCCAAAGAAGTTTACAACCTTGACTGCCTTCTTCCAACAGTGAAGCATGGAGGTGGATCAGTGATAGTTTGGGCTGCCATATCATAGAAATGCCTCAGTCCAGTAGTTACCCTGCATGGTAGAATCAACAGCAAAGATTACCTGAACATTTTGGGAAATCATATTTATCCAATGGCCCAGACTTTATTCCCTGATGGTGACTGCATCTTCCAAGCCAATAATGCTCCAATACATACCGCTCGAGTGGTTAAGAATTGGTATGAAGAGCATGAAAGTGAGCTAAAACACATGGAGTGGCCTCCCCAATCTCCAGATATCAATATTATTGAACATTTGTGGTGCATTTTGGAGCGACAAGTTCGGAGCTGCTATCCTCCACCGTCGTGTCTTAAAGAGCTGGAGCAGGTGTTAATGGAAGAAGGGCTGAAAATTCCTCTTGATGAAGTCAGGAAGCTGTATGATTCCATTCCTAGACGTATTAAATCTGTATGTGAGGCTAAAGGAGGACCAACTTCATATTAAATAAATTTTCTTTGAATTTAACAAGTGTTTCAATTATTTTTCCAACCCCAGTGTGTCTGAATGTATATAAATGTCCATTGATGTAAACTCATGTGTACCTAAGCTAGGTACTGTACATACTCATGTATCATGTGACTTTTTGAAAACCTAATTTTGAAGCTAATTTTAAGAGGGTCACATCATACATGAGATATAAAATTAGCATATGTACTGCTGGCCGTGGCTACACCATTGACCAAACTATATATCCATTTACTGTAGTTAAAAAGGTATTATTTAAAGTAAACATGATTTTGATAAAACTGATGTCTTTCTTAACATTAATAGTAATAATGCATGTAATATTCACGTATTAGTATCATATTATAAAATACAAACATAGTAAATATACATCTTTTCCATTGTTTACATTTATAAGATGTTTAGATGTTTCTCATTCAGTTGTTTATGGCTGCAAGTATTTATGCAACAAGTACAGCGTTACTAACGATACTTTTATCATTCTCTTTTACTTTTTTAACTTATTTAAATAGAAGATGGGATAAAAAGATAGAGAAAAAGACGTTAATTTGGTGTCTCAAAAAGGAACTTGCATGATACATGATAAAATCATTTTTTATAAGTGAAAATCTGAGAGTGGCATTATTGTGCAAGATCAAGTATTACACAAGTATATACAGTATATATATATATATATATATATGTTCATATGCACATTTCATTAAAAAATGACAGACAAGGTGCTTTTATTTAGTTTTTTATACAATTTCTCATGTGATCTAATAATTTTTTCTTTTCAATAATGAAAAGTAATAAACATTTATTTAAAAGCATTAAAACAGCAAAAAGATAAAAGAATTGAAAACTAACACCAATAATAAGAACAATTAAAATAAATTAGCACCATATCCATAATGGAATTTGGAAAACTATTTTACCTGAAATTAAAATTATTTTGATTAATAGGGCTGGTTCATGACAGATTAAATTCTTTGGCTATTTTGTCAACAGAAAATCATCTTATAAAGAAGATAGTTGTATAAAGTGCCATGAAAAGATTTTCAGATCTAAAGGCTAGAAAAAATGTTTTAGGTAAGATAATGAATGTTTTCTTTTAGCTTGTATTAAGTTGTATATTGTAATAAACGTGTTATTCTACATTTTTAGTTTTTCTCCTTGTGAAAATTTAAAAAAAAATATACTAGTAAGGGCACTGAAGTTCAGCTTGCCCAGGGTGCCAGCAACTCTACGGGCATCACTGTTGAGTGTTGACAAATAAACATTTAATTCCTAATTAATGAAAAATAAAAAAAAAACGTCATTTTAATAAAGCATGAGAAAGAAAAATTAATAGAAATAATCAATTCTACACCCTGTCTGAAGTTATTAAGCAAATCATATAAACTTTGTCGCAGTTATCTCCTCCTCAGTTCTTTAATCCTTCAACAGGGGTCTCTCTCTCCTGGCTATAAATACTGGCTGACCCTTCTCTCTCTTTTTTTTCTGACTCAGGCCTTGGGCCGCCACCTCACGTGGAGATGAGGTAAAATCTCTCTTTTTCGACTTAGGCCAATATGTGACCTCTCACAGATACAGCGTTTCCCCAAATTCCAGGAATGCGCTAAGAACAATACACGTACGTATGAATACTTACAACACACACACATAATTTCTCCATACAAACTCTATGTAACAGTCCATGTCTTTGTTTAACTTGTTTTGTTATTAATATATATGTGTTTACCCATGTATATCGGTCTTGTTTGTTTTTTTGTCTTCTTTGGACTTAATTAAAGTCCAACATTCTCATGTAGCTGGACCTGCCAGCAGGAAAGTTTTAACCTTCTGATATCTCTTCACATCTTCACCCCCACGGTCTGCTACAACTTCAATAATTCAAATTGGGTTTGAAAAATTTTAAACAATCAATTTAGATGACAAAACAAAACCAGAGTTAAAATTTTAGGTAGTATTAATAAGTTATTTGATGTATTCTAAAAATCTTCTTTCTGAAGTTATTAGGCAAAACCAAATAATCACATTTTACTTCGATAAAAAGGTAATAAAATCATTAAAAATTGATCAACACCTATAATAGAACAAATAAAAAACACATATGATAAGTCTTTGAATCCTTTATATTTAAATATAGTAACTCTTCTTCTCAATAACAACCAGTAATCTATTTTCCATTGATTTTGTTAATTCTTTTACTTCAACAGGTTCAGTTTCCAATATGGTAGTTTTAATTGCTTCCCAAAGGTCTGCTTTGCTGTTATATTGTTTGCCACCTTCATATAATTTCATCTTTAAGATTGAACATAGATGCTTTGATATCTCTAATGTGGACATTCCCTCACTTGATAACTTTGTTATTTTTTGTTTTTCGGCAGTTGTTAGATCCTTCCCTTTACGAATGCTTCAACATATAGACAAAAAGAAAAAAATAGTTTTTATTAGATTTCAGATTTTATTAGATTTTTTAGTTTAATCTGCATAATAACTTCAGTCAGTTCATTTTCGTAAATTCTAAATATCTCAAAAACTAGTCATTAAAAATGGCAGAATATTTAATTAAACATTTTACTGAGAGTGGAAATGGACAAGTTTAAATTTGAGAAATTTAACAATTTGGGCTCTCGTTATTACTGGTGACTCTGTCATAGGGCATTAAATAAGTGTAAGGTTTCTATTCCTTCCCTCTTCAATCAATATGTGGTGTTATCATCCTCTGCTGGTGAAGCTGTATGCTTTGTCCATAAAATTCTCCTCAAACACTATTCTTGACTCATCTGGAATATCACTGCTTAACTTCCCTCCTATAACTGAGTGTCTGTTGAGTGATATGCATATAACCCCTTACAAGGTTTCTGCTCTCATCTCTCATCTGGTATATCACTGCTTAACTTCCCTCCTATAATTGAGTGTCTGTTGAGTGATATGCATATAACCCCTTACAAGGTTTCTGCTCTCATCTCTCATCTGGAATATCACTGCTTAACTTCCCTCCTATAACTGAGTGTCTGTTGAGTGATATGCATATAACCCCTTACAAGGTTTCTGCTCTCATCTCTCATCTGGAATATCACTGCTTAACTTCCCTCCTATAACTGAGTGTCTGTTGAGTGATATGCATATAACCCCTTACAAGGTTTCTGCTCTCATCTCTCATCTGGAATATCGCTGCTTAACTTCCCTCCTATAACTGAGTGTCTGTTGAGTGATATGCATATAACCCCTTACAAGGTTTCTGCTCTCATCTCTCATCTGGAATATCACTGCTTAACTTCCCTCCTATAACTGAGTGTCTGTTGAGTGATATGCATATAACCCCTTACAAGGTTTCTGCTCTCATCTCTCATCTGGAATATCACTGCTTAACTTCCCTCCTATAACTGAGTGTTTGTTGAGTGATATGCATATAACCCCTTACAAGGTTTCTGCTCTCATCTCTAACTTAGATCCCCACAAATTTTGTGGACCCAATGGTATCTCTGTAATAGTCATCAAGAAGGGTGCTCCCAAACTAACTCCTGTTCTCTCTAAACTGTATAATAAACGACTCACTGCCTCCTGCTTTCCTGCTTGCTGGAAGTTGTCATCTGTTGTTCCAGTTTTTAAGAATTCTGGTGAGCTGTCCATTCCTTCCAACTATTGGCCTTCTACCGCTTTTTGGGAAACTCTTAGAGGTCTTAATCAATGCTGAATTTTTTCATCATCTCTCATCACAGTGCCTTTCCTCAGACAAGAAATATGGCTTTCGTTTCACCAGGTCAAGTGCTGATATACTGACAATATTCATGGACAGAGTTTATCATGCTCTAGATAAAAATGGTGAAGCTTGGGCTGTTGCATTGGTCAACTCAAAAGCCTTTGACAGGGTTTGGCATGCAGGTCTTCTCTACAAGCTGAAAACACTTTTTTTGTACTGATCCCATCTTTCCTATCAAATCACAAAATGAGAATTATCCTGAACAGCCATTCATCTACATCCTTTTGTACTAATGCAAGGGTGCCCCCCCCCCTCCCCGGGATTCATCTTTGGTTGTAGTCTATTTTTAATTTTCATTAATGACCTTTTTGATGACATCAGCTCTCAGCTTGTTATCTACTCCGACAACACAACAATTTACTCTTGCTTTGAGAGTAAGGCTTATCAGTCTGACAAGGTCAAAATGGCACTCAATGTCCAAAACTACCTCAAGTCCGTAGTTAATTGGACAAAAGATGGCTTTCTAATTTAAACACTTCCAAAACTAAAGCTCTCTCCATTAATCATCTGCGAGAACCCTTGCTGCCTTCCATCAGCATGGCTGATGCTATCCTCCAGGAAAGTAACTTATTGTTCCTTCTCAGGTTTCCATTCTCTGCTGATATAAAGTGGAAAGACCATATTGAATCAATTCTTAGGTCAGCTGCTAAGAAAGTCTGTTTTTTCTCCAGAATCTATCATACATATCTATAAGTCTACCATTTGCCCATGCTTAGAATATTGCTGTCATATATAGTCCAAAACCCCTGCTATTTACCTTGAGCTCCTTGATAAAATCCAAAGAAGAATCAGCAATTTTATTGGCCCTGATCTGGTAGCTCAGCTCCAATTTCCCACCGCTGTAAGGTTGCCTCTCTATGTCTTTGCTATATAAATACTTTCATGGTAATTGTTCAAATGAGCTCTTCATTGTTATTTTATTCCCCTCCCCCCACAAACAATGAATTGTAAATTTGGGGACTAGTTAGTATTTTCATAGAGACAGTGAGGTATTATGGTGATTGTAGTAAGAAAGGTACGTATGAATGTGTTGTTTTGGTGTAAGGAATATTGTTCGTACGATTGGGTCAGTGTTTGTGGCTAGCTAAGTTATAGTTAAGACAGAAGGAAGACCGTCCTTTCCCCAATCCCCCACTTCGACCTTGTGCCACATTTCTGTACATAACAGAATAAATATTGCTCTTCATTATGATTTCATAATTGGTACTAGACTGGTGTCAAGATCTCATCAATTTACAGTTGAGCTTGTTAGATGTAGCTGTAAGTTCTATGCTAACAGTTTCTTCTCTCGCACTTCTCACTTGTGGAAATCACTTCCGGCTCTATGCTTTCCAGCCAACTTTAATCTGCAAAAATTTAAATGCAATGTCAATCACTATCTACTGTCCACCTGATTATTCTCTTCTCTTTCCGCTCATCATTAATGTTTCTGTTCTTAATTTTTCCACACCCTGTAACGGTCCCCTTGTGTTTTAGTAGCATTACTGCTATTCTTGGGGTGATTCATTTTTAAAAAAATAAATAAATGCTGGTTTAGAACGATTTGAGTTATTGAAGTGTATATGATTTGCATATTAACTTCAGATACATTTTCTTTTTACTGACGAGAATATTAGACTATTACAACTAGTTTTTACAATGTTATACGCCATTTACACATTCGAAAACTTAATACTAGGCTAATAAAACTACAAAATAAATATGAACAAAGTTGCCTCCCTTGGTCTTAATGTCGGCCTAAGAAAACTGTTCGAAAAATGCGTGTGTGTTCTTACTGCTGAGAAGATTTTATAAAAAAAACGATCATTAAAGAATTAATTTTTTTAAGATCTGTTTTTAGTTCCTGGGAGGAAAGCAAGAATGAAACTATAGTTAATTGAATTACAGGAATACTTAGAAAGAATTTTGTTGATAACTAGGATTGAGTTGTAAATAAAAAAAAAATTTAAAAATCGGATACAAGTTAACGTTTTTTTCCTCGTTTGTTTGTAATTTCTTTTAATATTGAAATTTTTTCCAGAAACTTTTGGAAATATAAGTCATACCACAATGTGCATTAAATCTTGTTTCTTAATATTAAATATTAATTCACACGTTAAACATCACAAAAATGACTGATGAACATCTGCTATTTTGAGTCTGAAAAAGTAAAATGGACAGAAAGAAATTGAAATGTTTAAAAAGAAATATTTGTGTACATAAAGGTGAAAATTAAAGATGTATTATAAAAAAGTATTTTTTCAGTTGATTCTGGGATTTGAAAACAGTTGCCTTTTGTCATGACATTTAAATAGCATAATAGTATAATTAATTATCATTTACTATCCCTCGTAAATTTACTGACTTAAATAATGTATCTGAGATGAGGTATTATGTACAATATTTACATTAGTCGGACTATTGTCCTCATCTTTGTCACCATATTTGTCACAACATTTCGGCCGTTGTATGCTCCGGCCTTCTTCAGGTGGTTGGAATTTCGAACTGAACCCTTTATTTCAATCACTGTTCTAGTTCCACATGCCATGTTTGATGGATATCAGTTATCAGTTATTTCCTGCTAATTTTCCCTCTGAAAGTTCTCCACTGCCTTAACCGGGTATTGAACTCACACTCTTTGGGTCTGTCACTGGATCTAACGCCTTTATCCACTGTGACATGTGTCCTTGAGGACAGCTGGGTATGAATTTCTGGGTATTATAAACCTAATGTTTTCAGCTCCATCTACATTGATGTTCTCATGTGGCAGATTTTTTGAGATTTCGATTTCAAGGTCCTTGTATTTTGATAGCTTTTTGAAGTTTTTCAAAGATACATTGCAGTCTGCAGGGACTGCCATATCAATAAGGAGGCACTTTTTTTTATTGCGGTCTCTAATAACGATGTCTGGGTGATGAGCTTTGATTTTTCTGACTGTGTGTATTGTGAGGTCTCATAAAATTGTTACAGGTCCTATCTCCATAACTGGGTCTGGGTGTTGTTCATACCAATTTCTTTCAGCTTCCTTTCTGTAGAAGTTGCAAATTTCTCCAGTGCCCACTCTGTCATGCTGTGTTTTATATTCAGTGAATGCCAGTGCTGTTCAAGATGATCAATTGTTTCTGGATATTTATCACAGAATCTTCATTTTAGGCTAACACAATTTTTCAGTATGTGTGTTTGATAATTTCTAGTTAACAAGCATTATTATTATTATTATTATTATTATTATTATTATTATTATTATGCACAGCACAGAATATTGGTTGCCAAAAATGTTTTTGGCTTACAGCCATATCACATTAAAATGCCTAAGTTAAGTAATGTCAAGGCTGGTCAGTACCTAAATGAAGAGCTCAGAATTAGAAACTGGAGAGTCACATTCATTATATTAACTTACATGTAAATACGCTTGGGAAAGGCATACATCCACCTCATCTTCTTCACTACGTGCCCCGAAGATATGGGTTTATTAATAGGACTTGTGTTAATAAATTATTATCTTTTTTAAAAAAAGTCTTACCATCTCAAAAGATATTTTCTGGCTTTAAATAACCTGAAAAAGGTTGATAAGCCATAAAAAACTAACACCCAATTATTTTCAGCTCACAACTCAGGACATAAGAAAATAAACTGATGATATCTTCTTTTCCCGAATAGGCAGTATCCAATATTTTCTGAAGTATCCATGCTGTTCTGATTATTGTAATAGCTTTTTCAAATCACAAACTGCAAGAAGATGATGATGATGATGATGTTAATCTTCTTCTTTCACCAATGACTGTGATGCCTTCAATATTATTATTATTAAAAGCCAATGGACAGCAAGATAATTTTGCAAGCTATTGTCAGTAAGTTTAATTGCATGCTACTATGCCAAACTTATGCAGAAAAGCTTTGTAAATAATCACATCAGATCAGATATTTCCGTTTGTTTATATTGGCCATTAAATTTACAGCATCTCCAGTCATGAACTAGCGAGCAAACGGACAAAAAGAGATGTTCTCCTTCAAAAGAAAATACTATTGCAAAACTTAATATTATTCACGCATGTGAAATCGTGAACCAATTCAGAGAACTCTTACTAAAACTGAATTTTGTCTGGTAGGAATTATCTCCCTTGCATTCGTTACCGCAAAATCTTTCTCCCAAAGATTTAAGCGTAAAAATTTCATTCAAACTTGGCTGAAGTATCCTCACCATAAAGCAGTGTTTAGCAAACTCATTTCCCAACTCATTGCCACTGTAGTGAGTTCAAATCTTACTTATGGTACCAGAACTGTAATATTGTAATCACATTAACTTCAGCTTATTAAAGATAACCTTGTTAATTTGATTCTCCCATGACATATTGAGTGGGCAGAGGTAAACTGCAAATAACTTGCATAACAAGTTTGTGTAACTGGATAACATAACAGGGAATGGGAGTGATAACAAAAAGACAAACATTGCTAACAGCTATTAAAGATAGGAAACTGTGGAGAGTCATGATCACTCACATCCTGAAGGGACATGGCATATAGATGATATCCTGGTTGATTATCATCCCTCAATAAAAAGACCTACTGATATTTTTTTTCAGGAGGGTGGGAAAAATTTTAATGTAACTAATTAATTATTTTTAGATATTGATCAATCAAGTTGATCAGACATTTTCTCTCTGCTATAATGTTGCTTCCCTGAGCCTTTTCTATAAATACTTTCATGGTAATTGTTTGGATGAGCTTTCCTCTATGGTACCCAGACTTTATGAATTTAAGCATATTACTGGATTAGTGACATGGTCACATTATTTTATGGTTGGTATGGCTAGATGTAACTGTAAGTTCTATGCTAACAGTTTTTTGCTTGTGGAACTCTCTTCCGAATTCTTTGTCAACTTTGATCTTCAAAAATTTAAATGTAATGTCAATCGTTATTTACTGTTTTAATTCTTGTTCTTTTATTGTTCTTTATCCTTAATAGTGTTTTTTTTTTCATATAATCCATAAAATTTGGTAAACCCTTGCATCTTAGTGGCTTTATTGCCTTGCTTGGGGTTAAATGATTTAAAAAAAAATTAAATAACCATGCTTAAAATGCTAAGGCATGGACCTTAAAATCAAGAAAAAAAAAGCAATGTATCAAATTACCTACCATGGTACAATGGTCAGTAAGTTCAGTCAATTTATTGTGTACCCCAATCATTGGTAAGTATTCCTAAAAATCAAGGTACAATTAACTGCAAAGAAAAACAGTCAGATGTTTAAGACTTTAAGTTTTATTTAATGCCGTTTTGATTTCTTCACATAAATGAGGTTTGACCATTTCTTTCATATTTGAATAGTTCAGGGAATGAAAACTGAAGGTATTAGGTTGGTGCAAAAATAATGTCGTTTTTGACGTTCAACTTCATGTGAGAAAACGACATTATTTTTGCACCAACCTAATACATTGGGATAACAAAAGATGCTTTTTGAAAGCTAAGCAACTGTAGGTTTTTAGATAGAACCCTCGTCTCGTGAACAGATAACTGAAAGGAGTTAGCAGCCCTGGCACAGTAGGGTCAACCAACATGAATTAAGGTGGCTTTGGTTAGATTCAGTCAAGCCCAGAGGTGAGAGCAAGATGTGAGTCTGGATGTTAGTTGCAGTACATCTTGCTCTAACCTCTTCTCAGCACTGGACTGAATCTAACTGTGGCAAGGGGCCTTAATTCATCTAGGTTGTCCCTAATGTGCCAAGGGCACTAACTCACCTCAGTTATTCACTCACTAGGTAGAGGGGGGGTTCGATCGAAAACCCTACACAACATACTATAAAAAATAAAATTTTGTTAGAAACAAAGAAAAGAGTACTGAACTGTTTCGTACAAAGTCATACATCATGGTAGACAATTTTTTTAATGTATTGGCCTGGTTCAAAGTGTTGATCATGTCAAATTATACACACCCGCCTGGAAACTGTAACTAAGGCCTTGCTCAGCATAGTTGCAGTAAACAAGTGGGCTCTGTGGATCTTGAACAAGCACAAATGTTCCTGTGCAGGTGTCTACAACAGGGATTGGCTATCCACTCTAACTGCTTAAAAATGCTGGGTATGCTTAAAAAAATATATATAATAAAAATGGCCAGCTACTTGTTTATAGTTTTTTTTTTCTTGCTTTCTTACTTTCATTTTCTTTCTGGAACTCATATATATGTGCGTGTGTTTGTGTGTGTGAAATAGGATACAAAATCCAGACAAGATTTAAAAAATATGACAAATGGAAAATATTTATAATACTTGTACTTATTGTAGCATTCAGCCTGGATTAGTTGAGCCAGTTCCGGCAAACAAACCTGTCACATCTGAGTAAAAGTTGACCAAACATAGCAGAGGTCATATTCATTCATACATGCAAATTCATAAGAGTTTAAGTTGAAATTTGGATTCACAAGCAACAGTTTCCAACTGCATATATACACACTATTAGAATAGTGCAATCCAAGCGTTTCCTGGAAAGTTAGCCTGATGGAGCTCAACGCTCTTGGACTGGTTTGAAATCAGAGTTTCCTTTTCTTAGTCTGGTTACCACCCAAGGCTATAGAACCCAGTCCGTTTTGGTATTTTAACCATAGCTAGGGTGGAAAGAGATGGATTCATACTTTTCCCAGGGTATTGGTAAGTGAATATAGTGAAATTGCGTGGAATTCGAATTTGGCTCTCTGGTTCCTCAATCTGAGCTGCTAACCATTATTCAACTGTATCTCCACAAGTTACCAGAGAGAAAGAAAATGATTGTCTTGTCACTGTGAATTAAAATGTTACAAACTAATTCAAAATAATTTCTTCTAGTTTCCAGTAGTGATTCACTTAAAATAAATAAGACAAGCATCTTATTTTGTATCAGTTGTATAGGAATTCAGGTTCACAGAAAATCTCTCTTGAATTATAGAACATTTAAATAAATGTTCCAAATGATGAGCCAAATGAAAGCTGAAATGAATTCCTTGTTAATTTTGTTCCATTTGACTCTTAACCAAAGTGGCCAAGTTAATTTTGGTTATTTGGTGACTCTGTATCAACTGATAAACATCAACACTTGTGTTCATCAAATATATCGTATATTTTAGCACTGAGTTCTAATTGTTGAGAGTGGCCATTTGCCTGGATCTCATCTAAATAACACAATTGCTTTTTCACTTTGCCTTGGTACTACATTATGTATATGTTCACTAAAAATATTGCAAAAAAATAAGTTCCTTATCTATCTATCTATCTATCTATCTATCTATCTATCTATCTATCTATCTTCTTTCCTTCTTTCTTTCTTTCTTTCTTTCTTTCTATTATTCTTTTTCCTTTCTATCATTCTTTTTCCTTTGTCTGTTTCTTTCTTTGTTTCTTTGTTTCTATCTATCTCAGCTTGCTTTTCATTACAGCTGTTAATCTATCCATATTTATGAGCGATGTGGAAAAGTTTTTGGCCTAACGATGAAGCAAGTTTTTAAAAATCAATTTTTGGGAAATGGTTCCTACTGAGAACATATTTTTGCATTCCGTCGTATCTCCACCCCTATATATCTCACTTTCTAACGCAGCCTCACTCTTATTTTCCCGTGTCGGTTACATTTATTTATCTATAAAAATCAAAAATACATTAAATCAAATTTTAGTAGTATTTTCCGATGTATAACTCACTGTGCATCGGAAAAGTAAGAGTTACCTCCCTTGCTCCCCTTTAACTATGCACTCAAAATTTATGTAAGAAGATTGAAAATCTCATACTTTCAAATAATAATAGATTCGTGAGAACCTAATGGGGCAGAAAGATAATGAATTCTTTTCTTAGATTAAAAGCTGCATGGATTTAATCCTGAAGTGCTTAACATAAATTGCTCATCTCCAGAGGGAAAATGGTTTCTTCCCCTGTACACATTCTTCAAACGTGGAGCCTTATTTTTTTTTTTCACTTTTTAGTCCTTTTAATTTCATGCGATAAAAGCCAAATCTCTTTAAAAAAAAATTTCTTTCATTTCTTCTCTTATTTTATCACCTGGCTTTTGAAGCGCTTTCTGGGCTCATTTACTGCATTCTTGTTTGAGCTTACGGTCAAATCAGGCTGGGAAAAAAAAACGGTTCTCGTTCGATCACTGAAATAGTGTCGAGATGGCAATACGCCAGTAGAGGTTCTAATTAATATGAGCGTAAGTTTCAGAGTGTCATCCCCCAGGTAGTAGCATTCTTTCATTGTGGGTGGTGGGAGCTGGCATAATTACCCGAACTCTGAAGCGTTCCCGAAAGGGTCCCACTCGGACGTTGTGCTAAATTCTGTTGTGACGCGAGAGCTCGGATAAATAACCTATAGAGCCGTGAGACTGAAGGGTTAAAAATTGATTTACCCACGCCAAGAAGATTAATTGATTATAATGACGGGAAAACATACGGGTAATTTTAAATAAACAAGATAAGGAATTTATTCACGAATTTATTCGCTTTAGAATTCTTAAAGCCCGTAGTTTTAATGTATTGTCATGGAGAGGAAATGTTCATACAACAGATTAAATGATACAGTATTTACATTAGTCGGACTATTGTCCTCATCTTTGTCGCCATATTTGTCACAACGTTTCGGCCGTTGTACGCTCCGGCCTTCTTCAGGTGGTTGGAATTTCGAACCGAACCCTTTATTTCGATCACTGGGGTAGACTGGGAAACGATATATAAATTTTTACATATCAAGAAAAAATTTAGGAAAATCTACCCAATTTATAAACAAAACATATTTTTAAAAAATTAATCTAAATTTAATATTTCAGCATCCCCTCTCATTCATGCGTTTTTGTAATCGCATCAACATAAACACCAATTTAGTCAGATGAACTCATCAAAGACGAAACGTGTAGTACGAAACATTTTTTCCACTTTGTCATAGATTTTCCTACTATATATATATATATATATATATATATATATATATATATATATATATATATATATATATATATAATGGATTGTTTTAATCCGACATTATTTCTTATTGCTATAAACGTTCTTAAACTGTGAAATTAATAGCAAACAGTTTAGTACGAGAAGTCCTTTTGGGAGGCACAATTTTCCTTTAGTTTCCATCTCGATCTCGACCGATTGTTATTAATGCTCTTGAAAAGGGCGCGTCTCCATCTTCCTCCAGCTGTGAATCACATAGCAGTGCAGACTGGACTCTCTTAACTTGGGGGTGCAATCAGTTTAAGAGAAAGATGACTGAATTCAAAACCAGAGGGATAGTCTCCGTCAGGCTATTTTGCCCTAGACGCACCACTGCTGCTATGAGTGCAGTACATGTGATACTCCAACGGCCTTAATGGGTTACGCGACTCATGATGGGAAAATAATATCTGAAAGTTTTTTTTTATCTAGTCAGATCGCCTAAAAGAAGAAGAAGAAGAAATGCTTGGCTCGATATAGCGCCGGGTAGATGAGATAGTACTCTGAAGCTGGACCTTCCACCCGAAAGCCAGATGACTGGTTTCCCTAACTTCTAATGACAAACAGCTTATGTACAGGTTTCTGAAATTTATAAACAAATCAAATTCATTTAGCCTATTTTCTTCACTAAAAGTGATTGTAACATTTACAAAACATAATCCAGATTTCTACTACTGCATATTTCCGTCTTAAATGTAATCTTTTCTTTTTTTTATTTCAGGTGTTGGGCTTTAAAAACACATGTTTTCAAAATAAGCATGTTGTTAGATGCCACCATTCTTTTGTTTCTACTCATTCCCTGCTTTGGTGTGGACCTCACGTATACAGTATCTGAAGGGACCATCTCTGGCACTTATCTTGGTGACATCGCAACTGATGCGTTTGTAATGTCCAGTTTACCTCCCAAAGACGACAGTCTGTTCAAGTTCATCCAACTGATGCCCGATTTCGCCAACAGCTCGCGATTGTTCCAAGTGTCGAAGAATACCGGTAAACTGTATACTTCTCAGGAAATTGATGCGGAAGCAGTCTGTAGGTTTCATCTTGAGTGCTACAGGGTAGTTGACGTTGCATTACACTATCAGTCGTCCTTCATAAAGATGCTAGAAGTCAAGATAATTATACAAGACGTCAATGACAATTCACCTGAATTTCCTATCAGTGAAGTGGTTATTGAGTTTTCGGAGCGGGACATGAAAGGTACGCAGTTGTTAATTCCGAGCGCCGTCGACAAGGACGTCAGCATCAAGAATTCCAGGATCAGTTACGAATTAAAGAAGATCAAAGACGATCCGTTTATGTTGACGGTCTTGGAAAGGGTTAATGGAAAAGCCAAGCTTTCAATTCGCCTGGAAGGAGGTCTAGACAGAGAAGTCACTGATTCTTACTCGGTTCAAGTTTTAGCCCGAGATATGGGATCGCCGAGAAGAGAAAGCGTTTTAAGCGTCAAGATAAACGTTGGTGATGAGAATGATAACCTGCCGATGTTTAGTCAAAACGTTTATAATGTTTCTATTGGGGAATTACATAACATATCGAAACCAGTTATCGTTTTAACGGCAACGGATTTTGATTTAGGCAAAAACGGTAAGGTTATGTATCGATTCAGTTACGATACATCAAACGGAACCAAACGCCATTTCGAATTAAATAAAGAAACAGGGGAGATTTTTTTAAATCAAGATTTACTCCCGATTTCAAACGGACAGTTTAAGTTGTACATCGAGGCCGAAGATACAGGAAACCCTCCTTTAAGTTCTATAGCAATGGTTTTGATAGATTTGAGAAGCGGGGATAATCACCCTCCAACCATAGATGTAAATGTAGTATCGGAAGACGAGCATCAAGGGGTCGGGTTATCTGAGGACACTGACGTAGGCAGTTTTGTCGCGTATTTGAAAGTGACAGATTTTGATGAGGATCAGAATGGAGAGGTCGTGTGTTATTTGCATCACAACAAGTTCCGACTCGAGCAGATTGCAAACAAAAAGTATAATATAGTTTTAAAGAATCCTCTTGATAGAGAGGAAGATGCTGTTCACGATTTAATAATCGTTTGTAAGGATCAGGGGACTCCCTCCCTACGGAGCGAGAAAAGATTTTATGTCCAAGTGTTGGATGTCAACGACGAATGTCCGAAGTTTTCTACCAAAACGTTTGAATTTTCCGTTGCCGAAAACGAAAAGTCCGGCTTCTACGTCGGTTTCATTAATGTCTCCGATTCGGATCTTGGATACGGAGGTCAAATGAGCTTCTCTTTGTTGACTAGCAACGAAGAATTTCTTCCTTTTAAAATTTCCCAAAACGGTTTAATAACATCCAAAGCATTAATAGATCGCGAGTTTCAAAATGTCTATAAATTTCAAGTCTTCGTAAAGGATCATGGGATTCCTTCGTTCAGCAATATGACCGATGTTATTGTCGAGGTTAAAGACAGGAACGATAACGTCCCGTATTTCACCTTTCCCAGAGTAAGTCCTCACATAATGAATGTTACCTACCATCCAGGTTACTCTAAAAACATAACACGTATAAAAGCAACAGACGATGACATTCAAGAGAACGCGCTCCTCAGATATAGAATCATGAAAGGCAACGTCAATGAACTGTTTGCAATCGGCCATTATTCAGGCTTGTTATCATTTAATCGTATGGTCGACAAACACGATGCAGGCTTCCACGAACTCGAGATTATTGTTAAGGACAGCGGTATACCCGTTCTTTCAGCTAAGACCCGTTTGCATTTGTTTTTGTCCGTAAGCAACAGATTTATTGAAACGGGCAATGACGATAAAACAGATATGATGATTCATCTTAATTTGGCCATTGTTATTGTGATGGTGTCGGTAACTCTGGCTATATCAACTGTGCTTATCGTAACAACGTGTTATATCCGGTGTTCAGACAATAAAACTCCCGCATTGAAACAACTTAATTTACTCGCTTCTAAGAAGGATTACGTTACCTGTGCCGACACTGTCCCGACTGAAATAAAGACCGACAAATCAGAAGGATTTCCGACTGAATCGCTGACAGCTGACACACAGGCAAGGTAGGAATAACTGAATTATTATATTCTTTATGATTTTTAAATGCCAAATGTTTCTTATAAAGAAAGTGTTAGTATTACCATTACGATACCTAAAATGAACACGCACACACGCCTCATATATATATATATATATATATATATATATATATATATATATATATATATATATATATAAAGTGACTAAATGATGATATGTTTTGGGCGTGACTGTTGGGAATGAGAGGGAGCTGGAAGTTGTCAGGGTAGCTTGGACTTTATCAATGGTGTAGTACTGTCAAAAAGTATTATCATATCAGTATTGTCTTCTAAACAATCTGTCTTTGTTTTTTTTAATCGTGTTCATCACAAGCAAAGCAGTAAAGCCACTGAGACGCAAGAGAAGGCTAATCAGGGGACAGCAGATAGCGATTGACATTGCATTAAAATTTTTCCAAATTAAAGTTAGTTGGAAAGCATGAAGCGAAAGGGAGTGCCATGAGCGAGAAGCGCAGGAAAAGAAACTATTAGAATAGAATTTACGGTTACATCCAGCCAGTTCAACAGTAAATTGGTGAGACCTGGTCACCATTATAGTACTGCAATTAAATTCGAAGTGTCAAGGTACCATACCGAAGAGCTCATCCGGACAATTACCATGAAAGTATTCATAGAAAAGGCAAAGAGAGGCAACTTTACGGCGGTGGGAAAGTGACTGAAGCCGAGCGCCAGATCGGGGCCAATAATATTGCTGATTTTTTGTTTTTTTTTGTTTTATCACAAAGCTTTATATAGACAGCTGGAGCACCGGACCATATGTGACAACAATATTCTAAGCCTGGACGAATGTTAGAATTATAGATATGTAAGATAAACTCTGGGGAGAGAAAAAAATGTCTAGCACGAACGAGTGAACCCACATTCCTGGCAGCTGACCTAGCAATGGATTCAAAATACTCTTTCTACTTCATGTCAGCCGTGAACGTTATCCCAAGAAGGCGCAGTGAGTCACTTTCCTGGAGGTCAGCATCAGCCATGCTGATTGAAGGTAGAAAGGTTTCTCTCAGATAATTAACAGAGATTAACAGTTTAGTTTTGGAAACGTTAGAATTAACAAGCCATCTTTTGCACCAGTTAACAACAGTCTGATTCTGAAAACCTTAAGCAAGGTAACACACGCATACCAAATATATATATATATTTGATTAGCAGTCCTCCTCTTATATAGGTTTCATTGAAAATGACGAGGGAATAGGGCAAATAAATTTTCCACATGATTATTTGTTCCGAATGCTTTCGGCTAATTTATTAGCCATTTTCGAGGATTTTGATAATGCTATTGCAATGGTGTGTCGATTGCTGATATGTAGACACGTTTTTAATAGTATAGATATGGCCGTATTTGTCGTTGATGTTGTTAAAGGTTGGTTTGGGAATTAAAAACCATAGACACCATTTGCTATAATACAACTTAAATCCTAGAAAATGGTAAATAATAAATTAGACGAAGGCGCTCGGAATGGAAAATCATTTGGACATTATCACCAAAAAAAGAAATCTCTTGTTCACATACCAGAAAAGAAAAGAAAAACTAAACGGAAGTCCCTTGTCGGTTATTTTCCTAAAACATGTATTAGAGAGGGATAAATACATGTGTTCACTAGCGTAGCGTAGTGTCTATCGGCACAGACTTTGGGATCGGCTGAGTTCAAAATCTGGCCATGGTCGTTGCGTTCACTTTCTTACAAATACTTTTTAGAAAGATATACATCTTATATCTCTAATTATGGGTTAAATAGCAAGACAAACTGAGCCCCCAAGCCTTGATTAATAATTACTTTAGGAAAAGGACATCTCTGAATTCAAACCTGTAGATACTTCGTCGCGCATTATGCACCATTTGGCAGTTTTTCCTAAAAATGAGACTGGTTCCGTACAAGTCTTTGCCAATAATTAAATCATATGTGTGAGTAGTCTGGTGGTTAAGTTCTAACCTAAATTACCCAACCCTGGTCTTTTGAACAGGAGCAGAGGTTTATCGTCTGTTTCCTGTTTAGGATAGGGTTTCCGGTTCTTTTAAAATCTTCTCATTCTCCCCACACCGCCAGTAGTCCCTTCTGTCTTAGTGACATTATCACCTGGCTTGGGGTGAATTGATTTTAAAAACTGTTGATCTCTCATATGTTGAAATCGACGAGAGAGCCCATATTTATTAACTCATGAATTTTTTAAATGTTTGACTTTCTTTTTCTTTTTATGATAATATACATTATATTTCTTGGGTATACATACTTGAGTCGACATTCCTGTTTATTTCATAGTGAAAATAACGTCTATTAGCATGGCAATCGAAAGTCTTATTAAAGAAAATGTGCCTCTTGACTGGAGTTGAGCCGGGTTCATTTTATCCTGGAAAAAAACACCTTTAAGCTAGACGCGCTCAGTCACAAAAGACCTCACAACAAGGAAAGGTTCAGTTACCCTGTTATAAAAAGGGTTTGAGAGGAAGTAAAAGAAGGCTGAGTCCATATAGCTTGAGTGAAGCTTTATTCCACTAGAAATCTACTCCGGTAGCGAACCGTAAGAAGAAAATGACCGACTACCTCATGAAGAGAGAAAGACGAAAACAAAGGGAAATCAATCTGTCCTGGAAAGATTAAAGAGTTCCTTTATTTTCACCACATACCCATTTTAAGAAATTCACATCTTTTGGTTGGAATCCTATGTATGTAGACTTTATTTTCGAACTAGAAACGTAAACAAAGTAACTGTTAAGCAATTAATGTGTTTTTTTATTACTACAAACCAGCGGTTCCCAAACGATGCGCCGCGTCTCGTAGGTGAGGTGAAAGACGATAGAAGATGAGGTGGAATGATTGAAAGACAATCAAAGATTTAGAAACACATTCAAAAGGTTCATATGCCAAAAATAAATATGATTTCAAAATTTAAAATATTATTATGGATTACTTGTAATTGCATACATGAGTCCCAGTATAAATAATTATTGATCGATTTTATTATTGTGATATTTTTCATTATATCAAGTATAGGGTGACCCAAAAAAACGGGAACTTTTTAACAATCCAATAAAACCAAGAGTGATGGAAGAAAAATATTTAATTCATAGTAATTGAAACCTTAAAACATGCCATTTAAAAAATAATGATGGAATTTTCATTTTTTAAAAATGATGTCCTGTAGATGGCGCCCTCCAGTACGAATGCATTCTTGAAATCTGCTGTTGAGACCCCTATTTACTGATGCAACATCTCAGCTGGGATATTGTGAATTTCATTCTTGTTACTAAAATGGCGAAATGTTTACTTGCTCAAGGTCACTGTCTTGCAGTGTTGCCACTTGCTAATGTCTGGCAATACGCACTTAAAAAATTTCCGTTTTTTGGGGTCACCCTATATTAAGAATATAGTAGCTACGCTCCGCAAATTGGAGGAGAGAGTTATCAATGATAATGTTATCTCCCTCTAGCCCGCTGACTTTTTTTAAAATGTACTTTTTATCACATAAAATTAATTGAGGCACGAGCAAATTTTAATTCCGAAAATGCGGTACGGAGAAAAAAAAAGTTTGGGAACCCCACTGCTGTGAACGGTAAAAATGTTATATTCAATGGGCAAATATTTTTATCTTTTATTCAAAGGTAAAATTGATATCTAGGAAAATCTCTTTATTTCACTCTCTCTTTCTCTCTCTCCCTCTCTCTCTCTCTCATATATATATATATATATATATATATATATATATATATATATATATATATATTGTTTTATGACCCTTCGCTCAGAACTCTTCACTGCCATTTCAAGAAAGACATTCGGATTACTAACACAAAAACAGAGAATGTCTCATATCGAGAATATTTAACATTGAAAAACATAAAGGAAAAAAATTAATTATTTTTAATATGTGGAAATCTCCACCCTTTACCTGAAGACGGTCGCGAGACCAGAAACACGTGTTGTAAAATTATGAAAAATAAAGAATAATATTTTTTTTTTAAAAATCCACATTACAACCAAAAAAAGTTTGCGCTATCTCTCTTCTTTTTAATATATATATATATATATATATATATATATATATATATAATTATTTATTTGAATATTACAACATAAATATGTTATAAAATCACGACAAACATCGTCACTTGATAAGACACTAGAAGTGTTGAAACAAAATGCCTACTTTTGTCGTGATTTTATAACATATTTATGTTGTAATATTCAAATAAATAATTATATCTGCTCTACTCTGTATTGAGCACTCTTTAAAGAATATTAATTGTTGGTTATTGGATCTCACTCCGTATATACCAATCCTAAACTTGGGTATATATATATATATATATATATATATATATATATATATAATGTGATGCATTTTTCCCTTTAGTACTTCATTGGACTAATAAAGCTATTTTCGTTGATGTAACTACACAAACGTACGAAGGAGTGAGGGCGCTTAAATATTAAACTTTAGACTTTAATTTTATATATACATATATAGTCCTCCATAGACAGATTCATTCGCTGTATCACAGCTCATCAGTGTGGCTAGACATCCGATCGCTTCAAGCAGGGACCGAAACCCGACCGATTTGGCATCAGTCTGAGATTCTACCCCCTAGGCTATCGGCGCTCGGCAGAGAGAGAATTTTTGAGTATTTATTTTTATAAACATGCCAGTGAACTAGAGAAGTCAATCCGGCTATATATATAATTATGGGAAACGATATATAAATTATATATATATATATATATATATATATATATATATATATATATATATATATATATATATATATATATATATATATCCCCACAAGTTGGTGGAGATGGGGTTTGGCATGTCGGCTTTCTTCGCAAGCTTCAGGGTTATGGAATTTCAGGTCGATTGTTTGGCTTAATACAATCATTTCTGTCAAACTGTTTACTGAAGGTCATTCTCAACGGATACTTCTCCAGCTCCTATCCCAGGAACGCAGGTGTTCCTCAAGGCTCCATCCTAGGCCCTACTCTGTTCCTTATCTTCATCAACGATCTTCCTGACGTCATAGGCATCTACGCGGACGACACTACAATTTACTCCTGCCTCAAAAACAAATCTAGTGTCGTTGACAAAACTAACCTGGCCGTTCGTCTCTAAAAGGACCTCCAATCAGGTGTGAATTGGGGCAGGATTTGGCTAGTTATGTGGGACGCGACGTCAGCGCCAGTCTCTTCCCCGCATCGAGCATGAAAGAGGCGCTCACTGTGATTAAGGTGCGCATCAATGGAATAACGCGTACCGCTTTAGTAGATTCAGGCTGCTCTCGGTCACTCACGAACGGTTCGATTTGTCGACAGTGGAGCAGACAAAAGATGGACGTACTAACGGCCGATGGAAGGGCTCTCAGAAGCCGGGGAGTTGGAAACATCAAACTCAGTATCAACAACGGTAACCCCGTCACAGTCAGTGTGTTGGTCGTGGACAGCGTGTTATTAGGTTTTGATCTGCTCCTTGGGATGGACATTATTAAAGAGCTGGGCGGCGTACCCATCACAGAGGCGGGCGAATACACTGTGCCTGAGGTTGTCAGGTCAGAAGAATCCCCAGAAGACGAGTCTTCAGAACATACCACACAATCTCCTCCAACAGTCGCCCCGCTCCGGAGAAGCTCAAGAATAAAGAGGCTCGCCCCTGAATGTCACTTATGTGACAGGGGGAGTGTAGTGAAAGAGATAATCAGTTACCCCGAAAAAAGTTCGTGTTTTGTGTGCAATCTGCCGAAGAAAAATTACCAAAAAGTAGTTAGCAAAAATCTACTTCAATGACTAGAATCTATGCTAATGTTGTCCCCTCCCCTGAATGGCGTGACCAATCAGGAAGATCTCTCGATGAACCAAAGCCGTTGATTTTCGCTTATAAAGGCAGAAGATTTTCTGAGCTGGTGAGCCGAACACGCGTTTTGGCTGGTGAGAAGTGAAGGTTGGACGTGTGACTCCATTTTGTCGTTTCTACGTTGCTTGTTAGACTGTTACGACGGGCTATCGTTTGAACTGTGATTTGGCTACAAGTGTTGCGGTCGAGAAACAGAAGAAATCTATTGCAGACGTTTGTTGCTACTATAAGTTGACAGTCTGTTATTTTCTTTACTACAACAGTGCCCCTTCTGTTTGTCTCAATGTTCTTGATAAGATCCAGAGACGGATATGCAAAGTAATTGGCCCTGATCTGGCATCTCGTCTGCAGTCGCTCTCTCACAGACGTGCCGTCGCCTCCCTCTGTCTTTTTTTACAAATACTTCCATGGTAACTGCTCCGATGAGCTGCTTTCGCTGGGGCCCAGACTTCATGAATTTAAATGTTCTACTAGGCTGGCATCTCGCTCTCACTCTTTCACTGTTGAAACTGTTAAATGTGGCCGTCTCTTCTACTCCAATAGCTACGTCTCGCACTTCTCGCCTGTGGAACTCCCCCCTTTCCTGTTTCCCTGATTGCTATAATCTCCAACTATTCAAATGTAATGTCAATCGACGTCTCCAGATGTCTTGATCTATCCCCTATCCTTCTCTTCATCCTTTTCTCTATCACTCCTATTTGCTATCGCTCCAACTGTCTGTAACCTCTTGCATGCTAGTGGCTTCCCGCCTTGCTTAGGGTGAAACGCTTAATATATATATATATATATATATATATATATATATATATATATATATATATATACATATATATATAGAAGGCCGCAGATATAGATATATATTTAGATACAGATATATATATATATATATATTTAGTTTATATATACATGTTTAGTTTAGACACACACACACACACACACACACACATATATATATATATATATATATATATATATATATATAACGTAAATCATTCATACGAAAAACAAATAATGAAGTTAATTATATGGCAAGAATCACTCTCGCAAACAATATTTAATAATAAATTACAATCAATATCGAATCCGTTAATGAATGGTATGATCCTTGTTTATAAAATCCGGTTTTATCAGGTCTTATTTTTGCTACTAGCTCGACTTTCAATCGTTTCATACGACCATCATCAGGTAGGAAATTAGGTAAGTTTTTAAATCCTGGTAATGAAAGATTTACGTTATATAAATTGAACACGCACCACATAATTGACATATATATATATATATATATATATATATATATATATATATATATATATATATATATATATATATATAATGTGGTTGGAGAAGGCCGCAGGCCTTCAAAAACACAGTGCATAGAGATTTGTTCAAAATTTGGGAAATGGGTCGATAACTCTTCAACAGTGGCCACTTATTTATTTTTTATGGGTTTAGGCAAAGAGTATAAAAGCTATATTATAGGCCAAGTATGAGCGAAGGGAAGCGTACAAAAGCGAGTAGAAAAAGAAAAATATTTTTATCGTAGGGATAAAGTTATTCAAGTAACAAATACACTGATGCATGAGTTGTGGAGATACGAGAAGAAAGTTCATGCTATGCGAACTGCTAATCGATTGCTAAGGCCTGTGTCATTAACAAAGTGAGACCAACTATAATTGAAAGTACAGTTCATGTTCTCTATCTGTTCCACATCTTAGTTACCTGTAACTCCTGTCTTCTCCATTCCGCTTCAACCTCAATTATTGCCTCGAATTGCAACACCTTATTCTACTTCTTCTATGTGCCGTGTCCCTTCAGGGCGTGGGCGATCATGGCTCCCTACAACTTCCTGTCACTTGTAGCTCTTATGTCCCTTTTGCTAAGCCTCCCACCCCTCATCTCACCATTCATTCACACCAGCTTATTAGGTGGGTCGCCTTATTCTGTTCCTTCTGCATTTGATATATCCTGTGAGTATCAAATTCTCCAAGCCCTCATTATGCATCCCAGAAATTTCACCTGTCTCTTTCTGATTCTTAGTATAAGTGTCCTTTTTATTTCCAGACGCAACACCACTGGAGATGCTGAAAGGCTTTTTTCTCGACCCCTTCTCAAAATTTGATCAAACATCAATTTTTTATTCTTTTTCAAAAGGTTTGTTCATCAGACCGAGAACTTTTCAGCATCCTGTCCTACTACAGGTCTGGTGTAACAATGTGTGCGTGTGGACAGATATTTGATTTGGAACAAGGACTTGTCTTCCTGATATCGCACGCCCCACTGCATTCAAAACTGATAGGCAGGAATTCTTTCGTGCCTGCAATTTGAGTGGAAACCCCCAGGAATCATTTTGGAAAACTCACATTAAAATAACGGCCTCCGTTTTGAGTTCTACTTTGTTCAACTGCAGACTAAACAATCCCTTAAAAAAAGACAATTTCCATTTTATTTCTAATCAACGTTTAAAAGGTTTTTTTTTTCGTGGGGAGAGTGGAAGAAGAGATAACGTCACCTCCTATCTTAACCTGATTATTGTATAAGGTGCATACGCAAAAAAAAGACTCGAAACACCTGAGTAAAACTTAAACGAAATTTACATTTATTGACAAGACAAAAACAAACAGAATACAAAATGTACAAATAAAATGGCACAAACTTTTCCTTTTGTGCGCCTTATTATTAGAAAGGCAAGATAACCAGTTCAAAAATTAAAATATAGTCTCATAAAAGCTGATATAATTTTTTTTTAACAAAATTTCAACAGTCGAAAAATCTTTTGAAAAGTTACATCAGTAAAAAAATCTTCAAACAATACATATTCTTTTAAGCAAGATGAAATTATTTGAAAGTCGAAACCGAGAAGGTTGGCAGATTCCCCAGAGTCGCTAGGATTTTAATAAACTAATTCTCAAGAGTATCCATAATTATATCGGGATAAATCTCTTTGTATTCTATGTTAAACAACAATTCAATAAAAAACATTTCAGGTATTTTCCCTGTTCTGATTTCTTTTTGCGTCTCCTTCTTTTTCTTTCGATCCTTCTTCGGTAAGAAACAGCTTAATCATCCACTGGTGACAGCCAACATTTCTTCTTATTCGCAAACAACCCAATATCATTAGCGAGTAAACGTCGAAATCTTTCTCCGTACTTCTTAAATCTTGTCTATATTTCTGAGATGAGGTATTATGTACAGTATTTACATTAGTCGGACTATTGTCCTCATCTTTGTCGCCATATTTGTCACAACGTTTCGGCCGTTGTACGCTCCGGCCTTCTTCAGGTGGTTGGAATTTCGAACTTTATCCACTGTGCCATGTGTCCTTGGGGACACATGGCACAGTGGATAAAGGCATTGGTTAGATCCAGTGACAGACCCAAAGAGTGTGAGTTCAATACCCGGTTCAGGCAGTGGAGAACTTTCAGAGAGAAAATTACCAGGAGATAACTGATAACTGACATCCATCAAACATGGCTCGTGGAACTAGAACAGTCTACCCCAGTGATCGAAATAAAGGGTTCGGTTCGAAATTCCAACCACCTGAAGAAGGCCGGAGCGTACAACGGCCGAAACATTGTGACAAATATGGCGACAAAGATGAGGACAATAGTCCGACTAATATAAATACTGTTCTTAAATCTTTCTCGTCTTTGATTAAGTTTTCATGTAATTTCTCATATGATAAGATCTGTCATATTTAATGAAGCTTGCATGAAAGGATTTGTTGCCCAAGGGAAAGATAATAGAGTGGACTGAATTCAGATTTTTCATTCTCTCAGACTAGTTGTCGCGCAAGTGTAGTGCTATTTAACGCATAACCGAGGGAAGAGTCGGGTTCACGCCTTTACCAGAAGCGTTAGCGTGAAAGTGAGCGCAACAGAAAAGACTGGAATTTGAACTCGGCTTACCGTGATCACTTTCCGCGCTAATATCCATTACACGACTCGAGCGTTCCTAGCCAAAATGCCAAGTCCCTTCATGACGTAGGCGATCATGACTCTCCATATGTTCCTTTTCTTATTAACTTGTAGATCGCCGTGCATTCTTGGGAAAGCTAGGGAAGTGATTTTCTCCACGGTTTTGAATTCAGGATTTTCCTTCTCTTAGACTACTTTCCAGTCAAGGCTAGAGAGCACAGTCTACTCTGCTATTTAATCCATAGCTGCGGTCGAGGTGAAGACTGTGCGAAAGTAAACTGAGCTGATTAGCTTGAAATTTGAACTCGACTCGCCGATTACATTTTGGGTACTGATAATTGTTACGCTACCCGAAAATCCCCAAAGACTTGTTCGGTGGTACAATTACTACGAATCCTTTCAAAGTCCACAGATTTGTATCAGGTCATGGAACGGTGTTTAGAGAGTCCCTTAAAGCCGGTTATATAATAACTTTATTTCTTACTGAGCTCTTACTGTATATGTGTGGCCATGTGCCAACAATCGCAATATCCGAATTCCTATCACTAATCCTATCACTAGGAAAAAATGCGATTGTTGTTTCAAACAATTATTTCTCAGCCTCTCTTCAGGTTTGTCACGTTCTGTTCACTGTTGTTTGATTTACATTTGGCACTTGTAGTCACTCACTTTCAGAGCAGGCCCGGGTAGCGAGTTAAGAAAAAGACAAGATTGATACCTGTCTCTCTATAGGCTGAAAATTTTATGGCTGTCGACCAGAATTTGGAGCAGAGCCGTTCCTCCCTAATTGGTTACTACCAGACAGGTCCGTAATCCTCATATATATATATATATATATATATATATATATATATATATATATATATATGATGAAGGAGGTGCAGCGTGGCCAGGATAAGAGACTAGATAATGTGTATACGTGAGAGACGAAGAAACAAAAGAGAGAAGGGTAAATTCCAACGCTGGTTCTAAAGGCAAGATTAGTCTATGCAACACCAGGCGTCGCATTGCTTGGAACGGGAAAATACGACAGGGAATAACAACTGAAATGAAAGCGAAGGCAAGGAAACGACGTTGTTAAAACGGATTGCACATTTGAGCCAATAATACTGGAATGGAACAGAAAGAACGTGGAATTTTCTACTTAAGGCTGGCGAGAAAGCCGCGAAAGCCATCAGTCTGTGGCATCCAGCACTGTCACTCACCAAGGGAGTTAATCTAGGGTTGAGAGCCAAATAACCAAAAGGCGGGCGCGGTTGCGTGATATTTCTTACTTTAAAGCGGGGAACAGGAAGGAGAACGCAGGTAAGTAAATAAGTTTTAAAGCATGCAGTCATAACATCATAATTGAAGGAATTAAATGAAAGGCAAGAATCACGTAACCTGGGAGAAGTAAAGAATCTCTATGAGTTTGAGTATTCTAGACGTGTGAGCGCGGCAGACACGTTGCCAAGGGGCGTAACTGGGGGCATGTAACCCCAACAAAATCATTCCCCCTCAGCTTTGAAAATGACGTAAACTAATTTTATTATGCTAATTCTTACATAATAAACCATTCATCGAACGTCATTTCCAACACTGGATACTATCTTACTTTCTATAGTACAGCTTCTCCTTCTATGTACCCTGTCACTTCAGGTCCTAAGCGATCGTGACTCTCCACAATTTCCTCTCCTTTGTAGTTCTTAATAAATCTTGCCTTTTTGCTATCTTTTCTAAACTTAGTTCCACCATCCATTTACTAACGCTCACGAAGAAATGTTATGCATTGTTTTACTCTGTCCCTCCTACCTTTAATATGTCCTGTGTCTATCAGATTTTCCAAGCCCTCTTTCCTCATTGTGTTCCCCTGAAATTTCAACTGTCTCTTCCTGATGTTAAGTATAAGTTTCCTTTTTGCTTCCATAGTCTATATCGGTCAAGAAAAACAAATATTTTATTGGAAATTCGAAAAAAAGTAAATTGGTCTTTTTTATGAATTTTTCCAGTTTCAGGACCAGTCACTGTTACCCCATACTGAGGGTTAGAATTCACAGAAACGCGCGAACATAAAAACGGTTTTACTTACTTAAAGGCCGCCCCTCTCCAAAAAAAGTAACATGCCTAGCGTGCGGTCAGATCGACTCTGGTGTTGGTTGAGAATCAATAAATTGACAATGCTTCTTGAATCCCAGGCATCAGTTGCCATGGAGAAATTGGTGGATAACTAGATATTTACTAAGTACTG
Organism: Acanthosepion esculentum; assembly: GCA_964036315.1. Classification (NCBI taxonomy): domain Eukaryota; kingdom Metazoa; phylum Mollusca; class Cephalopoda; order Sepiida; family Sepiidae; genus Acanthosepion; species Acanthosepion esculentum. The sequence continues at coordinate 86,941,263 of OZ038479.1, forward strand.
CTTTTGGCACAAGGCCCTAAGTGTGGGCAATCCAGTAAAGCTTGAATTCATCAAAGCTATTACTGTTTTCACTGCCGCATTCGCCGTCTGTGAATCCAGAACCAAGTGATTTCTTGTAAGATACCTTATTATCGTTTAGCTGAGTTTGGTGCAAGGACCCACGTATAGGACACTCGATGAGGATCAAACTCACAACACAGTTATAATGGCTGACCAGACTAGCTAGTTAATTCATTACTTTGCGTTGAAGAACAACAGCTAGATGGCTGTAGTAATCTTCTTCAGTTTCAGGTACAATCCATGTTCCGAGTTAAATCAATGGTAACGGTCGCAGAAAAAAAAAGAAGCAAAACTGGATAAATAAAAGTGCATAATTGTTTTTAAAATCGAGAAGGTAAAGCTGAAGAAATTAAAAAGGAAGAAATAATGAATAAAAAGCGAACAAATAACAACAGAAAACAGCATGATTCGGAACTGACTTTGTAAATAAGGACCGCACATGCGCATTAGATAGGAAACAATAGACGCTCGAAAAGAGAGAGAAAGAAAGATAGAGAGAAAAAAAGAAAGTTGGGTTGCAATTGTGTCTCCGATTTATATTTGAAAATCTTTAGTTCAAGGGAGAACAAAAGACACTCTGTGTTACTGGCCCTAAGAATCTGCTAATATTTTTTTTAATTGACTGTGATTGGACGGTTCAAAAGGTGAATTTCCCCCCTTTCGTTTTCTCTCTCCCTGCTGAAAAGGCAGGCACCGTTTGCCCATAAGTAAGGATGCATGGGTAACAAGTTGCTGAGGGCAAGTTTCCTCTTCAGAGAAAGTTTTGAGAAGTCCTCTTGAAGAAGCCCCAGAAAAGAAAGTTGAAAAGAAGTTCGTAAGTGGAATTTGGAGCCATAGCCGTTTGAGAAGAAGACGAAGGAGCGAAGACGTGTGTTTTGAAAAAGTATTTTGCCGCGTGTTTATGTAAATTTCCACCTTCTAGAGGCCGTAAAAGAAAAGCGCAATTTCCAGGCGGACGGGAGGGAAATAAGTGAAGAAAGAACGGATTTGGTCACCAGGAAGAGAACTTTGTCTACACAAGAGAGAGAAAAGAAAAAGGATAAAAACTTTTGAACCTTGAAAGGACTGAAATTTTACTGTAGAGCTAAGGCTCTCTCCACTTTTTTTATTGTTATCATTGACACAGCAGGTGGGCGCTATTCTTTTTTTGTTTTTTTGGTGCATTGTAATTTTTAAGTTTTGTTTTTCTGCTATGTTTTTTTTACATTGTGTTACTCAGAGAATAGGTTATCTTATTCTCAGCAAAAAAGGATCAAATTTTTGCAATAACCCTTATTTAGCTGGTTAGAAATAAATATTTTTTCTTTGTAATTGAATCTGATTTTCATTTTTTTTTTCTTTCTTTTTCGTTATTAATTCGGGCAATAGTGGAAATACTGTTGCAGCAGGTTTTCTCTTCTGAAGGAAAAGAAAATTACCGAAATATATTCTTTCTTTGGGTAACATTTTAAACGTATCTCAACTTTCTTTCACGAGTTAAAAAATGTAAAGAAAGAGGCCCTGGTGGAAAAGGCAGAAGCTGAATTTGGTGTAGAGTAGCAAATAAAATGAAAGAAGAATACAAAGAAAGCCAGTAATAAACAAACAAACAATAAGAGAGGCAGGGCAACAGACGAAAAACAAAAGCGAGAAAATCGAAAAGTAAAAAAGGAGAGGGTAAATAATAATGGAAACCAAGAAAGAATAAAAGGATAAAGGAATCAATAAAGATGCTATATTGAAAATCGTACAAATATTAATAGAGAGAATTAAGACAAGTACGAAGAAGAGAGAAATACAGAGAACTGGGAAGGGAAGAGACTTCAAAGGAAAAAGAATGAATGAATGATAAACAAAACAAAAGCAACAGAAAACCACGTCAAAATGAAAAAGTGTGAAAGAAATGATACAAGGTAGAACGTTTGTATTGTCTTTATATGGATGAGCACCTGTAAAGTTGCGTGTGATGTTACTTAACCTTGACGAGAGGGCAGTAAAGGAACCGTATACATACAGATAAAGGAACCATATGTTCGCTGGTAAGTAACAAATTCTCACGCGTGAATTATGAAATCCGCGAGTAAAAAATATTTCATAGTATGTCCAAATAGACTCAGCGAAAAACCGACACCCTATTTTGAAGTAGTATGGCCCAGTGGATAAAAGCGTTGGTTGAATCCCGTGACTTGACCCAAAGAGTTCTGAGTTCACCAGAGCTGAGGTGAGCAAAAAACTTGGAGAGTTGAGTTAAAGGGAGATAACTGATACTAAGACAGCCGGAAGATGCGTGGAACTAGAACAACCTACACCGGTGGACTGAAATAAAGGGTTCAATTCGAAATTCCAATTCCTGAAGAAGACCGGAGCGTACAATAGCTGAAACACCGTGAATATGGCAATAAAGATTAGGACAACGTTCCGAACAATGTAAATAGTTTAAATAATTATAAAAGCAATTTGAGTATTTTATTTCTATTTTTTCCATAAAAAAGCCAAAAATCTTTGTCTAAAAAAAAAAAAATTATAAATAAAATTTCTTTAATATTTATATAGAATTGAATTTCTATTAAGTCATTGTTTATTTAACAATAAAGAGTCTAGTCGACTTTACGTTAATCATTTCGCTATATTAAACGATTAAAAATTAAAACTAATTAAAAACAATATATGTAAAAAATATATGTCAATATATATATATATATATATATATATATATATATATATATTCCTAGTTATATTAGAGACACTACTGACTTTCTTAATAAATTAAAAAAATATTAACTTAGTCCACCATGATACAATCCTATTAACGATGGATGTTTCGTCCCTTTACACGAACATTCCAAATGTTGAAGGAGTATCAGCTTGCCATGAGTTCCTTAGTTACAAAAAATTACCTAACAACCAAATCACAGATATACGGCAATTAATAAATTTCATTTTAACGCACAATAATTTTAAATTCAACAACAAACACTATTTACAGATTAGTGGCACAGCAATGGACACGAAAATGGCACCTAGTTATGCCAATATCTTTATGCACATTCTAGAAAGGAAGATAATAGACGATTCAGAATTTAAACCATTACATTGTTTGTTTTTCAAGACCGATATATATATATATATATATATATATATATATATATATATATCGGTCTTGTTTGTTTTTCAAGACCGATATATATATATATATATATATATATATATATATATATATATATATATATATATATATATCGGTCTTGTTTGTTTTTAAAGACCGATATATATATATATATATATATATATATATATATATATATATATATATATATATATGGGTCTTGTTTGTTTTCTTTACATCTTCAGTTGGACTCAACTTGAGTCCGCCATGTTCTTGTAGTTGGACCTCCTTCTAGCAGTAATAAACAGTACGTGTTTCAACAACACTTAACCCCGCACGGTCCTCTACAGAAGAATGCCGAAGAAAACGGCTAATATCACAAATAAAAATGGACCTCTTCTAGATCTCATCCGCCATATTTTTGTTCTTTCTTGTCTTGTAACGGAAAGTTACAATCACTTCATTGTATCCCTTTTCCGTGTGAACACAATTCTTACTTCGTGAATTTTTTGCTTTATTACTGTTGCTTTGTCTAGTTTCATCTGGCAAAATTACTGTTAGCTTAAGGTACTTCGACATTGTGTAATAGTTAGCAGACTTGTCCCGCTCGATCAATTACGTTTGAATAGTGAGTTCGATCCTTTGAATTCCGCATACTTTCGGTCTTGTACCGCTACGCTCAGAAAACCACCATATATTGCTTGCTTATGCACTATTTTGCGGAGTTCTTTTTCTTCCTTTGCTTATTGTTTGTTGAGAAGTTTGTCAAATCCATTTATTGAGCATTTTGCCAATTACACTTAACCGTGGCCAATTACCCCATACTGCGTAATTAAAGATTTCGTACCGTCTACTCGAACAAGGAATGCTGAATAATTCCTTATAAGGAAACGGCTAATATTACCATTTACCATTTAGAAACAAGTATTGTGATTGGAAGTATCTTTTTGCCTTTTCAATTTCTCATGAGATTTCTGCAGATTTTTTATGCTTCGGTTATCAAATGGATTAGTTAGCTGTTAAGTTCTGTCCGAGAATCACATTCAGGAAAAATTGCTTCATATTCTAAATCATGGCGAAAAGAACCTCGGCAATATTTTTTTATGACCACATTCCCGAGTCTGTTTCAGTTTCTTCATATTCGTCCAGTAGATAAGTTAACGAGTTCTTCGAATTCTTCGTCTGTTAATACATCCCGGCAGACTTCAGTTTGTGCTTTCACTTATTCATCAATCCTATCGAAGCATCTTTCTCCACCAATTACCTCGATCCTAGCTAAATATTTAAAATCATTAACCACATCATTTCAACCGTTCTTCCCTTAGGTATTTTCAGTTCCTGGTTTTAATTTATCCATTGCAGCTTTCATGAATGTCGTTGCATCTTCAGCAGTAAATATTTTCCAAGACTACGTTAGTCCTGGGTATGACGATAAACTAAATCATCAGTAAGGCCTATCGGAGTTAGCTCCTCCTCAGTTCCTTAATCCTTCAACAGGGTTCTCTCCCCACTGAGTATAAATACTGGCTGACCCTTCTCTCTCTCTCTCTTTTTCGACTCAGGCCTTGGGCCGCTACCTCGCACGGAGACGAGGTAAAATCGTTCTTTTTCCACTTACACCAATATGTGACCTCTCACAGATACAGCGTTTCCCAAATTCTGGGAACGCGCTAAGAACAATACACGTACGTACGAACACTTACAGCACACGCACATAATTTCTCCATACAAACTCTACGTAACTGTTCATGTCTTTGTGTAACTCGTTATTAATATATATTTGTTTACCCATGTATATCGGTCTTGTTTGTTTTCTTTGTTTTCTTTGGACTTAATTAAACCCCGACATTCTGATGTAGCTGGACCGGCTAGCAGGAAATTTTAACCTTTTCTGATATCTCTTCACATCTTCACACCACGGTCCGCTACAGGCCTCTGATCTGTACATTGAAAGTTTTGATGAGCGTTTTGAATCACCTTTTAATGGCTGTTGTTCCCAGCTCCAGCTTGACCCAGAGTAGTAGCACCTGTTAGGGTCCAAGCTCTAGGCAAATAGTGACCCACCAAACAAAAACAAAACATTATGAAAGTATAAAAATAAATTTTTATATTAAAAAATACTAACAATACATATTTATAATAACATTACCAATAATACAATTTTAAGGTGTATATTTAGGCTGCAAACAAGGAGGAAGCTTATGCTTAACATAAGGAAGAGGCAGATGAAATTTCTGGGACACGTGATGAGGAGAGCGTTCCCTAGGGACGAAAAGAGGGGAAAAGTGACAAAGGAAAGCAGCGCATGACATACGTGGCTGGCTTGGACAGGTAGATGGCGGAGCGTGGTCTGGAGGAGTTGGCAGAAACACAAAACCTGTTGAGAGCCACATGGGATAGGGGGAAGTGGAGGGCCATAATCGCCTACGTCCTGAAAGGACACGGCACATAAAAAGAAAGAATTTAGTTGTAGCCATAAAATTGTGTCCAAAATATTTAGATTTCGGCATTAACGCATACCAAATCAAGACTGCATAATGGCAAGATTAGGGTTTGCAGCAAGTGCTGCCTGAATGCATTGAAATACCAGACTGGTGCACGTGATCTTGAATCACTGGACTGTTCATATTAAAAATGTCAGGAGAATACAACCGTGACTTTTTACTTATTCTCACACAATAAATGGCCAATGAGAAGTGACACCAGAAAAAAAAATTAGTAATAAACTCGAGAATTAAAAAAAAATTGTAATTAGCCCTTATGTCTGGTTTCGAGAATATAAATAAAAATAACTTGAGCTATTTTGGCGGACGTAGTAGAGAAAACATCAGGCGTTTGTTTATTAACCAATGAAATGGTTCTGTCTTATTTTCAAAATTCCCAAGCTTGGGACCCGATATTTAATCAGAAAGCAAGTAAAAAGTAAATGATCATTGGTCTCTTTTTGCCTTTTTTTTTTCTTCGAAAATCTGAAAAAAAAGTTAGTAGGAGGAAGTATGATCACACAACAATACTACAGCGACTTAAAAAGAAACCTTCCTGACTGCTACTCCCGAATGGGCCAGCTGTTGACGCAGCGACACCAGCTACCAATTGAAAGTATTCTTTTCCTTTTCTCCTGCACATGAACAAACCGCCTCTTGTCAATATATACTCTATTTCACACGCATAAATGCTTACTGAATACGTTTAATTGGCGTAAATTCAAACTTAAAACTGTGAATGAAAAACCTTTTTCAATAACCTTTTCACACATAAATCCAGTATTTCCACGATTATCCAAACACCTTTGAGCAGGGACTGAAAAAACTTGTTTGGATAAAACAGTTGAGTTGGCTAGATCTAACCGTAAGTGCTATGCTAACAGTTTCTTTTCTCGCACGTCCAGCTTGTGGAACTCTCTTTCGGCTGCATGGCTACCAGCCAACTTTAATCTTTAAAAAATTAAATGCAGCGTCATTCGCTTTATACGGTCCTCCTAACTACTCTTCTTTTGTTCTTGCTCTTTAGTAAAGTTTGTCATTTTTAATTCTTCCATACCCAGTAACCCACTTGTATTGTTGTGTGGAATATGAAACATCGGACTCATTTAAAGTGAATGAAACATACGACAACATAAATATATGAAAAGTTAAAATAAAACACAAATGTCTTTGTATAAAAACACTTTCATATATATATATATATATATATATATATATATATATATAAAATGAACAGGTTATAATGGTTCCAACGAGAGAAAAGTGTGTATATTAAAAAGAAGAGTGGTACCGCAAACTTTTTTTTCATAATTTTACAACACGTGTTTCTGGACTCGCGACCGTCTTCAGGTAAAGGGTGGAGATTTCCACATATTATTAAAAATAATTCATTTTTTTTCCTTTGTTTTTCAATGTTAAATATTCTCGATGTCACGTTAGGTCATATGACTTTTTTTTATTCTCGCGAATATTTATAATTAATTTTCATTGTTATTTTTGTTTGGGTCAAGGGGAGATTACTTTTTGTTTCTCGCTACAGTGTCTTAGTGGCTTTACTGCCTTGCTTGGAGTGAACTCGATTTTTGAAAAAAAATCTTAATTCCGGATAATTGAATACCTAAATTAACGAAAAAGAATGAAGAAAAAAAATGTCAGTTTCTGATATAAATTTAACATTTGTATAATCAAATAAGATTTTCAAATGCTTTGTTCAAAGTTTTGCGTAAATTTTTTTAATGGAAAAATGCATCATTTTTGTCTGTTTCCGACTGACTTATTATTCTGCTGCCACGAACATCGAGACTGGATTAAAGTAGATTGTCAAGATAGCATGTGAGAGTTGCGTTAGCCATAATCTCTGGTGTGACTAAGCTGTGATAATTCAAATGTATGTTCTTTGTATGAAAACAACAAAGAATTAATTGAACGGATTATTTCAGCCTTTTTACTTTGTATGAAACACTGACTATGGTTTTCTCAATTTTAAAAACTCTTGTTTGAAATGAAATAGTAGAAAGAGTTTAGTTTGGATAACTTTTTTTTAATCAGTTCAGCCCAACCAAGGCGATAATGCCACGAAGACGCTAGGGGTTAATGACAGAGAATTAGAAAACAATGAGGAGAAAGGACTATAAAAAAGAAGACGGAAGATGGGGAATGACGTTGCAATTAAATATTTGAAGATCGTAGCTGCCAGGGAAGCATAAAACCGAAAGAGAGTTCCTCAAGTAAGAAAAGAAACTATTAAAATAGAACTTATAGTTATATCTTTTAGTTATTTCAACAGTAAAATGGCGATACTCATGTAGCAGACATAGTGAACCGGAACCAGAGTCGAATGGCAGAGATGGTCAACAAGACCTGCCTTATTTTCGACGAAAGAGAGTTCGTCTTTTTCTGGCATGTGGGACTTCAATTTGAGAGAAGGTTAGTGCGTCATTCCGTCAAACGAGACCCTTCTTTGTTGTCCCACAAGAAAATGGGCCATTAACAACTTTACATAATATTAGCGTAGTTGGACGGAATCGAAGATAGAAAAGACAGAAGGAAGGTCACGTTGAGATGTCCGGACTGACAACATTACAAACCCTTCTTTGGGATTTTGTCGAGAATTTTTACAGGAGCCCCTGAACAGATATGGCAACAATATTCAATGCACGGACGAAAATTGAAAGGTATTCGGAGGATTTCAGTTTTTCTCTTCATTTCGCGTCCCGATAATCGAAGGACGGAATTTATCTTGCTAAATGGAAAATGCGACACCGAGATCCGAACACAAATTGGATTAGAGTGAATGACGCATTCTAAAAGCTAAGCAAAGTACTAAAAACACAGGAAAACATTGTTAGAAACAAAGAAAAGATTGCTGGATTTCTATGTGGTATCCATCATCTCACATGGCAGTGAGTGCAGTTAAAGAGAAAAATGGAGGCAGCAGAAATGTGGTATTGCAAAAGGATAGTGAGAATTCTATGGCCGAAGCGAGTAAGGAAGTCTTAAAGAAAATGACAACAGGAAGAATACATATTCAAAGTCAGCTGTAATTTCGTTGACACATAATAATGAAGGAAGGCTTGGACTGAACATATCGAAGATAGTATAGTGGGTTAGTCAATCTGTATCGGTGACAAAATACAAATTAAACTGACCCTCTACTATTTTTACTAAATCAAATGCAACAAAGACAATAACAACAAGAGACATAATGAAATAGGCAAATATTAGATTGGTGCAAAAATAATGTCGTTTTCTCACATAAAGTTGAACGTCAAAAAACGACATTGTTTTTGCACCAACCTAATATTTGTTTTAACAGAAAATATTTTGATATAACTACAAGTACACAACATGTAATAAAGTTGTTTAAAACTTTAGAGTTCTTGATTGTGTGATCAAGGGTAATATAAAAGGTGTTAGGCTATAGATCTGGTAAGGTATTAAATAGTTTATGTTGATGGTGAAATTGAATGAAATAGATTGCTTGACTTACTGTAGAGTTGTCTCGCTTCGACTGATATAGTTACGATTTCCTTTATGTTGTTAAGATATCGAGTGAATTGGTTTAAGAATCTCGTCTTAGTTGAATTGGTTACTAGATGAGTTGATGTTGAAAAGAAATTGAATTCCACAAGCCGGGTTGATGTTAATAAAAATTAACTTTTAGTGAGGAAGTTGGGTTTCATGGATTCGTGTGACGAGTTGATTATTTTAAAGACTCACTAAGTCGTGTCGAAGATTCATATTTATGAGTTTTCTTGATCACGTAGGAGGCTCGAGAGAATATTTACCAATTTTTGCCGTGTTGAACTCTGAACAGGTCAACTCGAGGTCAACCGTGCGGACGTAAGCAGAAACATGACATTATTATTTATGGACCAATCAGAAAGCATTTAGTTTCGTACTGAACTCTGGAGCCGGTTTTAAGCGGTTCAGCACAAACTGAGAATACTTAGCTGTGATCCTTTTTTAACAGGTTTAAAACAGAGAATGTAGAAATCTAATTATACAATAGTAAACCACTTAACTAACAATATTGGACGAATGGATGGCGGATCAGAGTGCAGTGAGCTTCGCAAAAGGAGAAACACTGATGGTCGCACTTATGTTGAAGAGACAAGGCACACAGAAGTTAATATATAAAAATTTACCTTATATACAACTCCTTTTTCGAATTTATTCTTGGTATTGTTGGAGCCTAAAACTTTTGTTTCAGATTCTGTCAGTAAGTTCAAAGATAATAATAGAATATTTATCATTCATTATCTAAAATATTTTAGGTCACTTACATTACATCCAAGATATCTGGTGTCTCTTATTTAAATTCCAGTCTTTCCTCTTCCAAGTGATTTTTTTTTCTTGGCCGAAACATTGTTGGAACCATTCAGTAAACAAAACTGACGGCACCCATGATTTCTGAATATGTTGACAAAGAGAGGGCGGAAAAAAGTGGGTTTTTCAGACCACATGGTGTTTTCGCTCCTTACACTAAATAAGAATGGAATCTATTTGTTCTGTAAACGTTTATTGTCTACTGACAATGAACAAGACCTGAAAGAGGTAGAAACACAATAGTAAGAATTACATCAAACATAGTAATCCTCTAGTAAGAGAGAGATATAATAGTAAGGATTACATGAAACATGGTAATCCTATATCTCCCCCAAGTCTTTGCGTGTATGTCAACGTAAGTGTCAAGTAGGACATGCTCAAAGACTGATACTTCGAAAGGTTCACAAACATTAGGTGTAAGGTTAAGGAGACCAAATAATGGAAGAGGCGGAATACCATAGACGTTTATATCGGAGGTTCTGGTAGAGTCCAATTGTCAGAGTATACAACGTGAACAGAGAATATGGTATATATGAAGGGACACCGAATTAGAAGTCAGGTGAAGCCTGAACTGTCATGATATAGTCTTTGAACCACTACGGCGCGTGTTTAGCGCGGCCTGATCTTCTTGGCGTGTTCAACATACGTGGGGAGGATGGGGTTGTCTCTAGACTAGAGGGATTGGACATTGATGCTCGGGACGGCGATACAGTGGTATCAAAACTCAAGTCTCCGTCAAACGTCGGCCTTTTTCTGTCAGGTGGAGCGGTTTCTAGCACTGTTGGCGCATTCAGCGGCGTTTGTGATACTTTTGGTGAGATCACCGGTTGGGTAGGAGGCGATGGAGTTCTTGGGTTCTGTGAGTTGGGGGTGATGTTGTTGTGACGTCATTCGAGACAATTGTCGGTGTCAAGGTAGAAGCCGCATTACGTATACGAATGTCATTATCGATTGTCAGCTTTGAGGGAGGGAGTTGCACTGGGACATACTTCCGTAAGAATTTTCTATTCCGGAGTGTCACTCTTCTCGATCCGTCAACGCTTATCACGTACTGGTCGAACTGTCGAACTTCGATGACTACTCCAGTTTTATTCCATTTGCGCGCATACGGTTCAAATTGGTTTTGAATCCGCACATGATCACCGACGACTAGTGGTGGCAGCCATTTGGTATGCTCCGATAATCTCTCAGCACACCTCATGTGGCGGTTCCGCAGGGCCTCTTCACGTGCTGTCCATGTGCTGCGCCACATTTCATGAGGTCTATAATTTCCCGGGATTATGGGTATGAAGTCTCGAATAGGACGGCCAAAGATGCACATCGCCGGAGATAACTTTGTGTCTCTGTCCGGTGTGTTCCTATACTGCAGCATTGCACGTTGGAATGAGTCCGTGTCAATGGTTCCGGAGGGACCTGTATTGTCCATAAGAAGGCGCTTTACTGTCTTAACGCCGAGCTCTGCTCTGCAGTTGCTGTGAGGGAATTCTACTGAGGATAACCTATGGTGAACACCCCAATCAGCTAGAAACTGTCGAGTGATGGTAAAACTTGGGCCCTCCGTCAGAGGCTAGCTCAACGGGTATGCCATAAGTTACAAAAGTACGTCTGAGGCAGGAGACGAGTCCGAGAGCCCCACCTGAGGACCTTTCAACTATTGGCCAGTTGGAATAACGGTCTACGACAACTAAGTAGTGGTTTCCTTTGTATGTGAAAAAATCAGCACAGAGACACTGGAAAGTGTGTTCCGGGCTCGTTGGAGGGACTGGTGGAGCGCTAGGATTAGATGGTGCGTTGCGATTGCATTGCAGGCAGCTAGCACGGAGTGCCTCGACAGCAGGCGTTATACCTGGCCAGAATACAGATGCTTCGGCCCTACCGATCACAGAGGTTACTCCTTGAGGAGCTGAATGTAAGGCGCAGAGCACCTCGTCTCGCAGGGATGGTGGGATAAAGATGCGGTCCTTATAAACTATGACGCCGTCTATAGTAGACAGATCATCGCGAAACTGAAAATACCCGCGAATGGAGTTTGGCATTTCATGGTGGAATTCTGGCATGCCAGATTCGATGAGCTCAGTCAATACTAGCATATCTTCGTCGCTGGCAGTGGCGGTGTGCACTCTGTCCCATGTGACTGACTTGACGTTTAATGCATTTAGTGATGTGGTAGCGGCCGCAATCACACACTCCTCGATATCACTGTCAGTGGTGTCGTACACCCTAAGGTCAGACAGGGATTGGGTCGGGTGTCGGAAAGCGTCATGGTTCGAGGCAATCGATGCCAGGTCATCCTTCAAAATGAGTTTCACAGGTTCGCCTGTCGGATAGCGTGATAGGCAGTCAGTGGCACGATGTTTCACTCCGGGGATATGTACCATTTTAAACTTGTAGCATAATGTCTTCTCTGAGATTTTGTAAGCGCGTGTTTGAGATATCCTCAAGTGATCGGTCGAGGAATACTCTTAGTAGTGGTTTATGGTCAACCGCAATTATGAGGTCTGAGCAGCCTAGGACGAAGTATCTAGCCTTGTCTAAGGCATCAGCGACAGCAAGGGTTTCACCTTCTATTGGCGCGGACCGTGATTCTGCTGCGTGCGTGAACCGGCTACCAACTAGTGTGAACTTCCAACCAAAGCGGCAAAAGAAAGGCTCGTTTTTAGTGCAGCAACAATGTTTCTGTGGGAGCCAGAATCCAATGCCGGACTTGGACCAGTCAGTCGCCAGGCTGGTTTGTTTATTTGGATCAAAGATGCGGACACTATGTTCAATTTCAGCAGGGATTGCCGCTTTGGACTCCTGGAAGAGAGCCTCTAGATCCTCGTTCCACTTGAATTGGATGCCAGGTTTGAGTAGCTCCCGCAAGGGTAGCATCCGGTCCGCCATGCTGAATGCGTAGGAGACTTGATTAACTAGGCCAAACCATGAACGTACATCCGTGATGTTTTTCGGTGTCGGGAAGTCTAAAATTGCCTGTAAGTTCTTCCTACATGGACGGACATTTGTAATTGTTATTTGTAATTTCGAATCCAGCGAATTCAGCTATATCCGCTCCGAATATAAACTTATCTGGGTTCAGCGTAATGCCATTTCTCCCACAGATATCCAACCAATTTACTGTCTGAAAGAAACTATCTTCCAGATTGTCGGCCCACAGTAGGGCATCATCAACACACTTCGTCTTGTTTGGTATTTCTGCGACAATCTCATCGTATCGCCGCGTGTATCCATCGCCAGACGCAATATAACCCTGTGGTGCCGTCCTGTAGCGATAACGACCCCAAGGGGTAATAAATGTAGTGACATGGCGATCCTCCTCACATAGAGGTACGCTATGATAACCATTCCAAGCATCGAGGACACTTTTCTTTTTACCAGGAGGTACTGGCCGTGCCTGGAGGAATGGCGATGGTGTGTGGTGCGTTTCACGAGTCGCGTGGGCATTCAGAGCTTGGAGATCGACGGTGCGTCTCTGGGTTGGCCGCTTTTCTTTGCACAGATCACCATCCTGTGACACCAGGTGACGGGTTCGCCAATGGGCACAGGCTCAATGACACCCAATTTCATATCCCGATCAAGTCCCTTTTTGACGTCATCCCGCCAATGCATTGGAACCGGCACAGGTGTCTGGATTCACCATCAGCTTCAGAGGTGGACAGTCCATCATGGGTAGTGTTTGGTGTTCACACGTGTTGAATGCCCTGGCACCATAAAAATCGAGGAGGAACTGCTGCAGCTTTTCACGGTTCTCGTCTGTTGCTGCAAATGGCAGTGCGATTGGCGCCGGTGGCGGCGGTCGGCGTACTAGGCATCCACATGAGGATTTATCTGACCCATCTATACTTGTACGTAGCATGCAGGGTAGGAAAGTTATTTGTTATAATGCCAAGATCTACGCAGGCTTCCCTACTCAAGAATAGTTTATCTGACGACGGTGTAATATACGTCATTTGTCTCGTTTCAATCAGTTGCCCACGTGGATCTCTGCTAGACAGGCGTAACAGGATGACTCCTAAGATTCTGATACCGCTATTCGTTGCCATGTGCATACGCATCTTCACTGGTATCAGGTCAGACTCGCGTAAACCAAGACGGTGGATCACTTTTAGGCCAGCCAGGCAGCTTTGGCAACTGGTGTCGGCCATGGCCGGCACACTAACGGCTGTAGAACGTGCCAGTAGTTCGATGCCTAGGGTTTTGTGATCTCCGGGAAGAGCCTCTACAGTCAGATTGATAAATGGCTGAGGTTTTGAGTTTCGCTTGATCCAAGTGTTGGATAGGCTGTCATATACATGGTGGTCTAGTGGTATGCTGACTTGTTGTCGCCTGTGATGGTCTTCTGTCATTAGGCGCGTCTTTACTACGGCACATGGTTTCAAAGTGGTTGTATCGGTGGCAGCGCTCGCATGTGTGGCCAAAGGCTGTGCACTGGTTTCTGCGGATGCGTGTGGCGCTTTTCATGCCATGACCGCGCTTGCCATAGTACGAGCATGGACCCTGTTTTTCCTCATCCAGTGGGTGCTTGGTTCTCTGATAAGATGAACGTGCAGCCTCCACTGAATAGGTGTTAACTAGTCTTGAGGCTGATCTCTTCCCAGCTTCTTTCGCTTCAATGAAATGGAATACCTCCTCTAATGACATATCCTGATTTTTATCTCCTAAGAGGTCTAATTGGATGTCAGGATCGGCAATTCCTCGGCTTAATACGTCGCGCACAATGGCATCGGTGTAATTCACGTTGTACTTGCAACTAAGGCACGTGATGACGAACTTGCAGATATCTGCCTGTCCACGTAGGCGGCCACCTGTTCGTCTCGATCCTGTCGCATGTTGTGCAGTGTTACTCTTGCTACCATTGTGTTTTCCTCGCCAACAGCTAGTCTCCGAATGGCACACATGACTACATCTATGTTTTTTTTGTAAGGTTGCCACCTGATGTGCGAGTGAGATCTTTGCGTAGTGGTTCATCGCAGCATTCGAGAAGTTGGATCACCGCTTCGCGCCCTGATACCTTTGTGGCTGCCACGTAGTCGACCCAGCGTGATTGAAAGTAGGCCCAGTCCTCGCTAGAACCAGCGGCGGTTAGAGTTGGCCGTTCAACTTTATCAACAGGGGTGGTCTGAGCAGAAGTACCAGTAGTGTGAACGGCACTATGGGTTGTTATGAGTGTGGCAACAATAGCTGCGTCGAGATCTGGTGTGGTGTAGTCGCAATTAGGGAAGGGGCACTGTACTGGAGGCATGGCGATTTAATCGATACTGGTGAAGATCTTGTTCATAAATAAGAATGGAATCTATTCGTTCTGTAAACGTTTATTGTCTACTGACAATGAACAAGAACTGAAAGAGGTAGAAACACAATAGTAAGAATTACATCAAACATAGTAATCCTCTAGTAAGAGAGGGATATAATAGTAAGAATTACATGAAACATGGTAATCCTATATACACTAAACTTAATTTTAGTAGATTGTGTCACTGTTAATGTGTCTTTCTATGATTTATATTCTGATACCTTCCTTTTGTGTCTATGAAAGCAGATTTGTGGAATTACTGCTCCTGTCTGTCAAAGAACTTCGGTTAACGACCGCTAGATGGACTTGTTGCCAAAAGCAGTATATATATATAAAAATATGGGGCGCAAAGGTCTCACTCTTGTTTTTCTTTTTTGTTATTTTTATTCCACCACCACAAAAGTGTATATATGAAATTAGTTATGGATTGCTAGAGCAAATGAGGTAATATGGTGTCTAGTGTGATTGGTAAGTGTAAATAATTTTTTTCTAGAACGGAAGTATATATGTGCGAACGGGTCGGTGATTGTGACTGCCTAGATTAAAGATAGGACTTGAAGACCAACCGTCCCCATTCCCATGTGTAGGACCCGTGCTACATTTTCTCTGTTTTTTATGAAAATAATTCTTTTTTTTTCTCACTTTACACTACGGGACTTTTCCTTGTCTAGCGAACTACAGCATACAAACAACTTACTTGACTATACAAAGGTATATTTAATAATACGTTTAAATAATATTCCAAACTAACAAATGAATAATTCTTTTCAAATAAGTCTCTCTCAACCTTTCATCGGAACTTCAAACACATATACGTAGGAAAATGGATATCTCTCCCTAGACACCTTCGTTACCCTTGTTTCGCTATTTTTTTACGTCGGATGCACAAGTTACTGGGGGTGCTATGTTAGAAAGGCATATTCCCCCGTTTCATTTCACCCATTATGGGCATTATTATATCGATGATATAGTAACACCTTAATACACGGACGGATAGAATAGATGAAAGAAAAGGAATGACTAACATGCTTTGTTTTCAATGAGATTTTTAGTAGTATAAAAATCTCTAAGTCATACACAAAACTATAAATATTTACTTTTGTCTAACGCAGAGAAATTCTAACACATGTATACAAAAACAAGTAGTGTGAAAATAATACATAATACCCACATATTTATGTATACTAAAAATACCCATAAAATTTTAGGGTTTTCCTATTTTCATTTTCTGATGAATCTTAATTTTTAAGTTAATGATTTTATAAGCTCCTTTCGAGTTCAATGGTTCTATACACATGGACATTTCCCTATTGCCTCGTTAAATATTTGAGCTTAATAATTTTGACAAAACATTCCAATAACTATTATAGATATAAATGCTGATCATTATTTAAAGAAATAAGAAGGTACAGATGAAAAGGATTAAAAATTGACAACATTTTCCATTTCACTGAAGCTGACGTTAAGCACATGAGTGTTTTTACCGCTTCTTTCTTTTTCCTAAAACCAAACAGTGCCTTTGATATATCTTTACTTCCATCTATTCTTGCAATCAAACAGGTATGGTCCATTGTTTATCTGATGTAATGGCAATGTGTAACATACATGCTAATGAACTAACTCAGGAATAACATAATTGTATAATACATAAATATATTATTATTATAAATATATGTTTTATTTTTCGTTTTTTTTATAATTTTAAATGCACATTTATTCTTTTCTACAGTACATATTTTTTTTAATGCGATCCATAGACATATTTTGCATATAAGAATTATATAAAAGTTTTAGAAATAATGTTTCCAGGGTTGGGGTGAATGGAAAATGAAGTTTTCTGATTTATTTTGAAAATTAATGGCAGTTGTGATTTTAAATAAATGGCTCAATAGAATAGTCATAAATTGAAGAGGACGAATCTATTCTTTGTTTAATTCACAGTTTCAGCAAAAAGGGAGAAGGCCTCCTAGTCTCCTCGAAGGCACCATAGATGTCATATCAGCAAAAGAGTATATCAACAAATATTACTATCATATCCCATCACTAAATATTTCTCAGCAGACTCTATTGAGTGTTTTCTTTTTAGAAAATGTTTGTTTCATTGTAGAAGATGGAATGCATGGTTGTTAGCAAAAGGGACAGCTCAACATGCAAATTACAAATTGGAGATGTCAAAAATTTAAATATCTTGGAAGTGTTTTAAAAGAGTATGGAAAATGGAAAGTGCAACACTGAAATCGGAAGGGACATTGGGATAGCGAAAGATTCCTTCGAAAAGCTAGGAGCAACATTAAGAAACAGAAAACGTTTTGTTAGAAACAAAGAAAAGAGGACTGAACTGTTACATATTATCACTCCTCCTATATAGCAGTGAATGCTGGACAATCTCCTCACAGACGAAGAAGAGACTTGAAGAAACAGAAATGTGGTTCTACAGAAGGATGCAGAATATACCATCAAGAGAACTTGAGAGGAACAACAACATTTTAGAGAAAACAGAAACGAAAAGGGCACTTATGCTTAGAATCAGAAAGAGAGAGTTGAAATTTTTAGAACACATAATGAGGACCAAGAACTTGGAAAATTTGATAATCACAGGACTGATCCAAGTCAAGGGGGATAGAGGAAAACATAACCTACCTAGTAAGCTTGAGTAAATGGATGATGAAACAAGGTTTAGGAGAGATAATAAAAAGACTATTTATTAAGAGCTACAAAGGAAAGGAAATCGTGAAGAGCCATAATCGTTCTTTAATGGACACGGTACATAGAAGTTTCATTGTAACTGCAGATTTGTTCCTTTCTTATCAGTTAACTTCAACTCTGACATATAACAGCAGTTTATTTATCAGCAGACACAACTTTTCCAATAATTGAGAAAAAAAAACTATTCCGAAATCTGAATAGTACAGATAATCGGTTTGGTGTCAGTATAGTAGGGTATTTATAGCCCAAACTTTCATATCAGTACAATGCTTATTGATGCAACACGTTGCTGTCAGTTGTAACACGTTTTCTGTTCATGTCTTCCACCCACGAATTTAATGATTTTTTCCTTTACACTTTCCATGCACTATATGGCCATAACTTTAGCTGTATGAAACAAAACACCTTCACTGACTTGTGTTTCTCTTCTAAGTACTTTCACGAATTGAACATTCATTCTTACCATTGTTGGGTTAATTTTCCTCCCTCTTCCCTAGTTAATATGTTACACATAAACGGCCAGCCAGTGAAACTTGGTCTGTACAAAGAAGTCTTTTAGTAAATGATAAAAATAAGATGTGGCCCTGCACTAATAGACTCAGCCTCTGTTAAGATGATGTGCTAGATCTGTGAGTAAAGACAGCGTTAGTAACATCCACAAGTGTTCCTTTTCAGGGCCGGAGAGATGGCATTCATAACACATTTCTATATTTTGTTAGCCTGTTCACTTTCTAGAAAATAAAAACTTAATTTGCATTCTTTGATCTTTTCTTTAGCTGTCTTTATTGTTTCTTATTAGTGTTGTGTCGTGTATAATGCTAAGAAGTATTATATCTGTTCTAGTTGGTGTCAGTTTATATATATGAGCTACCTGCTCATATGCAAATTATACTAATTTGCATATCACCACATCTCCCTATAACGGAGGGGCCTTATGCCGCGAGTACTTCTTGTACTTCTTCTTGTGCCCTCCTGAACATCTTCCCCTATCTCTCTCCTTTCCCTTGGAGATCTAGATCTATCACGTCTATGATCAAACTGTTCCTCTTGCATGCTCTGGTCTTCTTCTTCTAACTCGTCCCATTCTACTTCTTCTGGCGTTGTCTGCTCTCCTGTTCCTAGTTTTTCGAATTCACAGTATTTACTCGCACTTCTTAACCGGTGTAAATATTTTACTATCGGTTCATCCACTTCCTGCTTCATTGCCATAAACTTGGTCCTTTCTGCAATCACCAGTCTTTTCTTTGGCCTCACGTTTCCCTTGATAACCTGGCTTATTTCTTCGAAAGTCATTTCTTCTAGTTCTCGAGGGTACACCATTGTAGCAACCTTCATAATCGCTTCACAACCAGCGGTAGCCATGAACAAGTCGGTGATTTCATTTTCCACTCCTCTGTTTTTGTTGTCTTTCAACTTTTTACATCTCGCATTAGCAGCGAAGCAACGAATCCATGTATCTACGTATTCTGGGTCTTCAAGGACCAAAGAGAATCCTATCGGCGACGCCATTGTTGTGTCGTGTATAATGCTAAGAAGTATTATATCTGTTCTAGTTGGTGTCAGTTTATATATATGAACTACCTGCTCATATGCAAATTATACTAATTTGCATATCACCACAGTTAGAATAAATTATATTTTTATAATTGCTTTAAATGGCCAGATACGGCCTGCATAAATCCAACACCATAATTTATGGTTACTTATGCTTTACTTTTTTTAATTATTGTGCCACAAACATTTTAATTTTGATAAAAGGAAACACTTTACAGCTCCTCTTTGGTCTATCATAATTGTCTGTACCTTTTAACTTTTCCCTTTGACATTATTAATAAAATATCCTCCGTTGTTCAGTTTATATTAATGGCAATAGTAATATTAACCGTTTCCCTACATCGAAACATTTGGCATTCCTTGACCAAGCAGCCTGTACTGGTTTTGGTTGAAATTTATAAAATCTTTCTGTTAAAACAATTTTTCAGGAAAATTTTACTAACTGGTATCACTCTTAACAGTATTAATGGCTGTTTCTTTCCTAATGTCTTATTTGAAGCAGTGTGGAAGGTCAACATCTTGAAAGGCAAAAACTAGTACTACAATCCTGTGACTGATATTTCAGGCTGACTGTTATTTTGCTCTATTCTGTAAGCCCATACGATGGTGGTGGGGAAGCAACTCCTCCATTAAAAATATGCATACCTGATGTGGAGCAAACCAGCTGTAAAAATTAAATGAATTTAACAGTACTTACTCAGTGAATGAAACATTTTATTAATTTGAGATTTCACCCCCAGGATCTGATGTTTGATGGCTTGATGGACATTAAATTTTAATTTTTTTTAATTTTCAAAATGCTGTTATCATTAAAATAATGATGTTATGTCTTCTTAGTTGATATTTTACTACTTTGCAAAGTGGTTTTAAATCTGTTTTAAAACAATACTGGGACGAAAAGAGCCATCTGTTGAAAGAGTAAAATAGGATATTTTCGTATGGGTTCGTGTGACTCCTAAAATGGAGTATTCCAGATGCATGGATTCAAGTTTTATATTATTTATTTATTGTTCTATTACTCACAGATTAACAGATGACAAGGAAAGAAAACTAGATTTTTTAAACCCAGCTACAGACTACTACCCAAAGATGGCGACGAAAACCGGCTTTGAGGTCAATAGGAAGAGAACAAATAAAGCAGCATCAATGGAAAAGATTACAGGTAAAGTTTCTTTATTTAAGAAAAAAGATCAACCACTTATACAAGGTCAGTCAGTTAAATGCCATATGTGATACATGCCTGGGCGATTATGTCTCTTTTGATTCATGACTGACTAGGTAGAAGATTTTCCTGCAGTTGGCTGCCATTTCTTTCTGCAGTAGAGTCGTTGCCAACCAAGGTTATAGGATTCAGTCTATATGGCCATAACTTTAGCTGTATGAAACAAAACACCTTCACTTACTTGTATTTCTCTTCTAAGTACTTTCACGAACTGAACATTCATTATTACCATTGTTGGGTTAACTTTCCTCCCTCTTCCCTAGTTAATATGTTACACATAAACGGCCAGCCAGTGAAACTCGGTCTGTACAAAGAAATCTTTTAGTAAATGATAAAAATAAGATGTGGCCCTGCACTAATAGACTCAGCCTCTGTTAAGATGATGTGCTAGATCTGTAAGTAAAGACAGCGTTAGTAACATCCACAGGTGTTCCTTTTCAGGGTCAGAGAGAAGGCATGTAACACATTTCTATATTTTGTTAGCATGTTCTCTTTCTAGAAAATAAAAAACTTCATTTGCATTCTTTGGCTGTCTTTATTCTTTTTTATTTATTAGAGTAAATTATATTTTTTATAATTGCTTTTGATGGCCATAGATGGGGGGGGAGTGAATTCATAACTCTTCATGAATATTTGCACATAAGTAAATATAATGAACCCAACTAGGATTTGAACTCATCTCTCCGATTTCTCATTCTGAGCTGATACCCATTGCACTACAATACTCATAAGGTACTCATAGTAAATTGAAATGGTGAAAGTTTTATATTTTTTATATACTATTGGTTACTCAATGCAAGGCCTAAAAGTCACTCAATTCAGCAGCTTACTGAATGAGATTGTTGTAAAGGTGAAAAAAAGAGAGACGGAAGAGGTGCATATTGTGAAGATATGTAGGATAAGTAATAGTTGTCCCTAGACTTGAAGATGTTAAGATTGTAATAGTTGGGGAATCATTCTCTCAGGAGTCTGTTCTAAAAAGTAACAGTTTCTCAGATGTGAAGGTCTGAACTGGTGGAACTAAAGAATGGAGCTCATCTGAACAGTTATCATTATTTAGTAATCTTCAGGTAATCTGGCACAAATATGAAGAACTCTTTAAGGATCAAACTCACTACATTAGTAAAGATCCATTTTAGGGAATTCCAATATCTCCCGTTTGGCATATATATGTATGTATGTGTCACAGGGAGTCAGAGACAGATGAATATTGCCTAATCAATATTAAGTCAGATTAATATTACCTACATATTACGTGTCAGAGACAGGTAATATTTTGACTGGGTACCAAATTCTCTTTTTATTCTTACTTTCTTGACTTGCTTTTTAAATATAGCTACTTAGTTTGTTTTCTGTTTATTTCTACATAATTGTTTTTATTCTATCCCTCGGCCCTTTCTTCTTCTCCCACCATATTTATTCTGATTTACATTATTTGCATTCAGACTAACATCCTCATCTTTGTTATTATCATCACAACGTTTTGGCCACTATACTCTCAGGCCTTTTTCAGGTGTCTTTTGATCTGGGTAACCTTTAAGGCATTTCAAACTGATCCCTTTATTTAATCTGTTCAATTGAATGTTCTTATTACTGCATCAATGTCAAAGAAATATCTCATATTTGTTCTTTTTAGTACTGCTCGCTTATGGCTCATCCTGTTTTCCACTAAAATAACCATAACGCCTCATACCAGAAATTTGGATAATAGTATGCCTGATAATAATAGCAATAGACTTGCTGATTGCTCTATGATGAGGGACCTTTGGCATTTTACTCACCTCAGCTTAGTACAAATATACATGGGATGCCCAGTGAGGAGTGAACCCATTATTGCAATAGTAGTCTACAGTTAGACGGAAGATATATGAAGAATTTCTAATTCCTCAATCCAAGCCACTATCTATTACTCTACAATGCTTCCTCCTTCTCACAATGGTATATAGTTGAGAATTAAATATTGTTATTTGAAATATTTCTGTTGACTTTTTTGTATTTTTTTTAATACAAAAATTATCACAGTTTAAAGATTTAAGCAAACAGGTATTAATGTTAAATTTAACCTGCGTGCACAGGTCCACTTTTATGAACTCTTGTAATATTTGTATATAGATATTTTATTGCACAATTGTCTTTTTGCTTGATTATATTTCTTGTTAGTTCAGCCAACTGACTCGGCTTTTGCTAGTTAATAACCGTTGGGTGGAATATTCCTTTTCCTTCACTAATCTTAACTTAATCATTCAGCTTAGCTTATCACAGTACAAGCATACAAGTGCAGGGCACTCAGTGAGGATTGCTCTCACTACGGTAGTAATGGTCCCCTGAGATGATCATGTGAATCATTACCACACAACACACTTTAGGCATTTATTAACCGTAGCTAAGTTTAGTACATGGCTATAGAGGAGACTCTTTATTTTTATCCCAACCTCTGTTTTCTTTAGTTTAATTTCACTTCCCTTCCCCACTTAGGTGACAGAAATTTTTCATCATTTCAGGTGTGTTTTTGTATTTGTTGTTGCATTTGGATGAGGGTGGTGAGTGTTTGCTTGAGTGACTCAATCATTATCTAGTCGAACACTATTTTTGTCTTGTTAACTGATATTTCTGTAGCAGTTAGGATCGTGAGGTGGGTGTTTATATTACTCACTTGTTTTTTTTTATCTTTAGTTTCTTTAAATATATTTATGAACATTATCAATACTCATTGGGGCATAAATTTGTTGTTATCATCATTAGCCACCTCCCACAACAATTGGAAATATAAACTTCATAGAGAATTTGACGTGTTTGGCAGAGGAGAGACATATTCAATATTTGATAATTTTGCAGCCATATGCACTAAGAGGTTTTAGGCAGTTTTGATCAACATTTCTTTTCATGGCTAGTCATAAGAAATTTTTAAATGTAGAACAACCTAACACTTGAGTAAAATAATAACAATGCTAATATTAAGAATTTATTACAGGAAATATCAAGTCTTACGGAAACATAGTTTACGGACAACTATGTATTGACTTACACAACAAATAAATACAAATAATATATATTTTAATGCTATATCCAATTTGTTGTTAAGTATTTTTCATTTTCTCCTTTATTATTGGCAGCATTTTGGAATACTTTGTTTGTAATGCTAAGTTTCCTAAACTGAACAAACTGGAGCTATTTCGTTTACGTTTTGTTACATCTCTTTTCCATTGTTGTTTTTAGATCACTTTCTTTCAGTCATTTTGATGGGCAATAGCAAAATTCTGAAATTTAGAATGATCTTATTCCATTTCAAAAATAAAGCCTGTAAAAAGGAATATTTTAAATTAATATATGACCAAAAATAAAATGCTTTTGACAAAAATTTTTTATGATTTCACTATAATTGTATAACAATAATGTAATGATATTCCACAGATAAATTTACAGTTTATGTTACTTCATCTCAGTGTAGCGTTAAGAACTATAAAACTAAACTGAGCTTGACATATTGCATAATCGGCTTTTAGTTTTTGTAAAATATTTGAATAAGATATAATGAATAATTTGCATGGAAAAAAGCAATTTTTGATTTTTTTGCTGAATATGCCCCTCCTCTGCCAAACAAGTCATTTGTGGTATTCTGCTGTCTCTAGTAAGAATGTGATGTTTTGGTGCAAAGAATGTTATTGGATGATTGGGTTACTGATTCTGGTTATCTAATGTAAATGTTGGGACATATGATGTCCAGCCCCAACTGTTTGGCTTCTTTCTTTTTTTTTTTTCTTATTTCACCCAAAAGCAAGACAATAAAGCCACTAAGATGCAAGGGGTGACTGAGTACAAGAGATTATGAAAAAGAAAAAAAATCTATTAAGGAGAGAAAATGGTAAAAGAATGAGAATTAAGAACACTGTAGATAACAACTGACATTGTATTTAAATATTTTAAGATCAACATTAACTGGGAAGAAAGAATCTGGAAGAGAGTTCCACAAGCAAGAAGTACAATAGAAGAAACTTTTAGCATAGAAGTTATAGTTACATCTAGCCATTTCAACTGTAAAATGATGAGACTTTGCTGTCATTCTAGTACACCACTTAATTTCATAATGTTTAGATACCATAGATGAAAGTAATATTTTTTTTTAGAGGAAAGTTCTTCAGAACAATTACCATGAAAGTATTTATAGAAAAACACAGGAAAGTTACATTTGGGAGATATTTTATGTAATCACATAAATATTGAAATGTCAAGGCTTCCAGCAAGAACGAAACTTAGAGTAGTAAAGGTTTGTGGAGTTAAATTGCAAGCCGTTGTTCCACAGTGAGCTAACTTTGACTATTCACTAAATTTGGTGAGTGTTGGACAAAATATTCAGAATAAATGCTACATAGTGGTGAAAGAATAATTATTATTTATATCAGTAAATGCAATAAACTCAGTCAGGTGAGGGAAGGTCAGCATTTCTCCCTTCCCTCAGTTTTTGGCTGTGTTCACCCCAACCACTTTTTCAATAGCAAAATAGATGCAACAAGCCTGATGCCATGCTGCACAGGTTCGCTTTTGCTGTTCAGTAAGTTCACAAATTCCTCCCCCTCTTAGAATTATAAACTCTTTCAGAAATATCTAAACTGTCAACTGTGTGCAACTGCTTTCTCAGATCAATGGATAAAAGTGGTTGCGATCTCCCTACATTAAAATTCCACCTATAAAATCATTGTTACTCTAAAGAAATCCTTTCTTGAAATGAAACATATCACTAAAGGTTTTTCCCATTTTGTAATTTACTTACTTACTTACCATATATATATATATATATATCGGTCAATGTTTATCAAATGACCTCTTAATGATTTATTTTTAAAAAAACTAATGAATGCTATATTATTATTATTATTCTTATTTTTTAAAAACTTAGGTTGATATATATATATATATATATATATATATATATATATATATATATATATATATATATAACGGGCGCATGGCTGAGTGGTTAAAATTTTCACTTTCTGACCATGAGACCCAGGTTTGAATCTCGCCAGGATTGATTTGTCAGGAAGGAGACTTCCCGATGTTATTGGAATGGATTGAGGTCAATGCCAGTATATGGCACCTTTGGAAAGTGCCTGAAAACCATACCACGGGTTGACCCAAGCCTTGTGAGTGAAATTGGGTAGATGGAACTCCTGAGAGCCATCAAAAGCTGTGCTAGTATAAAGTCACAAGTCATCGTGGCTGAGGTGTTGAGTCTGCTGGCCTTGTTCAAATTGTTGATCATGCTAGATAACATGCTCTTTCCCAGAAACTGTAACTAAGGTCTGCTCAACATAGTTGCAGTATGAACTACAGGTGGACTCTGTGGGTGTTGAGCAAACAGAAATGTGCCTGAGCAAGTGTCTGCAATAGGAATTGGCTAGCAACTCTAGTAAACGGGTATCCTAGAATACAAGTGGCCAGCTATTATATATACAATAACAGCACACACTAAGTGCTGGTAATAATAAATCAGTGCTTGATGTACAATAACAGACCTGGAATTTATACTAATAATAAATATATATTTGTTCCTCACCATTTGGTGCATTTCTCATGGCAATCATCAGGCACATAATGAAAAGTGACCATTGTAACATTTCAATATTTATAACTTACTGTTAAAATAATGGAGCAGTGTGTTTACATATGAAACAAATAAATTGGTAAAAATGAATTTAATACAAAAATGAAATAGATTGCAAACATATATAGATATATATATATATATATATATATAGTAATCCACAGGCAGATTGTTTTGGTGTATCACAGCTCGTTAGTGTGGCTAGATGGGCAGCTGCTTCAAGCCGGGATCGAAACCCGACTGATTTGATATCAGTCAGATATCTTACCTCTAGGCCATCGTTGCATGGCAGAAAGGAAAGGAATGTTAATGTTTTGATATATATATATATATATATATATATATATATATATATATATATATATATATATATATATATATATATATATATATATATATATAAAGGATAATGATCAGAGATGAATCAGATCAGGAAAAAAAAAATTTACATGTAGAGCTTTGAACTTTAATAATCAAGAGATCAGTTGAATCTGCTACCTTGGATTCCACCTTCTAGTATCCTCGGTCAATGTTTATCAAATGACCTCTTAATGCTTTATTTTTTTTAAAAACTAATGAATGCTATATTATTATTATTATTTTTTTTAAAAACTTAGGTTGAAACCAAGGTAATGGATTCAACAGATCTCCTTATTTTAAAAAAAAATATATATATGTGTGTGTGTGTAAAAGGTTTGTCACTTAACTTCAGCATCCTGACTCCAGAGTTTTGTAGAAGGACCTGTCCATCCATATGTCAGGGGTATCAGCAATTGACTGCTTATACTTCTTGTTTTTTATCTTTTTTTGTTTTTTTTCATAGTGCACATATATATATATATATATATATATATATATATATATATATATATATATATGAACATTATTTTGTTGTTATCACAATACTTTAGTCAATCTACTCTATGACTTTTTCAGGTGTATAATCCATATGGAAAGAAGAATTGTGTTTCTTTCTGCATCATCCCGGAGTATATATATGCTTCAAAATTCCCATCATCCAGTGAGAATATTCTCCAAGAACCTCCCAAGCAGATGCCTGAAACTGTGGATAGTGCCAAACTCTATATATACTGTTTCTTCCTTCACATGAGACAGTGTCATAATGGAATTATAATATTGTGGATGCAAGGGGGAAAATAATTTGGAATAATACAGTATTTCTTATGAACAGATATATTTATCAAATTAATAATTAGCTCATATACACCTTAATTATAAATTCTTTTTTCTCTTCTGAATGAATTTTTAAAAAAAAGGAATACTGAATTTTCTTCAAAAAGGAATTTAAAAGTATTTAAAATTAAACCTCAGCTCAATATATTTCCAATTGAAGACTTTTATGAATAAATATGTAAATAATTTGAGATTCATTCATGTACTTAATGTATGTATATATATTATATAGATTCATTCATGTACTTAATGTATATATATATATATATATATATATATATATATATATATATATATATATATATATATATATATATATATATAAAAAGGATAATGATCAGAGATGAATCAGACCAGGAAAAAAAAAATTTACATGTAGAGCTTTGAACTTTAATAATCAAGAGATCAGTTGAATCTGCTACCTTGGATTCCACCTTCTAGTATCCTCGGTCAATGTTTTTCAAATGACCTCTTAATGCTTTATTTTTTTTAAAAACTAATGAATGCTATATTATTATTATTATTTTATTCTATTGATGAATATTGAAATATATGCTCATATCTATGAAAAAGTTTGATTCATAAATTAGGCAGGATAAGAGATATTTATATTCTTCCTATTTAGTATTTACTTTGTCTCAGGTAATAAAAATGTTAATTGTACAATACTGTAATTTCTTTCCCATGCATCCACAATATTATAATACTATTATGATTGTCTCACATAAATATGAATCCATTCACCAAATATCTTTCTCTATCACTACGAATTGCCATATAAAATGATAACTCAACTACAAAACAAAACAGTAACAGAACAAACTCAAATACTGAAGTTCATAAACAAATCTCTCAAGTAAAAATTTGACCTGATGATAAAAATAACTTTTGACTTAATATAGAAATTCTTCTCAGTAATATAATTATTTGCTGCTCAAGTGGAAATGTTATTGGGAATATGTGAATGATTTAATAAAAAGGCTATCTGTTTTTTTCGTTTTTTTTTCTTAATAATTCTTTAAATAAGACTTAGGTTTGTTTGTATAATTCTTTACATAGGACTTAGGGCTTTTTTCCTATAATTCTTTAAATAGAACCTAGGAAGATTTTTTATTTGTATAATCCTTGCAATAGAAGTGAGGGCCTTTTTCTTTATGTTTAAATAGGATTTAGGGCTTTTTCTTTCTTTTCATATAATACTTGAAATAGAACTTAGGGCCTTTTTCTAAAATTCTTGAAAGGACTTGTACAACTCTTGAAAGAACTTAGGGATAATTTTTCCTTTATGTATAATTCTTTAGATAAAACTAAGGGCTTTTTGTATATTACTTGAAATAGGACATAGGGATTTTTTGTATAATTCTTGAAATAGGACATAGGTCTTTTTAGTATAATTCTTTAAATAGGTCTTAGGATTTTTTCCAATATTTATTTAAATAGAACTTACAGCTATTTCTTATAATTATTTAAATAAGACATAGAGTTTTTTCATTCCTTTTGTAATATTCTTTAAATAGGGTTTAAGGCTTTTTTCCTTACCAAACTGAATCTATTTAAAAGTCTAAAAATAGAAAACAGGTTTGTACCATTATTTTTCATCTAGGTTTAAATTTAAGCTGAAGCTGACTCCCTGATGGAGTGGAAGGAAGTTTCCCCTTGCATTGCAAACTATTACTAGTCTCACCATCCCACCCCTCACCCAAACAAAAAATACTTTTTCAATTCTACTTTAATCTTGCTCTAAAAAAATCCCAATTTCTAACTTCTACAAAATTCTTCTTCTCTATATACACAGCTAAATATAATATGGGGAAAACTGCCAAGATAATTTTGTTAGCCAATCAAATTCATTTAAATATTATTTTTATTTTTGTTACATTATTCACTTCAATTTGATATCTTCTGTAAACTGAGGAGAATGAACAATGTTACCAATAGGAAATGGGTATTTTTAAAACATTTCTCAATGTTTTGCAATGATCCTCTCGGTGCAGCATTCATAAAAATAAAGAAAATAATTGAGATGTGCCATCAGTTTGTTGTTAGAAAATAGGACTAAAACATCTGATGGTTATACTTGTATAACTTTTGTATTATCACGTTTTTGTTTTTATTTTTATAGAGAAAATTTTAAAAGAATCTGCAAGATTTGTTACGAATTTCTGGTTAATTTTATTTTATTTGATTATTGCTTCATGGACACAGCAGTATAAAACTATCCATATTTCTAAAATAAAACCCTGACTTTTCTCTAATTTTTTTCTTATTTACATCTATTTTATATGCAGCAATAATTCTAATAGCTTTTTTAAGGTGAAACATTATGATTATGATTAATTTTTGACTATGCTTTGTCATATTTTTGTTGCTTGTTTACACATACTAGTAGTAGTAGTAGTAGTAGATATAACAGTTTATCCGTCCTGGGTATGATGATAAACTACATCCAGCAGCAAGACCTCTGATCAGGAGGTTTTGAGGCATGTGGAACCACCTCTTAATTGCTGGTGTTCCCAGGTTCACCCTGACTTGGGGCGATAGCACCTGTTAGGGTCCCAGCTATAAATAAAATAGTTAACTATTACTGGCAATACATTTTTGAAAAAAAAAATATTACCATCAATACTTTTTTGAAAAGAATTATTACCAGCAATACATTTTTGAAGGAAAAATATTACGAGATACAGATTTTTGAAAAACAAAATATTACCAGCAATAAAAAATTTTGTCGCCATTGAGGTTGATATGCCATAAAAACAAAACAAACCAAACGATAACAGTTTTAAGTTGCTCAGATTTCTTCAACAAAGTCAGTCAGTAAAGTCCCATATGTGATATACACTTGGGTGATCATGTCTCTTTCGATTCATGACTTAATATGCAGAAGATTTTCCCATAGTAGTTTTGCATCTGTATTAACATGCGTTTGCCACAATTCCCCCAATCTCCTGATCACAGATATGACCGCTTGGAGCAGGTCTCTTTCATCGAGTGCTTCTCTGAAATGGGATTGGTTTGTGTTTCTCCACCTCATCTCCATCTGATTCTTCCTCCATGGGATCATGTGGCCTGTCCGTGCTAACAAGGATTTCATCTTCACTGTCGGACATATCTTCACTACTTGTTGAAGACCATGAATTCAGGGAAGGACGTAGGACTATGACATAATGGGGCATTCCATCCACTAAGAGTGATTGCAGACTAACAAGTATAGTAATTCATCCCTTTCTGAAAGTTGTTTTACACTGGTTGTGCAGGGCCTTTACCCACACAGGGTCTTCCACCTTGTCCACATTGTGGCCCACCTAATACATCATTTGAGGTACTGACTCAATCCCTTTAAGCTGAGCCTCATATCTGTAGACTTGATTTGTGGGTACAGTCAGTGTTGAGGTGTCATCTGTGGGGGTTATATTTTACCATTCGCAGTAGTGAGTGATATCTATGCCGAGCTGGTACCAAGCACTGTTCACTGGATCTCATGGTGTCAAGGGAAGCAGTACATAATTGTTGAACAGGATCAGTCCTTTTTTTGGCCGTATCAAGCCACCTTTGGAATATACGGGTCATCTTGTCTACCAAGTTCTAGTTTGATGCAACCAGCATCTCATCGACATACAACTTATATTCTTGGACAGGTCCAAGATTGTGCTCAACCTTCTAAGCACCATCATCACTCCTGTCACTAGGAAGCTTGCATTAACTCAAATGTTGATTTCAGATCTGTTTACACACAGGTCACCCTGGGCAGGATCTTCCTGTCAGACTCTGTCCATGGTTTCCTTCACCTTCTGATTGAGGGGGATGTCATCAACTTGGTCATCCCATCCCTTTGTGACTGCATTTGCCCACTGTTTGATGAACCCGGTCACCATACGCAGCCATCCACACACGAAATGTTCCATCAGCTTTCTGCATAGTGAGAAGACATTCCACCGAGTCATAACATCAGAGAGATTTGGAATCACGCTGCCCCACATCCACTGTAGAATGTTATGCTCCTCCCAGACTTCCAGTCCAAGTGAGACCCATCTTTCAAATGTTCTGGGTTTTTGCACACCATCCCATACTTGGCCAATTTTGTACTGACATGTTCTGCAGACATGATGCTCTCAATGACATACACATTGTCAATGTATGCTGATACTGCTCTTCAGCTGACTTCTCCTGTGATCACACAGTGCCAATAATGAACTTCATGACTAGAGGTGCCACTTTGAGGCCGAATCCCAACTGCATTAGGCAAAACCACTTGTCCTTGATCATCATGGTTTGATATAACCACAGTGGCTCGTATGTGTACATGAAGTTACACTTTTCACAAGTATAGCCACATTTCCACCTTGTAGGTGCTACTCTCACAGTTTGGCCGTACAAACATCCGCATTTGCAGTGAATGCATTAACATGTTTATTGAGCTTGTGATAGTCCATCACTGGGTGCACCTTTCCTTTGTTGTGCTGCACAATGGCCATTAATATCACTAAACCTTTGAATGGCCTATTTTCTTTTTGGGGTATGCCAAACCATTGGTAATCCATGTCTAGAGTTCTCATTCATAAGCATCCCTTATGTCCTTTGAAAAGGGATACTCCATCACCTTGTTGTGTAACTGAGGTGACTCTCACCTGCTCTCCATTTCTATTTTGCAGTCCAGATCTTTTGGTGGTGGTTGAATTCCACGGAAAATCAGGTTGGTCAATATAGATCACCACAGGTGTTGGGGTTTCTTTGCTGCAGAACAGTACATCTCCAGTCTGCATAATATGGATGCCACCTAATACAGTTATCACATCTATTCCAGCAATTAAGTCAAAGCCTAGAGGTTTGTTATGCACAACAAAGGCATCAACCTTGGCCGAGTTGGCACTGTGCAGATGTTAATGGTCCCAATGCCACAACATGCCCGCATTCTGTCACCGATCATCTCTACATCAAAAGTGCTTTCCAGTTCACAAACGGCATCACTCTGCACTAATGAATGACCAAGAGCAGCCAGTCAATGAGAGCTGAACACCATTCCCTGTCGTTGACTACAGGCAGCACCACATTTATATATAGGTGAGGAATGAGACTAGTGGTCATGTCTGTCCCCCTGATCTGTTTTCCCCAGACATTTCCATGATATATGGCCCAGTTTGTAACAGTGATAGCACTGTATGGCTTTGTCTCCTCACTGCCTACCACTTTGCCCAGTTCGTTGTCTAAAACAATATCTAGCCAAGTGAGTAGCACTACCACATCTGTGGCAGACAATATCACTCTGTATATTAGCTTCTTTGTGGTTTTCTTTTTTTATTTCACCAGGGGAGAAGAAATTTGAGGCAATAGAAATGTACTTCAACAGAAGGCTGCTGAGAATGTCATGGACTGGATATGTGAGCAATGACAAAGTTTTAGAGAAAATGGAAACAAAAAGGACACTTATACATAGAATCAGAAATCAGAATCAGAAAGAGACAATTGAAATTTCTAGGGCACATAAGTAGGAAAGAGGGCTTGGAAAAGTGAACACCCATAGAACATGGTGATGCAGCAAATAACCTACCTAATTAGCTTGTGTAAATGGTGGGAAGAACGTGGATTAGGAAAGATAGCAAAAAGACAAATGGGCTAAAAGGACAGGAAGTTGGGGAGAACTATGATTGCCCATTTCCTTAGGGTACATGGTATATAGAAGAAAACTAATATATTATTTTTATCCTTACTCTTACTTCTCCATAATATTAATACAGTTGTATATATGTTAATTTTTAAAAAGACTGTTTTATGAAGCCATAATAAAATTTTATACACCTGCACACTTTCACTTTATTTAAATTTCCCCTAAGTATAAATTCCTTGTTTGGTGTAAAAATTACCAACTTTGTTTAAGAATATGAACCAGGCTATATTTGAAAGTGTGGCCCTGCTAAATTTGAAACTTTCTTCATGTTTACCCAGCTTATTTTGAAATTAACTGGATACATTTCAAGCCAGTAAAATGTAAAATATGCAAGCACAGGACTTTTGAAAATAGACTTGTCTGGCAGTGCTGGATCAATGTGTTCTTATTTATTTTTATTTCATTTTTTTATGTGGATGGGGTTATGTGTGAATAGGCTAACAGTTATTGGCACAGAATGTAGAATTATATTAAAATACCAGCCCAGTCTGTTGCATATAAGTCCACACTAATGCTCTTGGGAAAGAAATAAATTGTTCTCTTCTTATCCTGCTATGGATTAAATAGTAATGTGAACTGGGCTCTTTAGACTTGGGTGGTAGCCAGTCTAGAAGAAGGAGAACTCTGAATGTAAAACTCTGGCAAACCACTTCACTCTTATTCCCAGGAAGTCATGCCTATTCACAGATAATAAAATGAAAACAGTAGAGAGACATCAACAAGAGATATGCAATATTAATTTATGAGTTTAATTTAATCTTCTGTATTTTACAGTATTTTGTTCTATCAACTCTTCCTCAGGTAAACATTTCTTGGGTACGCCTTCCTCCCAGGAACTGTTCAACTTGCAGTGTTTCTCTTTAGTAGCTGTTCTTTGTCAGGTGTGCATATGTGGGTGCATCTATGCGTGTGAGTGTCACAAAGTGGTAAGTCAAGTAATGTGAGATATGCAATGCAGCAATATTTTTGGAAAGTGTTGTCAGATAAAAGGATAAGGAAGATGGGTGTGGGGGCACCGGTAAGATTTCATGTCATAGATGTTTGCTACGTGTGTCTGGTTACCATTTCAGAATACTTGTCAGTCATGCCAAAGTTCAATTCTTTCACAACATTTTTAAAGAGGAAGGCAAGAAAGAAAAGGCCAGTTACTGATTCATTGAATTTGCTAATGTTAACAGTTTACCTGCATGACATAAATACAAAAGTGTTCTAAGATTTGCAATAAAATAACAAAGAATTTCTATTGCTTTTGAAATGGTAGTTTATCTCATGAGGAGGTAGCTATACCACCCAATATGTTTTCAATGGAGTAATGCAGAACAAAAGCAAAATACAAGACTTGGAAGTTTATGAAACATTTGGTAAAATTTAAAATAAGATCATCTTTTCCTCCTTTGTCTTACTTTCCTTCTCTCTTTGTCTTTCTTTTCTTCTCTCTTTGTTTTTCCTTCTTTTTCCCCACTTTGTCTTTCCTTCTTTTTCCCTCTTTGTTTATCCTTCTTTTTACCCCCCCCTTCTTTGTGTTTCCTTCTTTTTTCTCCCCTCTTTGCCTTTCCTTTTTCCCCTCTTTGTCTTTCCTTGTTTCCCCTTCTTGTCTTTCGTTCTTTTTCCTCTCCTTGTCTTTCCTTCTTTTTTCCCTCCTTATCTTTCCTTCTTTTCCCCCTTTTATCTTTCCTTCTTTCTTTCCCTCTTTGTCTTTTCTTTTTTCAGCTGTCTTTCTTTCTTTTTCCTATCTCTGTCTTTCTTTTCCTCTCTCACCTTTTCTTTCCTTCTCTCCTTTGTCTTTCTTTCCTTCCCTCTTTGATTTTCTTTCTTTTTTCCCTTTTTGTCTTTATTTCTTTGCCCCCTTTGTCTTTCCTTCTTTTCCCCCTCTTTGTCTTTCCTTCTTTCTCCCTCTTTGTTTTTCCTTCTTTCCCCCTCTTTGTCTTTCTTTCTTTTCTCCCCTCTTTCCTTCTTTTTTTGCTCTTTGCCTTTCTTTTTCCCCTTTATGTCTTTTTTCCTCTCTCTCTCTCTTTCTTTCTTTCTTTCTCTCCCTTGCCTTTCTATCCTTCCCTCTTTGTTTTTCTCTTCTTTGTCTTTCTTTCATTTTCCCACTCTCTTTTCTTCCTTCACCAATCATCTTTCCTTCTGCCTTGTCTTTTCTTTCTTTAAAAGAATGTTTAGTCCAGAGAAAGAGATGTTCAGAAGCAAATTTCTGTAGCAAGAGCAAATGTAAAATATCCAGAAAATTCAGTTTTACAAAATTCATAATTATATTTACTCATTGTTATGTGTCTATTTAACTTTTCTTGTTTTATAGTTCAGACATTTTTATCATTTTAAGGGTTTGATATGTTATTGCTCCTGACCTGGCATCTCAACTTCAGTCACTTACAATCACCATGACATGGCTTCTGTCTTTTCTATAAATATTTTTATAGAAGTTATTCTAATGATCTTTCCTCCTTGGGAGCTCAACTGCATAATTTTAAGCATACTACTAGGTTAGCAAATAGGTCTCATTTATAAATACATAGATGTAGCCATAAGTTCTATACTAATAGTTACTTTTCTCGCACTTGTCTGTGGAACTCTCTTCTAGTTTGTTGCTTCCCTGCCATTTATGATCTTCAAAAATTTAAATGCCACATCAACCACAATCTTCTGTCTTCATGAACCCTGTTCTTTTATTGTCCTTTTGCCTCACTAAAGTTGTCTTATTCTCTTCCACTCCCAGTAACACCTTGTGATTTATTGATATTATTGCCTTGCTTGGGATGAAATAATTTTAAAAAGAAGTTTCTTTATCAATGCTAAATAATAAATATTTCACTGGAGTTAGATATTTTTTATAATCTTGTGAATATAAAATAATTTTTATAGTGAACTATAAGAACATTTTCATAATTTTATAAATAAATAATTTATGGTTGTTGTTCCCAAATTAAATTCTGTACTGTTGTAAAATTCTGTAATGTTGTAAAACATTGTTACTGTACTCTCATATTTCTTTTATAATCTTGTAAATTGAATAAACAGTGTTTAACATTTTTGTTGTCATGTCTCAAGAAAAATGTATATTCAATTTCATGTTTTGATTTTATTAAAATTAGAAAAATAACTTTTTAAAATAATAAAAATTTCTTAGGAAGTCTACAGTCCAATTATATTTACTCATTGTTATGTGTCTATTTAACTTTTCTTGTTTTATAGTTCAGACATTTTTATCATTTTAAGGGTTTGATATGTTATTGCTCCTGACCTGGCATCTCAACTTCAGTCACTTACAATCACTAAGACCTCCATTTTTTCTTTTTTGTCTAAAGAAAAATATCCTTTTGTAATACTGAATTATTTTTTTTTTTGCCTGGTTGTATGTTAAACATTTATTGCATAGAAATAAAATAATAAAAACTTGACTGGGTAAAGGTACACCTTTCAGTGACAAGAGAGCCAAAATGTCTACATTTTGAAACAAAAGAATTATTGCTTACAAGGCTGGATGTAGGTTATTGGTAGATGCCGGAAAAGGGAAGAGAGGGTTTCTTTAGACACCTTGGGTTATTGAAAGGTATTGGTCAGCTGCTACTGCTGTGAGACTGCTGTGTATTCTTTTTTTCAATGTGCCATGTTGCTTCAAGACATAGCTCTTCACAACTTCCTATCATATGTGGCTCTTGGCAGCATTTCACCTGTTGCTAAGCCTCCTTCAAGAGTTAAGTTTTCTAAACACACATTCCTCATTATGTGAGGGCATACATCCACATCACATATAAACACCAGTTCCTGTATGATCACTGAAGTTAAGCAATATCAAGCTTGCTCAGTACCTAGATCGGTAACTGCATGGGAATAACAGGTACTTGGAATTGTTAATTGGATAGCTGAGCTCCAATTCCTGTCAGGTTCATTATATTCCCTTACACACAAATACCCTTGGAAAAGGTATGAATTCATCTCTTCTCACCCATCTATGGGTTAATTAGTAAGCCTTGTATCACTAAAACCATTATTATCTCCCTACATGTTTCTCACTGATTCTGAGCATAAGCATTCTTTTCGTTATCATTTTCTTTCAGACTTGCTTACTTGATCCATCCATGAAATTCTCAGTATCCTTCTGTAGAATCACATTTCTGTTGCTTCCAGTTTCATCATCTGTGCAGAGATTGTCCATTATTCAGTGTCATACAAGATGATTGAAAATCACATAGAATTTCCTCACTCTTTTCTTGGTTGCTAACAAAATTTTACTGTTTTTCAGTACTTTGTTTAGCTTTTGGAATGCATCTTTTGTTAATCCAATGTATGTTCAGATTTCAGTGTCACATTTTCCATCTTGGGGTCTAAACTCATGACACTTGTAATTTTTTTTTTGTATTCAACTGTACAAACTATTGTCCAAGTTAAAGAGACATTCTTTCACTCTATGAATGAGTTAATCAATTTATCAAATTGATTGATATAGAAGTTAATCAATTTATAAAATTATGCAAATTAGCATCTACAAATTAAATTAGCAAACATAGATTATTTTTTCTTGTTATTTTTGTCTCTAAAATGTTTTAACAAATCAAACTTTAGCAGAGTTGACAAGCATAGATCGACTGATTAATTTGCTTTTTATGGCTTATCAACCCTTAGTGGGTTATTTGAAGCTGAAACATATTTTTGAATAAAAGAATAATTCTTGTTTTTTGTATTTTTTTTTTTAGTGAATATTGCATTTACAATTTTTTGAGAACAACAATGATTTTTTTCAGATGCATCGAGAGGAGATGAATTCATACCTTTTCCAAGAGTATTTGTACATAACTGAATGTAAGGAACCTGGCACTCAAAGACTTCATTTCTCATTCCAAGTTGCTATAAGAGTTCCAATCTTGTTATTAGACAAACTCCAACTTGGGAATTCACTTGTATAAGAACAGATTTTGTAATTGTGCTGAATGCATATCAGTACAGATGCAAAAGTGGCCTTGGATTAAATGCAGACATCTTTGTCAACACAAGTTGCATCTGGGTTTTTCCCCTGTTAGCAGCAGGACAGATTGGCATATCTAGTGAGATATGGGCCTTTCTGCAACTGGTCAAGATCCAGGTCTTTGAAAGATGCCTCATGCCAATAAAAGCTGGGGCGAAAACAGTAGTCAGCAAGACACAGTGTCTTGTGAAAGCTAAGTGGGCATTTTGTTCCTCAAGTTGCTGTGGTTTCCGAAACAGTATTTTTTTTTGTTACCTCTTGCCTCTTTCCCCTCTCTCCCTATTATCCCCATAGTTGTTGGGAGAGCAATTGATTAGGTGTTTCCTTGCAATCTCAACAGACTCTTTGCTTACATTACAGCAGCAACATTATGAATTAGAAAAAAAATTAAATTACATTTTAATTACAAACGATAGGAAAAAGAAAGTACAAAACTTTTTTTGATTTTATTGAAGCTCATTTCACTATATTGCCTTCTAGCCACACCATATTCAAACACTATCTCCTGTACAGTCACTGAAGTTAAGCAATGTTGAGTTTGGTAAGTACTTAGATGGGTGACTGCTTGGGTATTCCAAGTGATGTGTGGGTGGTGTAATAGATAATGGCTCAGATTTGTTAATTGGAGAGTCAAGTTCCAATTCCAGTTGGGTTCATTATATGCATTTACATGCAAATACCCTTGTGAAAAGTATGAATCCACCTCCTCTCACTCCTGCGATAGGTAAGACTTGCATCACTAAATCAATATTATCACAAGAAAAAGAAATTGTGTACAAAATATTTAGATTTTGGCATTAAATAACCCATAAGGGTTGACATACCACTAAAAAAAACAACAACCACCAACCATTTCACCATACTCCTGATTTAAAATTAGATAATTGTGTCAGAATTTTAAAAGGACAATGGATTTTGCCACATTTTCCAGATTTTCAGTTTGGTTTGGTTTGTTTTACGGCATATAACCTCAATGGGTTATTTAATGCCGACAAGATTTTTATTACTGGTAATATTTTTTTCCAAAATTATATTGTTGGTAATATTTTTTTCAAAAATGCATTGCTGGTAATATTTTTTTTTTCAAAAATGCATTGCTGGTAATATTTTTTTTTTCAAAAATGCATTGCTGGTAAAATTTTTTCAAAAATAATATTGCTGATATTAAAAAATATTTTTTACTTTAATAGTGTTTTGACCCATTTTTTTGGGTGGGTAACTATTTGTCCATAGATGGGACCCTGACAGGTGCTATCATCCTGGATCAGGGTGGACCTGGGTTCACCAGTAATTAAGAGGTTGTTCTATGCTCCTCAAAACTTTTTGATCAAAGGCCTTGCTGTCGGATATAGTTTATCATCTTACCCAGGACACGGATGTAGTTTATCGCCATACTCAGGATGGCCCAGATTTTCTGAAAATGAATCTGACAGCTTTTCAAACTGAGGAAGAGCAAATTTGGGTCCAACTTTGATTTAAGAAGGACAAATTTTTCCTGAATATTAATTCAACAACAGTCAATGTTACAGCAATTTTATTTAACAATGAACAATAAAAGAAGGCAAGGGGAAAAGTAATTTGGAAGAATACAGTATTTTTTTATGAACAGATATATTCGTCAAATTAATAACTGGCTCATATACACCTTAATTATAAATTCTTTTTTCTCTTCT
Source organism: Acanthosepion esculentum (assembly GCA_964036315.1). Taxonomy (NCBI): domain Eukaryota; kingdom Metazoa; phylum Mollusca; class Cephalopoda; order Sepiida; family Sepiidae; genus Acanthosepion; species Acanthosepion esculentum. Next base: position 86,981,089 of record OZ038479.1, read on the forward strand.
GAATGAATTTGTAAAAAAAGCAATACTGAACTTTTTTCTTTGAAACGGAATTTAAAATTTAAAGTATTTAAAATTAAACCTTTTGTTAACTGTGGGCCTCAGCTCAATATATTTCCAATTGAAGACTTTTATGAATGAATATGTAAATAATTTGAGATTCATTCATGTACTTAATGTATGTATATGTATCTATTGATGATTGTTGAAATATAACTGCTCATATGTATGGGAGGTTTATTGCTTTCTCTGTCTGTCTCTCTCAGTCATATATATATATATATATATATATATATATATATATATATATAACCGACACTTCTTTACTGAAGGCCATCTCTTCAACATTGAGCTGAGAAGCTAGCCTCACTCCTGCATACCTTTTTAAATGTGAGACACAAAGGCTTTTGGATTCATACACACACGCACACACATTAACACACATACAGTGCTGGATTATGACCTTTTGAGACCTCTAGGCTAATGAAATTATTCCACCCCTCCCCATCAAAAGAAGCCACCCTCTAATTCACCCACACCCAGCTTGAATATTTTTTACTCCTGATATATTTTAGGGATATTTACGTTTTGTAAATTGAGATGCATTTCAGAGTTGCCATTAATTTTAACCAAACCGCCATTGAAATCAAGTTGGCTTGCTCCTTCCATAAAAATATGTCAAATTTAGCAGCAAGAGTCCCTTGTAAGTAACTTAGAAAGCCTTGTTGTTGTTTGTAAATGTTTAACTTTGTTATATTTTTATGTTTTTCTTTTGTTTCTGTTGTTTACCCTTATCCTTCCTTTATCCATCATTATTTTTTTCTCCATTAATTAACAATCTTTTTTAATTCAACCCTTCCCTCTCAACTTGTTTAATTTATAATATGCTTACATCCTGTTACTTATCAATGTTGAAAAAATGAGAGTGAATTAAGTTTTACCATCCTGACTTTTTTTAGTTAGTAGTAGGTCATTATTTAATATAAATTCTTTCATATTTTTTTTGTTGTTTTTTCTTTTTCTTTTAATTATACTTTACAGGCTCACCTATAATCTGGCTCACACTCTTTCCATGTCTATTGAACAGGAGTAGAGTTTCATCCCTTGTACCCTGTTCAGGATATGTTTTACCAATTCTCTTTTTTTCTCCTATCAGGTCCACAATGTTCTAACTGTCTTAAGTTTTTGGTGATCAGATTAACTAATGGCTGTGACTTTCCTTTATGAGGGTACCAGGTTTGCAGTTTGCTGGCTGCTGCTTATGACTGGTTGTTAGGAGGCTAAACTCTTTGGTAGTGCTTAGAAAGGCTGCTCTGGTCAACATTATATTATGTGACTGTTGATCTGCAGCAGGGGTATCTGCAGCAGTGCCATGTTGCACATGGGTAAGTGTCCCTGCATGTATGTCTGGTGGGCAACCCTGAAGTCATGTTATGCTCGGTTCTCAGCCTTACCCTGGTTGGTTTGTATTGCCATTGACGGCAGATAGTGACAGTTATAGTGGTCTTTGATCTCTCTCCTTAAAATGAATCTCATGGAAAATACAACAAAAAGAAATACAATTAAACCAGTAAACAAAAAACCACCTACCCTTTCCTCATCAACCTTTCTTTCTCCAATATTTGGGGTATCCATTCCAACTTCTGTAGCATAGATTCTTTTCCCTCAGAATGGACACCAGATATCTTTTCCCTATGTGAAACCAACTTAAATTCTTCCATTGCTGCCAATGAGTTCTTTGTTCCAGGATATCTTCCTCTCTGCCAAAAAGATTCCAGCATTCACATACATGGCCCTGGTGTCTATGTCCAGGATAATCTTCCAGTGGCCAGAGAATTGTTTCTTGAGGCCCATGACTACTCTTTCATGTGCTTCCATCTTTCATTACTAAACACTGTTAGCTATCTATTTTTCCTTTATCACCCTCTCCTCCTCCCAAGACTGCAGTATATTAGACATAACAGCTCACAGTATAGAAAAGACACTTTCTCTCCATCCATCTGTGAACATTATTGCCTTTGGTGACTTTAATGTGCACAATGACACATGGCTGAAACATTCTAAAGGTACTGGTGTTGCCAGTATTCGGAGATTAAATTTTTCCATTTCCCATTCACTTACTCAAATTGTGGACTTCCCTACTTGTTTCCCTAGCAAAACCAAGCAACAGGCATCTCTACTTGATGTATTTCTCACCTCCTCTCCTGGCTCTTGTCAAGCTTCACAACACTGCCCTTTTTGGTAACTAGGACCACTCTGTGGTATCTATTGATATTTTGTTCCAATCATATCCATAAAACTCTTTCCATTTCCAGCATGCTGATTTGGACTCACTCCATGATTTTTTTTGTGACACCCCTTGGACTTAAAAAAAAAAAAAAACATTGCACCATTGAGGTTTCTTCGTGGGTCAAGGCCAGCATGGACACTTTCATCCCTTCTTGGTAAAACCTTCAAGTGAAACCTCAATCCTCTCCATGGTTTACTGCTGCATTGCTCAGCCACTATAGCACACAGAAACCACTATTTTTAGCTATACCAGTGTGACAGCTCGTGTCACAACAGTCACCTATTCATTACTGCTTGTAATAAAACGGAGTCCTCAAAAGAGCTTAGTCTCTGTTTGCTGAGAGAATGCAGCACGACATAGCCTCCAACAACTTTTAGTCTTGTGATTACTGGCAGCACTGTGATATGGTATTAAATAAGTGTAAAGTCTCTACTCCCCGCCTTTTCAATCAATTTGAGGTGTTATCATCTTCTGCTGACGAAGCTGAATGCTTTGCCTGTAAATTCTCCTCAAACTCTACCCTTGACTCATCTGGAATATCCCTGCCTAACTTCACACTTAGAACTCTGTTGAATGATATGCATAAAACCCCTTCCAGGGTTTCTGCTATCATTACCCACAAAGCATATGGACCCGATGGTGTCCCTGTAATCGCCATTAAGAAGTGAGCTCCCAAACTGGCCACTGTTCTCTCTAAACTGTATAATAAATGCCTTGCTGCTTTCTGCTTTCCCTCCTGCTGGAAGTCATCATCTGTTGTTTCAGTTTTTAAGAACTCTGGTGAACCTTTCAACCCTTACAACTATCAGCCTATTAGCCTTCTACCTCTTCTTGGGAATTGGTTCAGCATCTCTCATCACAGGGCCTTTTCTCAGACAAGCAAGATGGCTTTATTTTTCCAGGTCAACTGCTGATATACTGGTGATAATTGCAGAAAGGGTCTATCATGCTCTAGATAAAAATTGTGAAGCTGTAACTTTGGACATCTTTAAAGCTTTTGACAGACTTTGGTATGCAGGTCTTCTCCACAAGCTGCTTTTAAATTTTCATTAATGACCTTCCCAATGACATCAGCTCTCAACTTGTTATCTATACTGATGACACAACCATTTACTTCTGCTTCAATAGTAAGGCTGATCAGAAAGATCAAAAAGGGAGCCAATGACCAAAACAATCTCCAGTCCATCATTAACTGGGGCAGAAGATAGCTTTTTAATTTTAACACCTCCAAAAGTAAAATTCCCACCAGTTATCACTCTTACCTCCAAAAAGGCATTTTCCAACAGATCATTTCAAATAAATTTTGATTTGAAATTTTAATTGTATAATGTTTAATATTTAACACTCCTGACAAGTTACACTTCTTAGTTCCACTAGCTCTGCCCTTTGCAGCAAGGACCCTCCATGTGAACTACACAAGAATGAATCATCCACATTCTCTTTGTATTTGTATTCCATTAGTAAGAACTAATTTCCACCCAGGCAGCTTCTTTCCTAGAACTACTGCTTTGTGGAACAGACACCTGGCAGGATGTTTCCATCACTGCTGTACTAGGCTATATCTATCTATATATTTTATTTGAACAAAATAAATGTCATTTTTTATACATTTAGGATCCTTTTGACCAATGCTTTTTCAAAAGGTATTCGTTGGCAATATACAAGCAACAAACACAATCAAGACATATTAATAATCACAGGGTGGTTTTCAACTGTAAAGAATTCTTAAAAGTCTTGTTTCATTGTCCAGTGTTGTGTCAACACAAGTTGTTTCAAGTTTTGGTGTATAACAGTCACTTCTAAATTTGCATGATGATCACTTGGTTGTTGTTCTTGCAGGGAGACAGACAAATTTTGACCTTCAATCAACTGCAATGAACAGTAATGAATGTATAAAATGCTACTTTTGTTTGCATAGGCTCGGCTGGTAGAATTTGATATACAAAGCTTCAAGGAATCTAAGATGTTATACATGGCATTGGACAAAAAAAACAAGACTTTTAAGAATTCTTCAGTCGAAAACCACCCTGTGATTTCTTGGAGATTATTAATGTGTCTTGTTTGTGTTTGTATATTGTTAAATATTTTTTGAAAAAGCCTTGGTCGAAAGTATCCTCAAGATAAACGTCATTTATTTTTTTAAATAAATGATGTTTATTTTGTTTAAATTTGTTTTATTTCTGTGAGTACAAGTCCTTGTTTGTTTATATATATATATATATATATATATATATATAATTAATATAAATTTTGTCAGTTAGATAATTGGTGTTACCGTCAGCATCCTGACTCTAGAGTTTCATAGACAGACTTTCCAACAGTCACTTTGTCCATTCGTCAGGGGATATCTGCAATTGACTGCTTAAATTTCTCATTTTTCTTTTATTTATGCACTTTTCATTGGTGTAAGGTTGATTTTCTTTTTTCTTTCATAGGGTGTGTGCATTCATGTAGAATGTTGTGGTTATTTCTCTTTTCCGTCATTTTTCTTGTCATTTTAAACTCTCTCCTTACTGGTTTTATACTTTTTCTCTCTCTTTCAGTTGTAGCGATTTTGACATCCAGCTTTTCAGACATCCACTGTTCTCGTTAATTCTTGAGTGTTCTAGGGCTTTCTTGAGTTTGGAAAATTGTATTATATACAAGAGGTTGGGCTGAAAAGTTCAGAGGCTGACTATGAAGGAGTTAGAGGGGTGAAAGCTTGCATGCATTAATTTCAACTCTTCTTGCTAATAACTGTATTGTTTCTTTCCAGGTAAATTGATATCTGACTGTTCAAAGAAGACTTCAAAATGACAAGTAGTGAGTTCTCTTGAAAATGGACAAAATTTAGCATCAGGGTGTTATCAAGTACCTGTAGAAAAAAGGTTTAGTCCCTAAGGACTTTTATACTGACTCGGTTGCTACATTAGAAGATGACACCCCAGCTTTATGAACACTGCAAAAGTTGGTAGTTGAATTTAGGAGAGGAAGGGATAGTTTTGAGGATGATCTGAGGTGTGGACATCCTGCAACTGCTACCACCAAAGAAACTACTGATTGTGTTCACTTTGTCCATTCGTCAGGGGATATCATGTAGAATGTTGAGGTTATTTCTCTTTTTCGTCATTTTTCTTGTCATTTTAAACACTCTCATGCAATATACAAGGGAATTATAGGTGGAAAATTGAGAGAATTGAGAATATTCTACATAATGAAATCAGCACAATGAAGGTCCATGTTTTCTGAGGTCCATGTTTTCTGATACCTGATTAAAATCACACAGGCTGATCACATTACTGGAAAATTGGACATTGTTTGAGGCAGACCCAGCTGGTTTCCTTGAATGTTTTTTTAACCCAAGATGAGTGTTGGCTTCATCACATTGAGCCAGAGATAAGGATAAAATCCATGAAGTGAAAACACCCCTCCTCACATGCTCCAAAGAAGGCTGAGGTTGTTTCATCTGCAGGAAAATTGATGGCCTCAGTTTTTAGAATGCAAAAAGCATTGTGTTGATTGATCATTTTCAAAGAGTGCAAAAAGCATTGTGTTGATTGATCATTTTCAAAGAGGCAACATCATCAATGGAGAGAACTATGCCAACTTGCTGTGGTAGTTATGAAAGTTTATAAAAAAAAATGGCCAGAAAATTAACAAAAGAGGTCCTTTTTGTCATTAGGACAATGCTCCAGAACACACACTTGGTTTGAATGGCTGTTGTGCCTACTGTGACACTGAACTAGTATATCACACTTCCACCTATTCTCCTGATTTGACTATCATCTGTTCCTCAACAGGAAAAACACTTGCAGAGATGATGATGTCATATCTGCTGTTGATGACGTTTTTGACCAACAGAATGAACAGTTTTCTTTGAATAGGCAGATATAAGTTTACTTAGATAGAAACAATACAGTTATTAATAAGAAGAGTTGAAATTGATGCATGCAAGATTTCACAGCTCTAGCGTCATGCCTTCATAGTCAGCCTATGAACTTATGAACTTTTCAGCAGACTCTCATAGATAAATTTGAACAGAGAGAGATATAGGTAGAAACAACTGAACAAGATGGATAATATTTTGTGAGTTAAGAAAACACCTGCAAAACTTAGAAGCTAAAAGTTAGATATATATCACTGACATTTATTAGCAGACATTGAAACTTTGAAATTGCGTACTGAGCACAAATGAAACAGGTGCTTTTGTTTCTAATGGTGAAGTGTAGTAAAAAAGTAATTTCAACCCTGGATATTCTTTTCCTTTTCTACATCGCCTGAATGTCAAGCTTTTATTCAGGATTTATTCTGAACCTCTGACATCAGCCCTCCCTAACTAAAAAAAAATAAATTCCAGAAAAATTATTTTTGTTATATATGTACAGAAATTTACCTCAATATTAAAAACAAAAAACAAAGAGAAATCAAAACTGTGACCATTTGTCTAATAAATGGGTAAAAAAAACTATCATCTGTTCCCCAACATGAAAAAAACACTTGGCTGATAACCAGTATTGCAGAGATGATGACGTCATATCTGCTGTTGATGACTTTTTTGACCAACAGAATGAACAGTCTTCTTTGAATAGTCAGATATCACTTTACCTGGAAATAAATAATACAGTTATTAATAAGAAGAGTTGAAATTAATGCATGTAATATTTCACAGCTCTAGCATCACATCTTTATAGGGAGCCTATAAGGAGACGCGGTGGAGTAATGGATAGCGGTTCGGATTGAGGAATTGGAGAACCGAATTTGAATTCCAGTCAAATCCATTATATTTACTTACATGCTAATACCCTTGGGAAAGGTATGAATCCTCTTTTTCTCCCCCCAGATATGGGTAAATAGCAGGACAGATTGGGTTCTGTAGCCTTGGATGGCAACTGGTCTACTGAAGAAAGAAATGGCAACTTACTCTGGGAAAAAAATCTGCTTCGTCAGTCATGTATTGAAAGATACATGATTGACTAAGTGGTGCATCATGTATGGTACATAACTGACTGATGAGCATTTCAGCTCACCCTCATGTATATATATATATATATATATATATATATATATATATGAATAAAAAGAGACAAGAAGAAAAACTATACTTAACCAACGCATTTTGTCCTCTGACGGACTTTATCAAGGCAAAGTAGAATTTATTATACTGCATGTGTTTGCATATTGAGGTGATGGATGTCATTGGTTTATGAAGGCTTATAGATTTCAGAATGTTCATGAATGTTCATCTGGTGGTTGAAAGGTTTTGGAAGTAGTTGTGACTATTTCACTTCCAAAACCGTAAAGGATATAATCAGAACTAAAACAACCATAACAATTATAATTCAGAAGTAGGTATATATAAAATAAATGGCCAAAACTGTTCCTCACAATACATTGGGGAAACATACAGAAATTTTTAAAAATCATATCTATTAACACAAAAGGGACCTTATACATAACAATTTAAAAAATGCACTACTCATACAAAGAAATAAATTCGATCAAAATATTGATCTAAATGCCACACTCATCAAAAGAGAAAGTAATTTACTCAGAATATTATCAAAATATAAATCTTCACCCAGTTTTTTCCCAATCTCACTTTTCTTGAAAGAATTACTACTTTCCCAAGTCAACATACACAACAACAAATATGTTGAAAAATCAAAAGAAAAAGGTCAAATCCATCAATTCAGTCTTTGAAAATATACAGGACAAACATCAGTCTCATGCCATAAAAATCTAATCACAGTCCAAATAATATTTGTTTAAAAAAAAATCATTGAATATTACTTGCTCACTTAACTATTAACCAGACTTTGAATTATGACACTTTTTACCCAACATGTGCAGTACAATAAATCCTACATTGCCTTGATAAAGTCCTTCAGAAGATAAAAAATGTTGGTTAAGTATGGTTTTTACCCTTGTCCCTTTTTATTCATTTTGTCTTTTCTACAGATACACTCAATCTGAGAATATATATATATATATATATGTGATTGGCCCTGATCTGTCATCTCGTCTGCAGTCGCTCTCTCACAGATGCAATGTTGCATCACTCTGCCTTTTCTACAAGTACTTCCACGGTAATTGCTCTGAGGAGTTGCTTTCACTTGTCCCTAAGCCTCGTGAATTCAAGCGTCCTACGAGGCTGGCATCCCGATATATAAAAATTTATTGTTATCCCATATATATATATATATATATATATATATATATATAGATAGATAGATATATGAAAAACAGAATTTATATATCTTGTAAATATAGATACTGATGAAGAATGTATTTATTTTTACAATATAATCTTTTTTTAAATTCAGTTAATTCTGAGAGGAATATTAGACTAAACATTATACAGCGAACATTTCTGATCAAAGTTCAGCTAATAATTATGTGTCAGGCTGCATACTTATTGATGCACCTTTGTCTTTTTATCTATCTCGAAATTAGTAAGTGAAACACAAGATATTTTAGAAGGCTTTTTCCTTTTTTTTTTGTTAACCACAAGATTTCATGCTTATTTATTAGATAGTGATTCTGACATTTCTGCTATGACATGCTAAATGGAATTTATGTTTTATGATGATCTGATCTGTATTTTCTTTCACTGTCCTATCAACAGCTTTATGAGCCAGTTACATAGAGTACAGTTAGTAAAGCTGAAAAAACCTGCTTTGATCATCCTACAGACTGGAAGGAAATTTCTTTTTTTTTCTAGATTTTATGTGCTGGGAACCATTTTTAGACAGAACAGTATGATGTTCTATAAACAAACATCATTAATTAAGGACAAATTCTCTTTGTATAAAAGATTTTGTGATTTAAGATATAAGGCTTTTATTGCTTGACAATATTTCTCTGGTAATGTTGTTTTCTTGTTAAATTAGAAGTCAAAGAACTGTGATAAAACATTGATTTTACTGTATTGAATGTCTACATATAGAGGAGGGGGATATTTGATACCCCAGGTGCTGGAAAATTGGACACAACGTTTTTGGATCAATATTACATGAAAAAAATAGTATTTCAATAACAGTTTCTTTTTTCCTTTTATTTGATTTGCCTTAGACATGGGAACACAGTTTTGTGGTTAAATTTTCTTTTTAAAGATTATAGTCAACATTAAAATTTAAAAAATTGTTATCTGTCTTCAGAATGTAGGTAATCATGGCTCTTCAAAACTTCCTTTTCTTTAAAGTGAGCATTGCCAAGATAAGTGGAACGATTTTCAATTGCTTTCTTTACGCTTTTAATTCAGAGTTGTTCTTCTTCTGAAAACATAAGTCATATTCTGAAATAAGTTCATCAGATCAAGACTTTCATATGGATATCATATATGGTGTCAAAGTCATTCAGAAATGTCTAAACTATCATTTGTATACAACCACTTTTTTCAGATCAATGGTTAAAAATGGCTTGAAGCAAGTCAAAATTATAGGTCTTGGTGAAGATCACACTTCTTCAAACTTTGTGGACTGGTGCTGCACAATCACAAAAAAAAAAAAAAACTGTACCAAATGAGAGAAACTACATCCCTTGAGGGCTTTCTGCAACAGCTAAGATTATTTTCGCATGAAATTCGAACAGAAAATAATGACATAATCAAGAGGTTGAAATTACACACTACTCCAAATAAAAGATTAGGAAGGAAATATATAAGTATATATATATATATACATATATATATATGTATACATATATATATATATATATATATATATATATATATATATATATATATATATATATATATATATACATGATGATTGCGTCTAGCATGAAACAGGCTGTCGCCTCTAAGTGTTGACTTCTATGTTCACTTTTATATATATATATATATATATATATATATATTTTTTTTTTAAGCTTATCACCTCAAGCAAGGCTGGAAGCCACTAGCACGCAAGGGGTTACAGAAGGTTTGTAGGAAGAGCAGATAGGAGTGGTAAAGGAGAGGATATGGAGAAAGATAGTGGATCGATCAAGGCAGGGGGTTACAGAAGATTTGGAGCGAGATCAGATAGGAATGAAAGGTGAAAGGATGTGGAGAAGGGAAGTGGATAGATCAAGGCAACTGGAGATGTCGATTGACGTAACACTTAAATAGTTGGAGATTGTATTTGTCAGGGAAACAGGAATAAGGAAGGGATTTCCACAAGTGAGATGTGTGAGACATGAAGCTATTGTAGTAGAAGATACATCTACATCTAACAGTTTCAATGGTGAAGGGGTGGGAACGGGATGCCAGCCTCGTAGGACGTTTAAATTCATGAAGCCTGGGAACCAGCAAAAGCAGCTCCTCGGAGCAATTACTGTGAAAGTATTTGTAAAAAAGACAAAGCGAGGCAACGGCGCGTCTGTGAGAGAGCGACTGCAGACGAGATGACAGATCAGGGCCAATTACATTGCATATCCATCTCTGGATCTTATCAAGAACCCTGAGGCAAACAGCAGGGGCTCCAGACCATATATGGCAGCAATACTCCATGCAAGGGCAAATGGTCGATTTATAGATTTGGAGGATCGATTCCGGGGAGAAAAATTTCCTGGCTCGGCACAGTGAGCCAACTTTCCTTGCGGTGAATGAAGCAATTGACTCGATGTATTTGTTCCATCTCAGATCAGCGGACAGGGTGAGACCGAGCAGCCGCAGAGAGGAGCTCTCGAGAAGTTGGACTTCAGACATTCTAATGGGATGCAGGGATGGATCCCTGTGGTGGTTAATAGAGAGCAGTTTTGTTTTAGAGGCGTTAAAGTTAACCAACCATTTCTTGCCCCAGATATATATATATATATATATATATATATATATATATATATATATATATATATATATATAATATATATATACCTATTGTATAAGTCTGTCTTTGGAGGAGGGATAACATTTTCTTATTAATGAAATAAATTTGTTTATTCCTCAACTACATTTACTTTCGTTGCCTCTTCACTGTCTTGAACCACTGCAAATGAGAAGGGCATCACTTTTGAAGATTGTGTCTATGTGAAAGCAATTATATTTGGAGATTTGCTTTATCCCTCCCGCAAAAGTCATATGTCAAAATTTCATGTTTTTTTTTTTTGCCCTTCATTTTGACCTTTTGTATTTTCTAATCCTTGAAACTGATAAAGGTTATAGGTTTTTCTCCTTTGCTTTGAAATTAAAAGCTGTACAAGCAAGAGAATTTAATTTTCTAATCTATAAAACAGCTTGGATGTTTATGTCTATTTGAAGTGTTCATTGTGTCTATTTCTGGGAGTGGAAAGTTATGCCTTAAATTCTATTTTTTTTCTTTTTTTTTTAACAGCATATCAACTCCTCACGTGTCATTTAATGACAAAATTTAATTTTCTTGGGTGCATTAATAATTTCTTTTACAAAAATGTACTGCAGGCAATTTCTATTTTACAAAAATATATTGCTGGTAATATATTTTTTCCTAACAAAAAAGTATTGTTGGTAATTTTTTTACTGTGAAAATGTGTTGCTGGCACCTTCACTATAAAAACGTATTTCTAAATTTCATAGTGTTTTGACCCCAGTTTGGGGGTTAACTATTTGCCCATAGCTGGGACCCTAGCAAGTGCTGCCAGCAGCAATTAAGAGGTGGTTCCACACTCCTCAAAACCTCTCAATCAAATGCCTTGCAGCTGGATGTAGTTTATCTTCATACCCAGGACAAATGTCTTAAATAGATATTTAGTTTTCTGTAAAGGAGAAAACTTTCAATACAGTAGTGATTCAGTAATTATCTGCCAATGGTGAAATTTTATGACAAAATATGCTGAGAACAAATAGTGAAAAATGGTAATATTAGCTGTCTCCCTACAAGGAAATGTTTGGCATTCATTGATCAAGCAGTTAGTGCTACTTTTGGTTGAATTTTATAAAATCTTTCCATTAAAAAATTTTTTCAGCAAAATAAGTTTCTCAAGTCTGCTGTTATTGCTCTCCCCAACAAGGATGGGGTTTTCTTTTTGTTGGACATCAACATCTTGATTGTGTCATTATTTTCTTTTTGGGGTACATCCATTTTAGTTGTTGCTGCTGTTGAAAGTCATCAAGTGATATGGTTTCTATTATTTGGTGCAGTTTTTGTGTTGGTGATTCTGTAACGGCAGTCAACAAAGTTCAATGGTCTTTGCTAATGTTTTGGTTTTGTAGCAACTTGTGATTTTGTGTGAAACTACTCCAGGCAAAGCCTTGTGGAATTTAAAGGGCTGTATGTTTGCGTGTATTTTAGGTGAATTTTGTGTGTTCAATATGTAAACAAAGAAGATAGAAGTATACAAAAACTTGAGTTTCTACTATGCAGGTTTATCTTTTTATGGTGACTGGAGTTTTCAATGGTTCTTTGGTATGTCAGTTTTCAAAAACAGAAACTATGATCTGGAATCAGAAGAAAGTGATGGTACCTACCATGAATCTATTACAAAAATTCATGGTGAGGAATTAGTAAATACTAGGCACTTTCAATATGTAAATATATGGATCAGTTAGGGTAGGTAAGTATAAATATTGTATTCAGGGTCAAGCTCAAGTTAGCCTTGCTCAAAGTTGGAAAAATTTCTACTTACTTTATTGTTGGAAGGTTTAAACATGTTTATGGGATATCTGTTTTCGTTTTTTTTTTACCCAGAAATTAGGGTAGCTCAGTATAAGCAATGGTTGCACTCTAGTCAGCCTTGTGCCATATTGGAACCACAAAAGAGAAAACTTTACCTACTTCATGGAATTGGCATGCATTGGAAAGTGGAAAGAGAGTTCAGCCATCAGCGTACCAAGGAAACTATGTCCCCAGCCGAAATGTTATTATTACATGGTACTACATCTTAGAGCAAGGTGGAGAAAGCAAGAGAGGCAGGATATGTTTGCCTTTTTATAGGCTACAACAATGCCATCTAACGATGTTTGATGAAACAACTGGGGTAATCATATTCTGGTTTCTTTATTCTTAGCATCATAGGAAAATGTATTTCTGTTACTTTTTTATTATCAATTATTATCCTTATATTTTGTTATGTCTTATACTAAATTTTTTTATAACTGATCCATCACTTTCTTCTGATTCCAGATCATAGTTTCTGTTTTGAAAAAGTTAATCTTGTCATCATCATCATCATCATCATAATCATCATAATCATAATAATAATAATAATAATAATAATAATAATTGATGATGATGGTGATGATGATAATAATTTTTTTTTTGTAGTGGAAAGTGTCATGATGCCATTTCTAACCTTAGGTCCCTGGGCGGGACCCGGAAAGAAATGTGTAAACGCCAGATATCAAAGAAAATAAAAATAATAATGATAATATAGTATTAACAACACTACAACAATAATTAGAATAATGATCATAATATTAATAAGATGTGCAAGTAGTGTAATAATTACTGGTGTGGAAAGTAGATTTGGTGTGCTAAGTGCAAATTCTCATCATTTGTAAACTTGACTCTAAAGATCTTGAAAATGATGTGAATAAAGACATTCTACAAATATGGGTTAAATAACAAGGCAGACTGCATTCTCTTGCCTTGGTATTGTGGGCAGTCTAGGAGAAAGAAATCACTGAATTCAAACCTTCATAAATAATAGGGCAAATTTGGGAACTACTACTTTGGTTGGGCAACAGTCTAGAAGGAAAACCCTGAATTTAAACCTTCATAAATAATAGGGCAAATTTGGGAACTACTACCTTGATTGGGCAACAGTCTAGAAGGAAAACCCTGAATTCAAACCTTCATAAATAATAGGGCTAATTTGGGAACTACTGCCTTGATTGGGCAACAGTCTAGAAGGAAAACCCTAAATTTAAACCTTCATAAATAATAGGGCAAATTTGGGAACTACTGCCTTGATTGGGCAACAATCTATAAAGAAAACCCTGAATTTAAACCTTCATAAATAATAGGGCTAATTTGGGAACTACTACCTTGATTGGGCAACAGTCTAGAAGGAAAACCCTGAATTCAAACCTTCATAAATAATAGGGCTAATTTGGGAACTACTACCTTGATTGGGCAACAGTCTAGAAGGAAAACCCTGAATTCAAACCTTCATAAATAATAGGGCTAATTTGGGAACTACTGCCTTGATTGGGCAACAATCTATAAGGAAAACCCTGAATTTAAACCTTCATAAATAATAGAGCAGACTGGGTTCTTTAAACTTGTTAGGAAAGCTAGTCTAAGAGGACAACCCTGGATTCAAAACAAGCCCAGAGAGGGATTGATCCTATCAAGTTATCTTGCCCTTGATGTGTCACTGCTGTTACGACCACAATACATGTTATATCCTATTAACCCTAATGATTGATTGATTTGTTTTCTATGGCTTAATACCCTATTGCAGGTTATTTAAAGCCATAAAATGTTTTTAGATTGTAAAAAACTTTTTAGATAATAACGATTTAGTGATACAAATCTTACTAATTATGTCATAGATGGGAGGAGAAGAGATGGATTGTTACCTTTCCCAATTGCATTTTTGCATAAGTGAATTTAACGGACCCAACTGGAATTGGAACTTGGCTCTCTGATTAACAATTAAAAGTCATTATCCATTACACCACCCACACATCTAAGCGTACAGGATCTGGTCATTCATCTAGGTACTGACCAGACTCAGCATTGCTTAACCCCAGTGATCGTAGCGGAACTCGTGTTTCAACATGATATGGCTGTAAACTTTTAACCCTCATGATTGTGATTAAGAAGCAACTGTAAAAAGCAATTAAAATAATGATGATAATAATGTTAATAGCAATTTTTTATATAAACAATCATGATGATAATATGAACAGTAATAAATGATAAAGAATATCCAATCGTTAAAAAAAATGATGATCAGAAATGATAATGATTCTAGTAATGATGTTGATGATGATGAGTAACAACATCTGTATCTATAACAATAATAATAATACGATAATAAAAATGGTGGAAAAGCATTCACTCCTTTTGCTGGCAGCCATATTTGTTGAGTGCTGTAATTAAAACAAAAAAAAAAGAAGCAAGGCTGTAAATTAGATCTAGAGATCTACACAAATAACTTGCTTCTCTCTGTTTGAAAAGAAAAGCATTAATGATAAGAATTACTGCCAAAGGATAAACAAAGAAAGAGAACGTATAAAAAGTAAAAAAACAATAGTAATTGGCCTGATCACTACGAATTACAAACAAGAATAAAAGCATTCGAAAGTTAGCTTAGCACTTTTTCCTTCTACTCTTTTTGTGTAAAAACCCATTAAATAATAATATTGGGTTGTAAAATATAGTCTTTACTGATACAGTAATGTTTTTGTTGGAGAAGGCGATAGCTACCTGGCAAGAAATTAAAACTGAAATCAAGAAACGCGGGTTAATGCTGACACAAATTTAACATTTCCTTTTTTGACAAAAGAAAAAAAAGCAGTTACAATTCAGAGTTTGTTGCAAAGTGTGGATATTTTTCAGTAGATGTTTAATGGTTTCTGGAACATTCATCACATAAACAATATTTGGAAGATTCCTGTGAGTTCGTATAAAAATGAGAAAACCCAAATATGGAATTTAAACAAACAGTGCATGTATTAAGAAAAAGAAACTACACTAATGTGTACACAGTTGAAAGGAAAGGAAAAGACATAAAAAGATAACTATTAAGAATATACATGTTTGTGTGTGTGATATACACGTATGTCTATGTATATGTGTGTGAGACTTCAGTCATCAGTAGACCAAGGAAACAAATGTGTCGCAGCAGGGACACCATACCCACATGCTACCACATCTGGGAGCAAGAAGAAAAGAGATGATATGCTCGTCTTTTTATAGACTTAAACAGTGCCAACTAATGAATGTTTGGCAAAAGCAAGTGGCGTGACCTAAAAGTTCTTATTTTATGTCCCGTGTTCCTTCAAGAGGTAGGCAGTCATGACCCTCCACATTTTTTTGTCCCTGGTAGCACTTAATAAATTTTGTCTTTTTATTGTTTCTCCCAAATCCTGTTTTATCATCCTTTTATTCAAACTCATCAAATATGTTAAACACTGCTTTCCTCTATCCCTCTTTCCCTCAATCTGCCCTGTGAGTATCAGATTTTTCAAGCCCTCCTTCCTAATTACATGCCTCGGAAATTTCAACTTCCTAATGTTAAGTATAAGCTTCTTTTTTTGCTTCCATTTTCTCTAAAACCTCTTTGTTGTTCACATGTTCACTCTGTAATATCCTCAGCACCTTTCTGTAGAACCATATGTCTGTCACATCAAGTCATTTCTTCATCTTTGAGGAGACCAAGTTATTCACTCTAAAACAGATGATAATTTTATGATAGGATACAAAATATTCATCTACTAGAGTGGGTTAGCCAAAAACTTTATATTTTAGATTAGGTGTGTTTAGATTTTCATATTTTTGTCAGAATTTTTTATATGAAGGATTATCATTCCTTCCTATGCTCATTTTGGTTATTATACTTAGCATATTTTTGATGAAAAACAAAGGAATGCAGAACTGCTGTGTAATATCACTCCTTGTATATAGGAGTGAATGTTGGACAGTTTTCTCACAGATGAAGAGAAGATTTCAGGCAACAGATAGGTAGTTTTATAGATAGATGCTCTGAATATTTTGAATAGTGAGGAAGTTCTAAAAAAAATGGAAACAAAAACGATACTTACAAACCAAAGGAAACAGTTGAAATTTCTGGGACACATAATGAGGAAAGAAGGTTTGGCAAATTTGACACTGACGTAACATATTAAAGAGAAGAGGAACAGACAGAAACATCAAGTAACCCACCTAATGAGTTTGAGTAAATAGAACTCAGAAAAAAGGATAGTAAGACAAGCACTGCTAAAAGCTACAAGGAATAGGAAGTTGTGAAGAGCCGTGATTTCCCATCTCCTGAAGGGATATAGCACACAAAAGAGTATCTCAATGTCTTCTTTAGATAAGCTTCTCAGAATTTACAACTGAACACTTTATTCAGTCAGTGGAGAAAGAATATTCTTATTCCATGTTCCAAGCTATGGGGAGATAACACATATCTCCTCTACAGAACCAGGTTGTATGACTTTTTCTTATTAACCAATTGAAAATTCAAAACAGCCAGAAACCAGATATACCTTTTTTAATCCAGTAAGCATGTATGTTCGATAATCAATTGGTGTAATTTTGGTATCTTAAACCTAATGTCTCTACTCATGTATTCTTATTTAATGGATGAAACAAGCAAGCAAGGCAAATATATTAAACATAACATATTTCTAAACATAGAAAATTGAATTTGAACAATCTACCACTGTCGGTTAAATAAAGGGCTTGGTTCAAAACTCCTTGCAGGTTACCAAGTATGACAGACATAGGAAGAAGCATGAAAGCTTACTATGGTTGACAGTCCTGGGTATGGCAATAAATTACATCTGGCAGCAAGGCTTCTGATTGAGAGATTGGAGCTTTTGAGGAGTGTGGAACCACCTTTTAATTGTTGTTGTACCTAGGTCCACCATGAACCTGGGTTGTAGCACCTATTAGGGTCCCAGCTATGTGCAAATATTGAACCCCACCCAAACAAAACCACTATTAAAGTATAGATACATTTTTATAATAAAAATACCAGCAATACATTTTTTACATAAAAAAAATTATCACCAATAACTATTTATAGTAAAATTATCACCAATACATTTTATAGTAGAATGACCAATAATACATTTTATCTGTGATTGAAGGCATACAATTGCATTCAAAATATTTAAATTTTGACATTAAATAACCCATATAAGTTGATATGCCACAAAACAAAATCAACCAACCAATCAAAATGAAAGAACACTTTCATGACATTAATTTATACTAATCTACAATTTCTTAAATCAAACTGTATTTCAAAATATAGCTTCAACAAAATTACAATATAAAACACTCCTATCACTGCCTCTAATAATTATGTCCACCTAAACATGTATTTGTACAAAAGCTGAGTAACATCTACCATGTATTCAACTGTGAAACCACAATAACATATATCATAAATTTATTACTTTAATGCTCTGAAGAAAAATAAATTTCAGCATTAAATGACCCATAAGACATTGATATACTGTTAAACAATCAATCATACTATGGTCAAATCTTTCTCTGTGTAATGATCAGGGTGAGTCGATTAGACCAAATTGAAAGGCATTAAATAATTTCATCACAAAGCTGACTTTTGATTGTGACAATAGTGATATTGCTGTGCCTTTGTGTCCTTCCTCAGCTTCAGTGGCTTACATATAGAGCCCACTAAAAGAGTAGTGACACATGGCCTGAAGATCACTTGAAGCATGAAAACAACAGTCGCCATGAAGTGTTGTTACACACGAGCTAGTATCTCATACACAATTACTTTAGACATCATTTTGTTTATACAAGCATTTGAGTAGATGCCCTGTTTTTTTATTTACTGTGTGAATTTCATTTACTGGCCTACAAATTTGAGATGCAGGTTTGAACCCGGCTGGGGAACTTGAATGTGTCAACCAGTAGATGTAATTCACCATGATTAAAATAAATAAAATAAAAAACTAAGCATACACTCAAACACATTTATCCACATAAAATAATAATTTTCAGAGTAATAAGAAATAATGTTCGATTAAAAGTGAAGTCTATTAATTCCTACTCCCTGACACACACATACACACACACACACACACACACATATATATATATATATATATATATATATATATATATATATATATATAATTATTTATTTGAATATTACAACATAAATATGTTATAAAATCACGACAAAAATAGCCATTTTGTTTCAACACTTCTGGTGTCTTATCAAGTGATGATGTAGAATATAGAATAAATGGTTTTACATCATCACTTGATAAGACACCAGAAGTGTTGAAACAAAATAGCTATTTTGTCGTGATTTTATAACATATTTATGTTGTAATATTTAAATAAATAATTATATCTGCTCTACTCTGTATTGAGCACTCTTTAAAGAATAGTAATTGTTGGTTATTGGAATTCACTCCGTATATACCAATCCTAAACTTGTATATATATATATATATATATATATATATATATATATGACAGAGGGAGATAAATAGAGAGAGAGAAATAAATAAAGGATATGTCATGTATTTGAGAATATGTCTTGGCAGTTGCTCTTAAATAATGTTAGGGAAAATGTGTCAAATTTTAATATTGTGATTTTTCTTTCAAGCATATTGAGAGCATTAACATATCAACTTCAAGTGTAACTCAAAAAATGAAAAGGTACGTCCTGCTCTTGACAATAACCGCTAATCACTACAACTCAGAGATAGTGAACTTCTTGAAAGTGAACACAACGAATGGCAAATGGTTCACCTGTGACAGTCCATGGGTTTGTGAGCAATGAGAGCCATGGCATGACAATTTACTTTATCCTGTATGAACTCAAGGCCAATGTCAGTGCCGATATGGAGGTGCTGCTAGAAGTTGGCAATCAAAGCCCGGATTAATGTGCTGACCATATGTATGCCAGCACGATTCTGCCCCTTCTTATATAGATAATGTGATCTTGGAGTTGCTGAAGATTATTTGCCAAAAATTCTTATTTATTTTGTATTATTTTTTTCCTGAGTACTTTCACCTTGAGTGACTTGAAATTGTCGCCAGCCAACATGAAAGTGCCAGAATTAACCAAAAAGAGCTGCATAAGCATGCACAAAACACAATCTGCAAAAAAGAAAGTGGCTACAGTTGACAGTCCTCGGGGGTTGGGGAGTGGAAATATAAAATATATGAACTTTGGCAAATTTACAGATAACATAAAACAACAAATTCAGAAATTTGAAAAATTTAATAAAAATCAGCTAGACAGAACTGGTCAATATTATATATATTTGAAAGAATTATTGCTTTCAAACTACAACTTATATACATACATATATATATATATACATACATATTTTAAGACATTTTTTATGTTTAGACGTTCTTTTTATTATAGATGCAAATATTTAAGTAAATGGTCTGTTTATAATAAACAGTATTAATGACATTTACCAGCCTAAATGTCAGAGAAATTTTCATAGAAAATATACATATATATATACATATATATATATACATATATACATATATATATAGATACATATACATATAGATATACATTTACATATATACATATATATATATAGATACATATACATATAGATATGGATACATATACATATATATATATATATATATAGATACACACACACACACACACACACACACACACACACATATATATATATATATATATATATATATATATATATATATTGTCTGACAATTGCAAGGGCATGAAACCCAGGGTCACATCAATCCAACTAAATATGTTAGCTCTATCACTGATATTAAGCACTTTATATATCTACAAACATATATATATATATATATATATATATATATATATATATATTCAGATATTATTGCATAAACATGTTATAACATCACTGCAAAAATAACCTTTTTTGTTTCAACATTTTTGGTGTCTTATCAAGTGATGTTGTTGAATGTAGGTATTGGTTGTTGTAAATCACATTAATTATTTGAGTTTATCACTTCCTGGCTTGAGACTTCAGACCTTGAAGATGACATTTTGTTAATGTTGAAAGTACTCGGAATAAATAAATATGTATCAATATGGTAACATTCTTTCTACCTTTAATAAGGATATTAAGAAGCTTGTCCAAGGATCATATTGAAAATAAGGGGACAAAACTTGTGTAAATTATTTAATGAGACATATTCAGGTTATTTTTTGCTGGGTGTTAAATATGATGTTTTAAATGGAACAGTTTTAACATGTAAACCATATTTCATTTTTTCTGTTATTTTTTTTTTACAAAACTAAAATAAAATAAAAAATAAACCTCCAAAATACTAAACAAGAAGAAATAAAACTGTCTTTTATAATTGATCTTCCTACATGTGCTTATTACAAAAATGATGCTCAAAATCTAAGCAAATGTCTGTATTAGAGATTAAAGACGACAACAACTAGCAATGTCTCCTTATTTGTTCTATTTTAAAAACCTGTTTTGCTACAAAGATGACCAATGAACTAACACAACAAGGCTACATGAACTGCCTTTTTATTGAGCTGACATTTTCAGTTCACTGTAAAAATAAGCAGAAGGACAAAGTTGAATTCATCCAAGTTCTGAATCATGAATCTGATTGGGGGATAAACAAGCTAAAATGTCAACAAAAATATAAAGGTAAAAAAAAGGAAAATATTTGGGTGGACTACAAAGGTTTCAAACTATTTCTTGGATCTTTGACACTAATGTCAAACTAAAATAATATTCTAACCAAACACATACAATTGAAAGTTTTCTTGTTGATCTCTTTTCAAAAGTAGAACACTGGGTGTATATTTGGAGACTGGTTGTCTTAAGGAAAGCCTTCGACAAACAGTAGCAACAACTAAAATGGATAGCACATGTTACTGGAAGAGAAAATAACAACAGGATCAAGATGTTGATATTACATACCACTTCAAATAAAAGGTTAGGAAGGAAACCCCCATCAATACTGGAAAGATCAATAACAGTGGACTTGAAAATCTGTTTTCCTGAAAAATTGTTTTAAGAGAAGGATTTTATAAATTTCAAATGAAAGGCTGCTTGGTCAATGAATGCCAAATCTTTCTTTGTAGGGAAATGGCTAATATTACCATTACCATTCACTATCAGAATTTTAAAACATAATGACCTATTCAACTAGTATACTGCTTTTAGAATTATTTAAAGACTGTAATCAACATCATCTTGGCAGACAGTTTCCTTGATTTATACTAGGGTTGCTTAGAAAGATAAGAAATCACTTGGTGTTCTCTATTTTCCAGAGCCAACATAAGAAATTAGTATATCTGTAATATACTAACACCTTAGTACAACAGAAAGAAGCAATAGAATAGCTAAAAAAAGCCATGATATAGCTTCCCCTGTTTTTTATATAAAATATTTTCAGGGCAATTGTTTTGATGAACATCCCTCCTTGGTGTCTCAACTGCATGAATTTAAGCATGCTACTAGACTGACAACTAGGTTTCACTGTTTTGCTTTTGGACTAGCTACATGTAACCATATGTTCTATTCCAATAATTTCTTCTCATCTGCAAAAATCTCTTCCTTGCCATATATGATCATCCAAAATTTAAATGTCAGTTTGTCTTCTGTCTTCCTGATTTCTATTCTTTTACTAGCTTAGCAGCTGTCCTTCAGGCAGACTTTAGATGAGCCCTGCATAGAGCATTTGGGCCTAAGTCCTCTTACCTTCATTGTCCTATGTGCATAAAAGTTATAAGAATTTAGAAATAGTAAAATTATTTTATTTTTTTCGACACCATAATTTGGCATAATCTTTCTTCATATACACAACCAATCTCTGTAGTTTGTTTACATTTATTTTTCATGCAGTTTTTTATTTTCTTTTAAAATCACCATTCCTTATGATCACCTCAAATAAAGTTACTCCTAAAAGACATTATATTTCAAATATGTCACAGAGCGCTTGCTAAAAAAAGAAAAAAAACATATGAGCATGCAGTTTTTTATTTTCTTTTAAAATCACCATTCCTTATGATCACCTCAAATAAAGTTACTCCTAAAAGACATTATATTTCAAATATGTCACAGAGCGCTTGCTAAAAAAAGAAAAAAATCATATGAGCATGCAGTTTTTTATTTTATTTTAAAATCACCATTCCTTATGATCACCTCAAATAAAGTTACTCCTAAAAGACATTATATTTCAAATATGTCACAGAGCGCTTGCTAAAAAAAGAAAAAAATCATATGAGCATGCAGTTTTTTATTTTATTTTAAAATCACCATTCCTTATGATCACCTCAAATAAAGTTACTCCTAAAAGACATTATATTTCAAATATGTCACAGAGCGCTTGCTAAAAAAAGAAAAAAATCATATGAGCATGCAGTTTTTTATTTTATTTTAAAATCACCATTCCTTATGATCACCTCAAATAAAGTTACTCCTAAAAGACATTATATTTCAAATATGTCACAGAGCGCTTGCTAAAAAAAGAAAAAAATCATATGAGCATGCAGTTTTTTATTTTATTTTAAAATCACCATTCCTTATGATCACCTCAAATAAAGTTACTCCTAAAAGACATTATATTTCAAATATGTCACAGAGCGCTTGCTAAAAAAAGAAAAAAATCATATGAGCATGCAGTTTTTTATTTTATTTTAAAATCACCATTCCTTATGATCACCTCAAATAAAGTTACTCCTAAAAGACATTATATTTCAAATATGTCTCAGAGCGCTTGCTAAAAAAAGAAAAAAAACATATGAGCATGCAGTTTTTTATTTTATTTTAAAATCACCATTCCTTATGATCACCTCAAATAAAGTTACTCCTAAAAGACATTATATTTCAAATATGTCACAGAGCGCTTGCTAAAAAAAGAAAAAAATCATATGAGCATGCAGTTTTTTATTTTATTTTAAAATCACCATTCCTTATGATCACCTCAAATAAAGTTACTCCTAAAAGACATTATATTTCAAATATGTCACAGAGCGCTTGCTAAAAAAAGAAAAAAATCATATGAGCATGCAGTTTTTTATTTTATTTTAAAATCACCATTCCTTATGATCACCTCAAATAAAGTTACTCCTAAAAGACATTATATTTCAAATATGTCACAGAGCGCTTGCTAAAAAAAGAAAAAAATCATATGAGCATGCAGTTTTTTATTTTATTTTAAAATCACCATTCCTTATGATCACCTCAAATAAAGTTACTCCTAAAAGACATTATATTTCAAATATGTCACAGAGCGCTTGCTAAAAAAAGAAAAAAATCATATGAGCATGCAGTTTTTTATTTTATTTTAAAATCACCATTCCTTATGATCACCTCAAATAAAGTTACTCCTAAAAGACATTATATTTCAAATATGTCACAGAGCGCTTGCTAAAAAAAGAAAAAAATCATATGAGCATGCAGTTTTTTATTTTATTTTAAAATCACCATTCCTTATGATCACCTCAAATAAAGTTACTCCTAAAAGACATTATATTTCAAATATGTCACAGAGCGCTTGCTAAAAAAAGAAAAAAATCATATGAGCATGCAGTTTTTTATTTTATTTTAAAATCACCATTCCTTATGATCACCTCAAATAAAGTTACTCCTAAAAGACATTATATTTCAAATATGTCTCAGAGCGCTTGCTAAAAAAAGAAAAAAAACATATGAGCATGCAGTTTTTTATTTTATTTTAAAATCACCATTCCTTATGATCACCTCAAATAAAGTTACTCCTAAAAGACATTATATTTCAAATATGTCACAGAGCGCTTGCTAAAAAAAGAAAAAAATCATATGAGCATGCAGTTTTTTATTTTATTTTAAAATCACCATTCCTTATGATCACCTCAAATAAAGTTACTCCTAAAAGACATTATATTTCAAATATGTCACAGAGCGCTTGCTAAAAAAAGAAAAAAATCATATGAGCATGCAGTTTTTTATTTTATTTTAAAATCACCATTCCTTATGATCACCTCAAATAAAGTTACTCCTAAAAGACATTATATTTCAAATATGTCACAGAGCGCTTGCTAAAAAAAGAAAAAAATCATATGAGCATGCAGTTTTTTATTTTATTTTAAAATCACCATTCCTTATGATCACCTCAAATAAAGTTACTCCTAAAAGACATTATATTTCAAATATGTCACAGAGCGCTTGCTAAAAAAAGAAAAAAATCATATGAGCATGCAGTTTTTTATTTTA
Source organism: Acanthosepion esculentum (assembly GCA_964036315.1). Lineage (NCBI taxonomy): Eukaryota > Metazoa > Mollusca > Cephalopoda > Sepiida > Sepiidae > Acanthosepion > Acanthosepion esculentum. Next base: position 87,006,165 of record OZ038479.1, read on the forward strand.
TTTTAAAATCACCATTCCTTATGATCACCTCAAATAAAGTTACTCCTAAAAGACATTATATTTCAAATATGTCACAGAGCGCTTGCTAAAAAAAGAAAAAAATCATATGAGCATGCAGTTTTTTATTTTATTTTAAAATCACCATTCCTTATGATCACCTCAAATAAAGTTACTCCTAAAAGACATTATATTTCAAATATGTCTCAGAGCGCTTGCTAAAAAAAGAAAAAAAACATATGAGCATGCAGTTTTTTATTTTATTTTAAAATCACCATTCCTTATGATCACCTCAAATAAAGTTACTCCTAAAAGACATTATATTTCAAATATGTCACAGAGCGCTTGCTAAAAAAAGAAAAAAATCATATGAGCATGCAGTTTTTTATTTTATTTTAAAATCACCATTCCTTATGATCACCTCAAATAAAGTTACTCCTAAAAGACATTATATTTCAAATATGTCACAGAGCGCTTGCTAAAAAAAGAAAAAAATCATATGAGCATGCAGTTTTTTATTTTATTTTAAAATCACCATTCCTTATGATCACCTCAAATAAAGTTACTCCTAAAAGACATTATATTTCAAATATGTCACAGAGCGCTTGCTAAAAAAAGAAAAAAATCATATGAGCATGCAGTTTTTTATTTTATTTTAAAATCACCATTCCTTATGATCACCTCAAATAAAGTTACTCCTAAAAGACATTATATTTCAAATATGTCACAGAGCGCTTGCTAAAAAAAGAAAAAAATCATATGAGCATGCAGTTTTTTATTTTATTTTAAAATCACCATTCCTTATGATCACCTCAAATAAAGTTACTCCTAAAAGACATTATATTTCAAATATGTCACAGAGCGCTTGCTAAAAAAAGAAAAAAATCATATGAGCATGCAGTTTTTTATTTTATTTTAAAATCACCATTCCTTATGATCACCTCAAATAAAGTTACTCCTAAAAGACATTATATTTCAAATATGTCACAGAGCGCTTGCTAAAAAAAGAAAAAAATCATATGAGCATGCAGTTTTTTATTTTATTTTAAAATCACCATTCCTTATGATCACCTCAAATAAAGTTACTCCTAAAAGACATTATATTTCAAATATGTCACAGAGCGCTTGCTAAAAAAAGAAAAAAATCATATGAGCATGCAGTTTTTTATTTTATTTTAAAATCACCATTCCTTATGATCACCTCAAATAAAGTTACTCCTAAAAGACATTATATTTCAAATATGTCACAGAGCGCTTGCTAAAAAAAGAAAAAAATCATATGAGCATGCAGTTTTTTATTTTATTTTAAAATCACCATTCCTTATGATCACCTCAAATAAAGTTACTCCTAAAAGACATTATATTTCAAATATGTCACAGAGCGCTTGCTAAAAAAAGAAAAAAATCATATGAGCATGCAGTTTTTTATTTTATTTTAAAATCACCATTCCTTATGATCACCTCAAATAAAGTTACTCCTAAAAGACATTATATTTCAAATATGTCTCAGAGCGCTTGCTAAAAAAAGAAAAAAAACATATGAGCATGCAGTTTTTTATTTTATTTTAAAATCACCATTCCTTATGATCACCTCAAATAAAGTTACTCCTAAAAGACATTATATTTCAAATATGTCACAGAGCGCTTGCTAAAAAAAGAAAAAAATCATATGAGCATGCAGTTTTTTATTTTATTTTAAAATCACCATTCCTTATGATCACCTCAAATAAAGTTACTCCTAAAAGACATTATATTTCAAATATGTCACAGAGCGCTTGCTAAAAAAAGAAAAAAATCATATGAGCATGCAGTTTTTTATTTTATTTTAAAATCACCATTCCTTATGATCACCTCAAATAAAGTTACTCCTAAAAGACATTATATTTCAAATATGTCACAGAGCGCTTGCTAAAAAAAGAAAAAAATCATATGAGCATGCAGTTTTTTATTTTATTTTAAAATCACCATTCCTTATGATCACCTCAAATAAAGTTACTCCTAAAAGACATTATATTTCAAATATGTCACAGAGCGCTTGCTAAAAAAAGAAAAAAATCATATGAGCATGCAGTTTTTTATTTTATTTTAAAATCACCATTCCTTATGATCACCTCAAATAAAGTTACTCCTAAAAGACATTATATTTCAAATATGTCACAGAGCGCTTGCTAAAAAAAGAAAAAAAACATATGAGCATGCAGTTTTTTATTTTATTTTAAAATCACCATTCCTTATGATCACCTCAAATAAAGTTACTCCTAAAAGACATTATATTTCAAATATGTCACAGAGCGCTTGCTAAAAAAAGAAAAAAAACATATGAGCATGCAGTTTTTTATTTTATTTTAAAATCACCATTCCTTATGATCACCTCAAATAAAGTTACTCCTAAAAGACATTATATTTCAAATATGTCACAGAGCGCTTGCTAAAAAAAGAAAAAAATCATATGAGCATGCAGTTTTTTATTTTATTTTAAAATCACCATTCCTTATGATCACCTCAAATAAAGTTACTCCTAAAAGACATTATATTTCAAATATGTCACAGAGCGCTTGCTAAAAAAAGAAAAAAAACATATGAGCATGCAGTTTTTTATTTTATTTTAAAATCACCATTCCTTATGATCACCTCAAATAAAGTTACTCCTAAAAGACATTATATTTCAAATATGTCACAGAGCGCTTGCTAAAAAAAGAAAAAAATCATATGAGCATGCAGTTTTTTATTTTCTTTTAAAATCACCATTCCTTATGATCACCTCAAATAAAGTTACTCCTAAAAGACATTATATTTCAAATATGTCACAGAGCGCTTGCTAAAAAAAGAAAAAAAACATATGAGCATGCAGTTTTTTATTTTCTTTTAAAATCACCATTCCTTATGATCACCTCAAATAAAGTTACTCCTAAAAGACATTATATTTCAAATATGTCACAGAGCGCTTGCTAAAAAAAGAAAAAAATCATATGAGCATGCAGTTTTTTATTTTATTTTAAAATCACCATTCCTTATGATCACCTCAAATAAAGTTACTCCTAAAAGACATTATATTTCAAATATGTCACAGAGCGCTTGCTAAAAAAAGAAAAAAAACATATGAGCATGCAGTTTTTTATTTTCTTTTAAAATCACCATTCCTTATGATCACCTCAAATAAAGTTACTCCTAAAAGACATTATATTTCAAATATGTCACAGAGCGCTTGCTAAAAAAAGAAAAAAATCATATGAGCATGCAGTTTTTTATTTTATTTTAAAATCACCATTCCTTATGATCACCTCAAATAAAGTTACTCCTAAAAGACATTATATTTCAAATATGTCACAGAGCGCTTGCTAAAAAAAGAAAAAAATCATATGAGCATGCAGTTTTTTATTTTATTTTAAAATCACCATTCCTTATGATCACCTCAAATAAAGTTACTCCTAAAAGACATTATATTTCAAATATGTCACAGAGCGCTTGCTAAAAAAAGAAAAAAATCATATGAGCATGCAGTTTTTTATTTTATTTTAAAATCACCATTCCTTATGATCACCTCAAATAAAGTTACTCCTAAAAGACATTATATTTCAAATATGTCACAGAGCGCTTGCTAAAAAAAGAAAAAAAACATATGAGCATGCAGTTTTTTATTTTCTTTTAAAATCACCATTCCTTATGATCACCTCAAATAAAGTTACTCCTAAAAGACATTATATTTCAAATATGTCACAGAGCGCTTGCTAAAAAAAGAAAAAAATCATATGAGCATGCAGTTTTTTATTTTATTTTAAAATCACCATTCCTTATGATCACCTCAAATAAAGTTACTCCTAAAAGACATTATATTTCAAATATGTCACAGAGCGCTTGCTAAAAAAAGAAAAAAATCATATGAGCATGCAGTTTTTTATTTTATTTTAAAATCACCATTCCTTATGATCACCTCAAATAAAGTTACTCCTAAAAGACATTATATTTCAAATATGTCACAGAGCGCTTGCTAAAAAAAGAAAAAAAACATATGAGCATGCAGTTTTTTATTTTCTTTTAAAATCACCATTCCTTATGATCACCTCAAATAAAGTTACTCCTAAAAGACATTATATTTCAAATATGTCACAGAGCGCTTGCTAAAAAAAGAAAAAAATCATATGAGCATGCAGTTTTTTATTTTATTTTAAAATCACCATTCCTTATGATCACCTCAAATAAAGTTACTCCTAAAAGACATTATATTTCAAATATGTCACAGAGCGCTTGCTAAAAAAAGAAAAAAATCATATGAGCATGCAGTTTTTTATTTTATTTTAAAATCACCATTCCTTATGATCACCTCAAATAAAGTTACTCCTAAAAGACATTATATTTCAAATATGTCACAGAGCGCTTGCTAAAAAAAGAAAAAAATCATATGAGCATGCAGTTTTTTATTTTATTTTAAAATCACCATTCCTTATGATCACCTCAAATAAAGTTACTCCTAAAAGACATTATATTTCAAATATGTCACAGAGCGCTTGCTAAAAAAAGAAAAAAAACATATGAGCATGCAGTTTTTTATTTTATTTTAAAATCACCATTCCTTATGATCACCTCAAATAAAGTTACTCCTAAAAGACATTATATTTCAAATATGTCACAGAGCGCTTGCTAAAAAAAGAAAAAAATCATATGAGCATGCAGTTTTTTATTTTATTTTAAAATCACCATTCCTTATGATCACCTCAAATAAAGTTACTCCTAAAAGACATTATATTTCAAATATGTCACAGAGCGCTTGCTAAAAAAAGAAAAAAATCATATGAGCATGCAGTTTTTTATTTTATTTTAAAATCACCATTCCTTATGATCACCTCAAATAAAGTTACTCCTAAAAGACATTATATTTCAAATATGTCACAGAGCGCTTGCTAAAAAAAGAAAAAAATCATATGAGCATGCAGTTTTTTATTTTATTTTAAAATCACCATTCCTTATGATCACCTCAAATAAAGTTACTCCTAAAAGACATTATATTTCAAATATGTCACAGAGCGCTTGCTAAAAAAAGAAAAAAATCATATGAGCATGCAGTTTTTTATTTTATTTTAAAATCACCATTCCTTATGATCACCTCAAATAAAGTTACTCCTAAAAGACATTATATTTCAAATATGTCACAGAGCGCTTGCTAAAAAAAGAAAAAAATCATATGAGCATGCAGTTTTTTATTTTATTTTAAAATCACCATTCCTTATGATCACCTCAAATAAAGTTACTCCTAAAAGACATTATATTTCAAATATGTCACAGAGCGCTTGCTAAAAAAAGAAAAAAATCATATGAGCATGCAGTTTTTTATTTTATTTTAAAATCACCATTCCTTATGATCACCTCAAATAAAGTTACTCCTAAAAGACATTATATTTCAAATATGTCACAGAGCGCTTGCTAAAAAAAGAAAAAAATCATATGAGCATGCAGTTTTTTATTTTATTTTAAAATCACCATTCCTTATGATCACCTCAAATAAAGTTACTCCTAAAAGACATTATATTTCAAATATGTCACAGAGCGCTTGCTAAAAAAAGAAAAAAAACATATGAGCATGCAGTTTTTTATTTTATTTTAAAATCACCATTCCTTATGATCACCTCAAATAAAGTTACTCCTAAAAGACATTATATTTCAAATATGTCACAGAGCGCTTGCTAAAAAAAGAAAAAAATCATATGAGCATGCAGTTTTTTATTTTATTTTAAAATCACCATTCCTTATGATCACCTCAAATAAAGTTACTCCTAAAAGACATTATATTTCAAATATGTCACAGAGCGCTTGCTAAAAAAAGAAAAAAATCATATGAGCATGCAGTTTTTTATTTTATTTTAAAATCACCATTCCTTATGATCACCTCAAATAAAGTTACTCCTAAAAGACATTATATTTCAAATATGTCACAGAGCGCTTGCTAAAAAAAGAAAAAAATCATATGAGCATGCAGTTTTTTATTTTATTTTAAAATCACCATTCCTTATGATCACCTCAAATAAAGTTACTCCTAAAAGACATTATATTTCAAATATGTCACAGAGCGCTTGCTAAAAAAAGAAAAAAATCATATGAGCATGCAGTTTTTTATTTTATTTTAAAATCACCATTCCTTATGATCACCTCAAATAAAGTTACTCCTAAAAGACATTATATTTCAAATATGTCACAGAGCGCTTGCTAAAAAAAGAAAAAAATCATATGAGCATGCAGTTTTTTATTTTCTTTTAAAATCACCATTCCTTATGATCACCTCAAATAAAGTTACTCCTAAAAGACATTATATTTCAAATATGTCACAGAGCGCTTGCTAAAAAAAGAAAAAAATCATATGAGCATGCAGTTTTTTATTTTATTTTAAAATCACCATTCCTTATGATCACCTCAAATAAAGTTACTCCTAAAAGACATTATATTTCAAATATGTCACAGAGCGCTTGCTAAAAAAAGAAAAAAATCATATGAGCATGCAGTTTTTTATTTTATTTTAAAATCACCATTCCTTATGATCACCTCAAATAAAGTTACTCCTAAAAGACATTATATTTCAAATATGTCTCAGAGCGCTTGCTAAAAAAAGAAAAAAACCATATGAGCATGCAGTTTTTTATTTTCTTTTAAAATCACCATTCCTTATGATCACCTCAAATAAAGTTACTCCTAAAAGACATTATATTTCAAATATGTCTCAGAGCGCTTGCTAAAAAAAGAAAAAAAACATATGAGCATGCAGTTTTTTATTTTCTTTTAAAATCACCATTCCTTATGATCACCTCAAATAAAGTTACTCCTAAAAGACATTATATTTCAAATATGTCACAGAGCGCTTGCTAAAAAAAGAAAAAAATCATATGAGCATGCAGTTTTTTATTTTATTTTAAAATCACCATTCCTTATGATCACCTCAAATAAAGTTACTCCTAAAAGACATTATATTTCAAATAAGAAGCATGAGTTTTTTATTTTCTTTTAAAATCACCATTCCTTATGATCACCACAGAGCGCTTGCTAAAAAAAGAAAAAAATCATATGAGCATGCAGTTTTTTATTTTCTTTTAAAATCACCATTCCTTATGATCACCTCAAATAAAGTTACTCCTAAAAGACATTATATTTCAAATATGTCACAGAGCGCTTGCTAAAAAAAGAAAAAAATCATATGAGCATGCAGTTTTTTATTTTATTTTAAAATCACCATTCCTTATGATCACCTCAAATAAAGTTACTCCTAAAAGACATTATATTTCAAATATGTCTCAGAGCGCTTGCTAAAAAAAGAAAAAAAACATATGACTCAAATAAAGTTACTCCTAAAAGACATTATATTTCAAATATGTCTCAGAGCGCTTGCTAAAAAAAGAAAAAAACATATGAGCATGCAGTTTTTTATTTTCTTTTAAAATCACCATTCCTTATGATCACCTCAAATAAAGTTACTCCTAAAAGACATTATATTTCAAATATGTCACAGAGCGCTTGCTAAAAAAAGAAAAAAATCATATGAGCATGCAGTTTTTTATTTTCTTTTAAAATCACCATTCCTTATGATCACCTCAAATAAAGTTACTCCTAAAAGACATTATATTTCAAATATGTCACAGAGCGCTTGCTAAAAAAGAAAAAAATCATATGAGCATGCAGTTTTTTATTTTCTTTTAAAATCACCATTCCTTATGATCACCTCAAATAAAGTTACTCCTAAAAGACATTATATTTCAAATATGTCTCAGAGCGCTTGCTAAAAAAAGAAAAAAAACATATGAGCATGCAGTTTTTTATTTTCTTTTAAAATCACCATTCCTTATGATCACCTCAAATAAAGTTACTCCTAAAAGACATTATATTTCAAATATGTCACAGAGCGCTTGCTAAAAAAAGAAAAAAATCATATGAGCATGCAGTTTTTTATTTTATTTTAAAATCACCATTCCTTATGATCACCTCAAATAAAGTTACTCCTAAAAGACATTATATTTCAAATATGTCTCAGAGCGCTTGCTAAAAAAAGAAAAAAAACATATGAGCATGCAGTTTTTTATTTTCTTTTAAAATCACCATTCCTTATGATCACCTCAAATAAAGTTACTCCTAAAAGACATTATATTTCAAATATGTCACAGAGCGCTTGCTAAAAAAAGAAAAAAATCATATGAGCATGCAGTTTTTTATTTTCTTTTAAAATCACCATTCCTTATGATCACCTCAAATAAAGTTACTCCTAAAAGACATTATATTTCAAATATGTCTCAGAGCGCTTGCTAAAAAAAGAAAAAAAACATATGAGCATGCAGTTTTTTATTTTCTTTTAAAATCACCATTCCTTATGATCACCTCAAATAAAGTTACTCCTAAAAGACATTATATTTCAAATATGTCACAGAGCGCTTGCTAAAAAAAGAAAAAATCATATGAGCATGCAGTTTTTTATTTTCTTTTAAAATCACCATTCCTTATGATCACCTCAAATAAAGTTACTCCTAAAAGACATTATATTTCAAATATGTCTCAGAGCGCTTGCTAAAAAAAGAAAAAAACATATGAGCATGCAGTTTTTTATTTTCTTTTAAAATCACCATTCCTTATGATCACCTCAAATAAAGTTACTCCTAAAAGACATTATATTTCAAATATGTCACAGAGCGCTTGCTAAAAAAGAAAAAAATCATATGAGCATGCAGTTTTTTATTTTCTTTTAAAATCACCATTCCTTATGATCACCTCAAATAAAGTTACTCCTAAAAGACATTATATTTCAAATATGTCACAGAGCGCTTGCTAAAAAAAGAAAAAAATCATATGAGCATGCAGTTTTTTATTTTCTTTTAAAATCACCATTCCTTATGATCACCTCAAATAAAGTTACTCCTAAAAGACATTATATTTCAAATATGTCTCAGAGCGCTTGCTAAAAAAAGAAAAAAACATATGAGCATGCAGTTTTTTATTTTCTTTTAAAATCACCATTCCTTATGATCACCTCAAATAAAGTTACTCCTAAAAGACATTATATTTCAAATATGTCACAGAGCGCTTGCTAAAAAAAGAAAAAAATCATATGAGCATGCAGTTTTTTATTTTCTTTTAAAATCACCATTCCTTATGATCACCTCAAATAAAGTTACTCCTAAAAGACATTATATTTCAAATATGTCTCAGAGCGCTTGCTAAAAAAAGAAAAAAAACATATGAGCATGCAGTTTTTTATTTTCTTTTAAAATCACCATTCCTTATGATCACCTCAAATAAAGTTACTCCTAAAAGACATTATATTTCAAATATGTCACAGAGCGCTTGCTAAAAAAAGAAAAAAATCATATGAGCATGCAGTTTTTTATTTTCTTTTAAAATCACCATTCCTTATGATCACCTCAAATAAAGTTACTCCTAAAAGACATTATATTTCAAATATGTCACAGAGCGCTTGCTAAAAAAAGAAAAAAATCATATGAGCATGCAGTTTTTTATTTTCTTTTAAATCACCATTCCTTATGATCACCTCAAATAAAGTTACTCCTAAAAGACATTATATTTCAAATATGTCTCAGAGCGCTTGCTAAAAAAAGAAAAAAAACATATGAGCATGCAGTTTTTTATTTTCTTTTAAAATCACCATTCCTTATGATCACCTCAAATAAAGTTACTCCTAAAAGACATTATATTTCAAATATGTCACAGAGCGCTTGCTAAAAAAAGAAAAAAATCATATGAGCATGCAGTTTTTTATTTATTTTAAATCACCATTCCTTATGATCACCTCAAATAAAGTTACTCCTAAAAGACATTATATTTCAAATATGTCACAGAGCGCTTGCTAAAAAAAGAAAAAAAAACATATGAGCATGCAGTTTTTTATTTTCTTTTAAAATCACCATTCCTTATGATCACCTCAAATAAAGTTACTCCTAAAAGACATTATATTTCAAATATGTCACAGAGCGCTTGCTAAAAAAGAAAAAAATCATATGAGCATGCAGTTTTTTATTTTCTTTTAAAATCACCATTCCTTATGATCACCTCAAATAAAGTTACTCCTAAAAGACATTATATTTCAAATATGTCACAGAGCGCTTGCTAAAAAAGAAAAAAAACATATGAGCATGCAGTTTTTTATTTTCTTTTAAAATCACCATTCCTTATGATCACCTCAAATAAAGTTACTCCTAAAAGACATTATATTTCAAATATGTCACAGAGCGCTTGCTAAAAAAAGAAAAAAAACATATGAGCATGCAGTTTTTTATTTTCTTTTAAAATCACCATTCCTTATGATCACCTCAAATAAAGTTACTCCTAAAAGACATTATATTTCAAATATGTCACAGAGCGCTTGCTAAAAAAAGAAAAAAAACATATGAGCATGCAGTTTTTTATTTTCTTTTAAAATCACCATTCCTTATGATCACCTCAAATAAAGTTACTCCTAAAAGACATTATATTTCAAATATGTCACAGAGCGCTTGCTAAAAAAAGAAAAAAAACATATGAGCATGCAGTTTTTTATTTTCTTTTAAAATCACCATTCCTTATGATCACCTCAAATAAAGTTACTCCTAAAAGACATTATATTTCAAATATGTCACAGAGCGCTTGCTAAAAAAAGAAAAAAACATATGAGCATGCAGTTTTTTATTTTCTTTTAAAATCACCATTCCTTATGATCACCTCAAATAAAGTTACTCCTAAAAGACATTATATTTCAAATATGTCACAGAGCGCTTGCTAAAAAAAGAAAAAAATCATATGAGCATGCAGTTTTTTATTTTATTTTAAAATCACCATTCCTTATGATCACCTCAAATAAAGTTACTCCTAAAAGACATTATATTTCAAATATGTCACAGAGCGCTTGCTAAAAAAAGAAAAAAATCATATGAGCATGCAGTTTTTTATTTTATTTTAAAATCACCATTCCTTATGATCACCTCAAATAAAGTTACTCCTAAAAGACATTATATTTCAAATATGTCACAGAGCGCTTGCTAAAAAAAGAAAAAAAACATATGAGCATGCAGTTTTTTATTTTATTTTAAAATCACCATTCCTTATGATCACCTCAAATAAAGTTACTCCTAAAAGACATTATATTTCAAATATGTCACAGAGCGCTTGCTAAAAAAAGAAAAAAATCATATGAGCATGCAGTTTTTTATTTTATTTTAAAATCACCATTCCTTATGATCACCTCAAATAAAGTTACTCCTAAAAGACATTATATTTCAAATATGTCACAGAGCGCTTGCTAAAAAAAGAAAAAAATCATATGAGCATGCAGTTTTTTATTTATTTTAAAATCACCATTCCTTATGATCACCTCAAATAAAGTTACTCCTAAAAGACATTATATTTCAAATATGTCACAGAGCGCTTGCTAAAAAAAGAAAAAAATCATATGAGCATGCAGTTTTTTATTTTATTTTAAAATCACCATTCCTTATGATCACCTCAAATAAAGTTACTCCTAAAAGACATTATATTTCAAATATGTCACAGAGCGCTTGCTAAAAAAAGAAAAAAATCATATGAGCATGCAGTTTTTTATTTTATTTTAAAATCACCATTCCTTATGATCACCTCAAATAAAGTTACTCCTAAAAGACATTATATTTCAAATATGTCACAGAGCGCTTGCTAAAAAAAGAAAAAAATCATATGAGCATGCAGTTTTTTATTTATTTTAAAATCACCATTCTTATGATCACCTCAAGATAAGTTACTCCTAAAAGACATTATATTTCAAATATGTCACAGAGCGCTTGCTAAAAAAGAAAAAAATCATTATGAGCATGCAGTTTTTTATTTTATTTTAAAATCACCATTCCTTA
>OZ038479.1:87018201-87058201 GCA_964036315.1 Acanthosepion esculentum
AGAAGGAAACCCTGAATTCAAACCTTCATAAATAATAGGGCAAATTTGGGAACTACTACTTTGGTTGGGCAACAGTCTAGAAGGAAAACCCTGAATTCAAACCTTCATAAATAATAGGGCAAATTTGGGAACTACTACTTTGGTTGGGCAACAGTCTAGAAGGAAAACCCTGAATTCAAACCTTCATAAATAATAGGGCAAATTTGGGAACTACTACTTTGGTTGGGCAACAGTCTAGAAGGAAAACCCTGAATTCAAACCTTCATAAATAATAGGGCAAATTTGGGAACTACTACTTTGGTTGGGCAACAGTCTAGAAGGAAAACCCTGAATTCAAACCTTCATAAATAATAGGGCAAATTGGGAACTACTACTTTGGTTGGGCAACAGTCTAGAAGGAAAACCCTGAATTCAAACCTTCATAAATAATAGGGCAAATTTGGGAACTACTACCTTTGGTTGGGCAACAGTCTAGAAGGAAAACCCTGAATTCAAACCTTCATAAATAATAGGGCAAATTTGGGAACTACTACTTTGGTTGGGCAACAGTCTAGAAGGAAAACCCTGAATTCAAACCTTCATAAATAATAGGGCAAATTTGGGAACTACTGACTTTGTTGGGCAACAGTCTAGAAGGAAAACCCTGAATTCAAACCTTCATAAATAATAGGGCAAATTTGGGAACTACTACTTTGGTTGGGCAACAGTCTAGAAGGAAAACCCTGAATTCAAACCTTCATAAATAATAGGGCAAATTTGGGAACTACTACTTTGGTTGGGCAACAGTCTAGAAGGAAAACCCTGAATTCAAACCTTCATAAATAATAGGGCAAATTTGGGAACTACTACTTTGGTTGGGCAACAGTCTAGAAGGAAAACCCTGAATTCAAACCTTCATAAATAATAGGGCAAATTTGGGAACTACTACTTTGGTTGGGCAACAGTCTAGAAGGAAAACCCTGAATTCAAACCTTCATAAATAATAGGGCAAATTTGGGAACTACTACTTTGGTTGGGCAACAGTCTAGAAGGAAAACCCTGAATTCAAACCTTCATAAATAATAGGGCAAATTTGGGAACTACTACTTTGGTTGGGCAACAGTCTAGAAGGAAAACCCTGAGAACTACTACTTTGGTTGGGCAACAGTCTAGAAGGAAAACCCTGAATTCAAACCTTCATAAATAATAGGGCAAATTTGGGAACTACTACTTTGGTTGGGCAACAGTCTAGAAGGAAAACCCTGAATTCAAACCTTCATAAATAATAGGGCAAATTTGGGAACTACTACTTTGGTTGGGCAACAGTCTAGAAGGAAAACCCTGAATTCAAACCTTCATAAATAATAGGGCAAATTTGGGAACTACTACTTTGGTTGGGCAACAGTCTAGAAGGAAAACCCTGAATTCAAACCTTCATAAATAATAGGGCAAATTTGGGAACTACTGACTTTGATTGGGCAACAGTCTAGAAGGAAAACCCTGAATTCAAACCTTCATAAATAATAGGGCAAATTTGGGAACTACTGCCTTGATTGGGCAACAGTCTAGAAGGAAAACCCTGAATTCAAACCTTCATAAATAATAGGGCAAATTTGGGAACTACTACTTTGGTTGGGCAACAGTCTAGAAGGAAAACCCTGAATTCAAACCTTCATAAATAATAGGGCAAATTTGGGAACTACTACTTTGGTTGGGCAACAGTCTAGAAGGAAAACCCTGAATTCAAACCTTCATAAATAATAGGGCAAATTTGGGAACTACTACTTTGGTTGGGCAACAGTCTAGAAGGAAAACCCTGAATTCAAACCTTCATAAATAATAGGGCAAATTTGGGAACTACTACTTTGGTTGGGCAACAGTCTAGAAGGAAAACCCTGAATTCAAACCTTCATAAATAATAGGGCAAATTTGGGAACTACTACTTTTGGTTGGGCAACAGTCTAGAAGGAAAACCCTGAATTCAAACCTTCATAAATAATAGGGCAAATTTGGGAACTACTACTTTGGTTGGGCAACAGTCTAGAAGGAAAACCCTGAATTCAAACCTTCATAAATAATAGGGCAAATTTGGGAACTACTACTTTGGTTGGGCAACAGTCTAGAAGGAAAACCCTGAATTCAAACCTTCATAAATAATAGGGCAAATTTGGGAACTACTACTTTGGTTGGGCAACAGTCTAGAAGGAAAACCCTGAATTCAAACCTTCATAAATAATAGGGCAAATTTGGGAACTACTACTTTGGTTGGCAACAGTCTAGAAGGAAAACCCTGAATTCAAACCTTCATAAATAATGGGGCAAATTTGGGAACTACTACTTTGGTTGGGCAACAGTCTAGAAGGAAAACCCTGAATTCAAACCTTCATAAATAATAGGGCAAATTTGGGAACTACTACTTTGGTTGGGCAACAGTCTAGAAGGAAAACCCTGAATTCAAACCTTCATAAATAATAGGGCAAATTTTAGAAGGAAAACCCTGAATTCAGGGCAAATTTGGGAACTACTGCCTTGATTGGGCAACAGTCTAGAAGGAAAACCCTGAATTCAAACCTTCATAAATAATAGGGCAAATTTGGGAACTACTGCCTTGATTGGGCAACAGTCTAGAAGGAAAACCCTGAATTCAAACCTTCATAAATAATAGGGCAAATTTGGGAACTACTGCCTTGATTGGGCAACAGTCTAGAAGGAAAACCCTGAATTCAAACCTTCATAAATAATAGGGCAAATTTGGGAACTACTACCTTGATTTGGGCAACAGTCTAGAAGGAAAACCCTGAATTCAAACCTTCATAAATAATAGGGCAAATTTGGGAACTACTACTTTGGTTGGGCAACAGTCTAGAAGGAAAACCCTGAATTCAAACCTTCATAAATAATAGGGCAAATTTGGGAACTACTACTTTGGTTGGGCAACAGTCTAGAAGGAAAACCCTGAATTCAAACCTTCATGAATAATAGGGCAAATTTGGGAACTACTACTTTGGTTGGGCAACAGTCTAGAAGGAAAACCCTGAATTCAAACCTTCATAAATAATAGGGCAAATTTGGGAACTACTACTTTGGTTGGGCAACAGTCTAGAAGGAAAACCCTGAATTCAAACCTTCATAAATAATAGGGCAAATTTGGGAACTACTACTTTGGTTGGGCAACAGTCTAGAAGGAAAACCCTGAATTCAAACCTTCATAAATAATAGGGCAAATTTGGGAACTACTGCTTTGGTTGGGCAACAGTCTAGAAGGAAAACCCTGAATTCAAACCTTCATAAATAATAGGGCAAATTTGGGAACTACTGCCTTGATTGGGCAACAGTCTAGAAGGAAAACCCTGAATTCAAACCTTCATAAATAATAGGGCAAATTTGGGAACTACTACTTTGGTTGGGCAACAGTCTAGAAGGAAAACCCTGAATTCAAACCTTCATAAATAATAGGGCAAATTTGGGAACTACTACTTTGGTTGGGCAACAGTCTAGAAGGAAAACCCTGAATTCAAACCTTCATAAATAATAGGGCAAATTTGGGAACTACTACTTTGGTTGGGCAACAGTCTAGAAGGAAAACCCTGAATTCAAACCTTCATAAATAATAGGGCAAATTTGGGAACTACTGCCTTGATTGGGCAACAGTCTAGAAGGAAAACCCTGAATTCAAACCTTCATAAATAATGGGGCAAATTTGGGAACTACTACTTTGGTTGGGCAACAGTCTAGAAGGAAAACCCTGAATTCAAACCTTCATAAATAATAGGGCAAATTTGGGAACTACTACTTTGGTTGGGCAACAGTCTAGAAGGAAAACCCTGAATTCAAACCTTCATAAATAATAGGGCAAATTTGGGAACTACTGCCTTGATTGGGCAACAGTCTAGAAGGAAAACCCTGAATTCAAACCTTCATAAATAATAGGGCAAATTTGGGAACTACTGCCTTGATTGGGCAACAGTCTAGAAGGAAAACCCTGAATTCAAACCTTCATAAATAATAGGGCAAATTTGGGAACTACTACTTTGGTTGGGCAACAGTCTAGAAGGAAAACCCTGAATTCAAACCTTCATAAATAATAGGGCAAATTTGGGAACTACTGCCTTGATTGGGCAACAGTCTAGTAGGAAAACCCTGAATTCAAACCTTCATAAATAATAGGGCAAATTTGGGAACTACTACTTTGGTTGGGCAACAGTCTAGAAGGAAAACCCTGAATTCAAACCTTCATAAATAATAGGGCAAATTTGGGAACTACTACTTTGGTTGGGCAACAGTCTAGAAGGAAAACCCTGAATTCAAACCTTCATAAATAATAGGGCAAATTTGGGAACTACTACTTTGGTTGGGCAACAGTCTAGAAGGAAAACCCTGAATTCAAACCTTCATAAATAATAGGGCAAATTTGGGAACTACTACTTTGGTTGGGCAACAGTCTAGAAGGAAAACCCTGAATTCAAACCTTCATAAATAATAGGGCAAATTTGGGAACTACTACTTTGGTTGGGCAACAGTCTAGAAGGAAAACCCTGAATTCAAACCTTCATAAATAATAGGGCAAATTTGGGAACTACTACTTTGGTTGGGCAACAGTCTAGAAGGAAAACCCTGAATTCAAACCTTCATAAATAATAGGGCAAATTTGGGAACTACTACTTTGGTTGGGCAACAGTCTAGAAGGAAAACCCTGAATTCAAACCTTCATAAATAATAGGGCAAATTTGGGAACTACTGCCTTGATTGGGCAACAGTCTAGAAGGAAAACCCTGAATTCAAACCTTCATAAATAATAGGGCAAATTTGGGAACTACTACTTTGGTTGGGCAACAGTCTAGAAGGAAAACCCTGAATTCAAACCTTCATAAATAATAGGGCAAATTTGGGAACTACTACTTTGGTTGGGCAACA
This sequence comes from Acanthosepion esculentum, assembly GCA_964036315.1. Lineage (NCBI taxonomy): Eukaryota > Metazoa > Mollusca > Cephalopoda > Sepiida > Sepiidae > Acanthosepion > Acanthosepion esculentum. Next base: position 87,023,095 of record OZ038479.1, read on the forward strand.
GTCTAGAAGGAAAACCCTGAATTCAAACCTTCATAAATAATAGGGCAAATTTGGGAACTACTACTTTGGTTGGGCAACAGTCTAGAAGGAAAACCCTGAATTCAAACCTTCATAAATAATAGGGCAAATTTGGGAACTACTGCCTTGATTGGGCAACAGTCTAGAAGGAAAACCCTGAATTCAAACCTTCATAAATAATGGGGCAAATTTGGGAACTACTACTTTGGTTGGGCAACAGTCTAGAAGGAAAACCCTGAATTCAAACCTTCATAAATAATAGGGCAAATTTGGGAACTACTACTTTGGTTGGGCAACAGTCTAGAAGGAAAACCCTGAATTCAAACCTTCATAAATAATAGGGCAAATTTGGGAACTACTACTTTGGTTGGGCAACAGTCTAGAAGGAAAACCCTGAATTCAAACCTTCATAAATAATAGGGCAAATTTGGGAACTACTACTTTGGTTGGGCAACAGTCTAGAAGGAAAACCCTGAATTCAAACCTTCATAAATAATAGGGCAAATTTGGGAACTACTACTTTGGTTGGGCAACAGTCTAGAAGGAAAACCCTGAATTCAAACCTTCATAAATAATAGGGCAAATTTGGGAACTACTACTTTGGTTGGGCAACAGTCTAGAAGGAAAACCCTGAATTCAAACCTTCATAAATAATGGGGCAAATTTGGGAACTACTACTTTGGTTGGGCAACAGTCTAGAAGGAAAACCCTGAATTCAAACCTTCATAAATAATAGGGCAAATTTGGGAACTACTACTTTGGTTGGGCAACAGTCTAGAAGGAAAACCCTGAATTCAAACCTTCATAAATAATAGGGCAAATTTGGGAACTACTGCCTTGATTGGGCAACAGTCTAGAAGGAAAACCCTGAATTCAAACCTTCATAAATAATAGGGCAAATTTGGGAACTACTGCCTTGATTGTGCAACAGTCTAGAAGGAAAACCCTGAATTCAAACCTTCATAAATAATAGGGCAAATTTGGGAACTACTACTTTGGTTGGGCAACAGTCTAGAAGGAAAACCCTGAATTCAAACCTTCATAAATAATAGGGCAAATTTGGGAACTACTGCCTTGATTGGGCAACAGTCTAGTAGGAAAACCCTGAATTCAAACCTTCATAAATAATAGGGCAAATTTGGGAACTACTACTTTGGTTGGGCAACAGTCTAGAAGGAAAACCCTGAATTCAAACCTTCATAAATAATAGGGCAAATTTGGGAACTACTACTTTGGTTGGGCAACAGTCTAGAAGGAAAACCCTGAATTCAAACCTTCATAAATAATAGGGCAAATTTGGGAACTACTACTTTGGTTGGGCAACAGTCTAGAAGGAAAACCCTGAATTCAAACCTTCATAAATAATAGGGCAAATTTGGGAACTACTACTTTGGTTGGGCAACAGTCTAGAAGGAAAACCCTGAATTCAAACCTTCATAAATAATAGGGCAAATTTGGGAACTACTGCCTTGATTGGGCAACAGTCTAGAAGGAAAACCCTGAATTCAAACCTTCATAAATAATAGGGCAAATTTGGGAACTACTACTTTGGTTGGGCAACAGTCTAGAAGGAAAACCCTGAATTCAAACCTTCATAAATAATAGGGCAAATTTGGGAACTACTACTTTGGTTGGGCAACAGTCTAGAAGGAAAACCCTGAATTCAAACCTTCATAAATAATAGGGCAAATTTGGGAACTACTACTTTGGTTGGGCAACAGTCTAGAAGGAAAACCCTGAATTCAAACCTTCATAAATAATAGGGCAAATTTGGGAACTACTGCCTTGATTGGGCAACAGTCTAGAAGGAAAACCCTGAATTCAAACCTTCATAAATAATAGGGCAAATTTGGGAACTACTACTTTGGTTGGGCAACAGTCTAGAAGGAAAACCCTGAATTCAAACCTTCATAAATAATAGGGCAAATTTGGGAACTACTACTTTGGTTGGGCAACAGTCTAGAAGGAAAACCCTGAATTCAAACCTTCATAAATAATAGGGCAAATTTGGGAACTACTACTTTGGTTGGGCAACAGTCTAGAAGGAAAACCCTGAATTCAAACCTTCATAAATAATAGGGCAAATTTGGGAACTACTACTTTGGTTGGGCAACAGTCTAGAAGGAAAACCCTGAATTCAAACCTTCATAAATAATAGGGCAAATTTGGGAACTACTACTTTGGTTGGGCAACAGTCTAGAAGGAAAACCCTGAATTCAAACCTTCATAAATAATAGGGCAAATTTGGGAACTACTGCCTTGATTGGGCAACAGTCTAGAAGGAAAACCCTGAATTCAAACCTTCATAAATAATAGGGCAAATTTGGGAACTACTGCCTTGATTGGGCAACAGTGTGGAAGGAAAACCCTGAATTCAAACCTTCATAAATAATAGGGCAAATTTGGGAACTACTACTTTGGTTGGGCAACAGTCTAGAAGGAAAACCCTGAATTCAAACCTTCATAAATAATAGGGCAAATTTGGGAACTACTACTTTGGTTGGGCAACAGTCTAGAAGGAAAACCCTGAATTCAAACCTTCATAAATAATAGGGCAAATTTGGGAACTACTGCCTTGATTGGGCAACAGTCTAGAAGGAAAACCCTGAATTTAAACCTTCATAAATAATAGGGCAAATTTGGGAACTACTACCTTGGTTGGGCAACAGTCTAGAAGGAAAACCCTAAATTTAAACCTTCATAAATAATAGGGCAAATTTGGGAACTACTGCCTTGATTGGGCAACAATCTATAAAGAAAACCCTGAATTCAAACCTTCATAAATAATAGGGCAAATTTGGGAACTACTACTTTGGTTGGGCAACAGTCTAGAAGGAAAACCCTGAATTCAAACCTTCATAAATAATAGGGCAAATTTGGGAACTACTACTTTGGTTGGGCAACAGTCTAGAAGGAAAACCCTGAATTCAAACCTTCATAAATAATAGGGCAAATTTGGGAACTACTACTTTGGTTGGGCAACAGTCTAGAAGGAAAACCCTGAATTCAAACCTTCATAAATAATAGGGCAAATTTGGGAACTACTGCCTTGATTGGGCAACAGTCTAGAAGGAAAACCCTGAATTCAAACCTTCATAAATAATAGGGCAAATTTGGGAACTACTACTTTGGTTGGGCAACAGTCTAGAAGGAAAACCCTGAATTCAAACCTTCATAAATAATAGGGCAAATTTGGGAACTACTACTTTGGTTGGGCAACAGTCTAGAAGGAAAACCCTGAATTCAAACCTTCATAAATAATAGGGCAAATTTGGGAACTACTACTTTGGTTGGGCAACAGTCTAGAAGGAAAACCCTGAATTCAAACCTTCATAAATAATAGGGCAAATTTGGGAACTACTGCCTTGATTGGGCAACAGTCTAGAAGGAAAACCCTGAATTCAAACCTTCATAAATAATAGGGCAAATTTGGGAACTACTACTTTGGTTGGGCAACAGTCTAGAAGGAAAACCCTGAATTCAAACCTTCATAAATAATAGGGCAAATTTGGGAACTACTACTTTGGTTGGGCAACAGTCTAGAAGGAAAACCCTGAATTCAAACCTTCATAAATAATAGGGCAAATTTGGGAACTACTACTTTGGTTGGGCAACAGTCTAGAAGGAAAACCCTGAATTCAAACCTTCATAAATAATAGGGCAAATTTGGGAACTACTACTTTGGTTGGGCAACAGTCTAGAAGGAAAACCCTGAATTCAAACCTTCATAAATAATAGGGCAAATTTGGGAACTACTACTTTGGTTGGGCAACAGTCTAGAAGGAAAACCCTGAATTCAAACCTTCATAAATAATAGGGCAAATTTGGGAACTACTGCCTTGATTGGGCAACAGTCTAGAAGGAAAACCCTGAATTCAAACCTTCATAAATAATAGGGCAAATTTGGGAACTACTGCCTTGATTGGGCAACAGTGTGGAAGGAAAACCCTGAATTCAAACCTTCATAAATAATAGGGCAAATTTGGGAACTACTACTTTGGTTGGGCAACAGTCTAGAAGGAAAACCCTGAATTCAAACCTTCATAAATAATAGGGCAAATTTGGGAACTACTACTTTGGTTGGGCAACAGTCTAGAAGGAAAACCCTGAATTCAAACCTTCATAAATAATAGGGCAAATTTGGGAACTACTGCCTTGATTGGGCAACAGTCTAGAAGGAAAACCCTGAATTTAAACCTTCATAAATAATAGGGCAAATTTGGGAACTACTACCTTGGTTGGGCAACAGTCTAGAAGGAAAACCCTAAATTTAAACCTTCATAAATAATAGGGCAAATTTGGGAACTACTGCCTTGATTGGGCAACAATCTATAAAGAAAACCCTGAATTTAAACCTTCATAAATAATAGGGCTAATTTGGGAACTACTACCTTGATTGGGCAACAGTCTAGAAGGAAAACCCTGAATTCAAACCTTCATAAATAATAGGGCTAATTTGGGAACTACTGCCTTGATTGGGCAACAGTCTAGAAGGAAAACCCTGAATTCAAACCTTCATAAATAATAGGGCAAATTTGGGAACTACTACTTTGGTTGGGCAACAGTCTAGAAGGAAAACCCTGAATTCAAACCTTCATAAATAATAGGGCAAATTTGGGAACTACTACTTTGGTTGGGCAACAGTCTAGAAGGAAAACCCTGAATTCAAACCTTCATAAATAATAGGGCAAATTTGGGAACTACTACTTTGGCTGGGCAACAGTCTAGAAGGAAAACCCTGAATTCAAACCTTCATAAATAATAGGGCAAATTTGGGAACTACTGCCTTGATTGGGCAACAGTCTAGAAGGAAAACCCTGAATTCAAACCTTCATAAATAATAGGGCAAATTTGGGAACTACTACTTTGGTTGGGCAACAGTCTAGAAGGAAAACCCTGAATTCAAACCTTCATAAATAATAGGGCAAATTTGGGAACTACTACTTTGGTTGGGCAACAGTCTAGAAGGAAAACCCTGAATTCAAACCTTCATAAATAATAGGGCAAATTTGGGAACTACTACTTTGGTTGGGCAACAGTCTAGAAGGAAAACCCTGAATTCAAACCTTCATAAATAATAGGGCAAATTTGGGAACTACTGCCTTGATTGGGCAACAGTCTAGAAGGAAAACCCTGAATTTAAACCTTCATAAATAATAGGGCAAATTTGGGAACTACTACCTTGGTTGGGCAACAGTCTAGAAGGAAAACCCTAAATTGAAACCTTCATAAATAATAGGGCAAATTTGGGAACTACTGCCTTGATTGGGCAACAATCTATAAAGAAAACCCTGAATTTAAACCTTCATAAATAATAGGGCTAATTTGGGAACTACTACCTTGATTGGGCAACAGTCTAGAAGGAAAATCCTGAATTCAAACCTTCATAAATAATAGGGCTAATTTGGGAACTACTGCCTTGATTGGGCAACAATCTATAAGGAAAACCCTGAACTTAAACCTTCATAAATAATAAAGCAGACTGGGTTCTTTAAACTTGTTAGGAAAGCTAGTCTAAGAGGACAACCCTGAATTCAAAACAAGCCCAGAGAGGGATTGATCCTATCAAGTTATCTTGCCCTTGATGTGTCACTGCTGTTACGACCACAATACATGTTATATCCTATTAACCCTAACGATTGATTGATTTGTTTTCTATGGCTTAATACCCTATTGCAGGTTATTTAAAGCCATAAAATGTTTTTAGATTGTAAAAAGCTTTTTAGATAATAATGATTTAGTGATACAAATCTTACTAATTATGTCATAGATGGGAGGAGAAGAGATGGATTGATACCTTTCCCAATTGCATTTTTGCATAAGTGAATTTAACGGACCCAACTGGAATTGGAACTTGGCTCTCTGATTAACAATTAAAAGTCATTATCCATTACACCACCCACACATCTAAGCGTACAGGATCTGGTCATTCATCTAGGTACTGACCAGACTCAGCATTGCTTAACCCCAGTGATCGTAGCGGAACTGGTGTTTCAACATGATATGGCTGTAAACTTTTAACCCTCATGATTGTGATTAAGAAGCAACTGTAAAAAGCAATTAAAATAATGATGATAATAATGTTAATAGCAATTTTTTATATAAACAATCATGATGATAATATGAACAGTAATAAATGATAAAGAATATCCAATTGTTAAAAAAAATTATGATCAGAAATGATAATGATGCTAGTAATGATGTTGCTGATGATGAGTAACAACATCTGTATCTATAACAATAATAATAATACGATAATAAAAATGGTGGAAAAGCATTCACTCCTTTTGCTGGCAGCCATATTTGTTGAGTGCTGTAATTAAAACAAAAAAAAAAGAAGCAAGGCTGTAAATTAGATCTAGAGATCTACACAAATAACTTGCTTCTCTCTGTTTGAAAAGAAAAGCATTAATGATAAGAATTACTGCCAAAGGATAAACAAAGAAAGAGAACGTATAAAAAGTAAAAAAACAATAGTAATTGGCCTGATCACTACGAATTACAAACAAGAATAAAAGCATTCGAAAGTTAGCTTAGCACTTTTTCCTTCTACTGTTTTTGTGTAAAAACCCATTAAATAATAATATTGGGTTGTAAAATATAGTCTTTACTGATACAGTAATGTTTTTGTTGGAGAAGGCGATAGCTACCTGGCAAGAAATTAAAACTGAAATCAAGAAACGCGGGTTAATGCTGACACAAATTTAACATTTCCTTTTTTGACAAAAGAAAAAAAAGCAGTTACAATTCAGAGTTTGTTGCAAAGTGTGGATATTTTTCAGTAGATGTTTAATGGTTTCTGGAACATTCGTCACATAAACAATATTTGGAAGATTCCTGTGAGTTCGTATAAAAATGAGAAAACCCAAATATGGAATTTAAACAAACAGTGCATGTATTAAGAAAAAGAAACTACACTAATGTGTACACAGTTGAAAGGAAAGGAAAAGACATAAAAAGATAACTATTAAGAATATACATGTTTGTGTGTGTGATATACACGTATGTCTATGTATATGTGTGTGAGACTTCAGTCATCAGTAGACCAAGGAAACAAATGTGTCGCAGCAGGGACACCATACCCACATGCTACCACATCTGGGAGCAAGAAGAAAAGAGATGATATGCTCGTCTTTTTATAGACTTAAACAGTGCCAACTAATGAATGTTTGGCAAAAGCAAGTGGCGTGACCTAAAAGTTCTTATTTTATGTCCCGTGTTCCTTCAAGAGGTAGGCAGTCATGACCCTCCACATTTTTTTGTCCCTGGTAGCACTTAATAAATTTTGTCTTTTTATTGTTTCTCCCAAATCCTGTTTTATCATCCTTTTATTCAAACTCATCAAGTATGTTAAACACTGCTTTCCTCTATCCCTCTTTCCCTCAATCTGCCCTGTGAGTATCAGATTTTTCAAGCCCTCCTTCCTAATTACATGCCTCGGAAATTTCAACTTCCTAATGTTAAGTATAAGCTTCTTTTTTTGCTTCCATTTTCTCTAAAACTTCTTTGTTGTTCACATGTTCACTCTGTAATAATCTCAGCACCTTTCTGTAGAACCATATTTCTGTCGCATCAAGTCATTTCTTCATCTTTGAGGAGACCAAGTTATTCACTCTAAAACAGATGATAATTTTATGATAGGATACAAAATATTCATCTACTAGATTGGGTTAGCCAAAAACTTTATATTTTAGATTAGGTGTGTTTAGATTTTCATATTTTTGTCAGAATTTTTTATATGAAGGATTATCATTCCTTCCTATGCTCATTTTGGTTATTATACTTAGCATATTTTTGATTAAAAACAAAGGAATGCAGAACTGCTGTGTAATATCACTCCTTGTATATAGGAGTGAATGTTGGACAGTTTTCTCACAGATGAAGAGAAGATTTCAGGCAACAGATAGGTAGTTTTATAGATAGATGCTCTGAATATTTTGAATAGTGAGGAAGTTCTAAAAAAAATGGAAACAAAAACGATACTTACAAACCAAAGGAAACAGTTGAAATTTCTGGGACACATAATGAGGAAAGAAGGTTTGACAAATTTGACACTGACGTAACATATTAAAGAGAAGAGGAACAGACAGAAACATCAAGTAACCCACCTAATGAGTTTGAGTAAATAGAACTCAGAAAAAAGGATAGTAAGACAAGCACTGCTAAAAGCTACAAGGAATAGGAAGTTGTGAAGAGCCGTGATTTCCCATCTCCTGAAGGGATATAGCACACAAAAGAGTATCTCGATGTCTTCTTTAGATAAGCTTCTCAGAATTTACAACTGAACACTTTATTCAGTCAGTGGAGAAAGAATATTCTTATTCCATGTTCCAAGCTATGGGGAGATAACTCATATCTCCTCTACAGAACCAGGTTGTATGACTTTTTCTTATTAACCAATTGAAAATTCAAAACAGCCAGAAACCAGATATGCCTTTTTTAATCCAGTAAGCATGTATGTTCGATAATCAATTGGTGTAATTTTGGTATCTTAAACCTAATGTCTCTACTCATATATTCTTATTTAATGGATGAAACATAACATATTTCTAAACATAAAAAAATGAATTTGAACAATCTACCACTGTCGGTTAAATAAAGGGCTTGGTTCAAAACTCTGAGCAGGTTACCAAGTATGACAGACATAGGAAGAAACATGAAATCTTACTATGGTTGACAGTCCTGGGTATGGCAATAAATTACATCTGGCAGCAAGGCTTCTGATTGAGAGATTGGAGCTTTTGAGGAGTGTGGAACCACCTTTTAATTGTTGTTGTACCTAGGTCCACCATGAACCTGGGTTGTAGCACCTATTAGGGTCCCAGCTATGTGCAAATATTGAACCCCACCCAAACAAAACCACTATTAAAGTATAAGTACATTTTTATAATAAAAATACCAGCATTACATTTTTTACATAAAAAAAATTATCACCAATAACTATTTATAGTAAAATTATCACCAATACATTTTATAGTAGAATGACCAATAATACATTTTATCTGTGATTGAAGGCATACAATTGCTTTCAAAATATTTAAATTTTGACATTAAATAACCCATATAAGTTGATATGCCACAAAACAAAATCAACCAACCAATCAAAATGAAAGAACACTTTCATGACATTAATTTATACTAATCTACAATTTCTTAAATCAAACTGTATTTCAAAATATAGCTTCAACAAAATTACAATATAAAACTCTCCTATCACTGCCTCTAATAATTATGCCCACCTAAACATGTATTTGTACAAAAGCTGAGTATCATCTACCATGTATTCAACTGTGAAACCACAATAACATATATCATAAATTTATTACTTTAATGCTCTGAAGAAAAATAAATTTCAGCATTAAATGACCCATAAGACATTGATATACTGTTAAACAATCAATCATACTATGGTCAAAACTTTCTCTGTGTAATGATCAGGGTGAGTCGATTAGACCAAATTGAAAGGCATTAAATAATTTCATCACAAAGCTGACTTTTGATTGTGACAATAGTGATATTGCTGTGCCTTTGTGTCCTTCCTCAGCTTCAGTGGCTTACATATAGAGCCCACTAAAAGAGTAGTGACACATGGCCTGAAGATCACTTGAAGCATGAAAACAACAGTCGCCATGAAGTGTTGTTACACACTAGCTAGTATCTCATACACAATTACTTTAGACATCATTTTGTTTATACAAGCATTTGAGTAGATGCCCTGTTTTTTTATTTACTGTGTGAATTTCATTTACTGGCCTACAAATTTGAGATGCAGGTTTGAACCCGGCTGGGGAACTTGAATGTGTCAACCAGTAGATGTAATTCACCATGATTAAAATAAATAAAATAAAAAACTAAGCATACACTCAAACACATTTATCCACATAAAATAATAATTTTCAGAGTAATAAGAAATAATGTTCGATTAAAAGTGAAGTCTATTAATTCCTACTCCCTGACACACACACACACACACACACACACACACACACATATATATATATAATTATTTATTTGAATATTACAACATAAATATGTTATAAAATCACGACAAAAATAGCCATTTTGTTTCAACACTTCTGGTGTCTTATCAAGTGATGATGTAGAATATAGAATAAATGGTTTTACATCATCACTTGATAAGACACCAGAAGTGTTGAAACAAAATAGCTATTTTGTCGTGATTTTATAACATATTTATGTTGTAATATTTAAATAAATAATTATATCTGCTCTACTCTGTATTGAGCACTCTTTAAAGAATAGTAATTGTTGGTTATTGGAATTCACTCCGTATATACCAATCCTAAACTTGTATATATATATATATATATATACATATATATATATATATGACAGAGGGAGATAAATAGAGAGAGAGAAATAAATAAAGGATATGTCATGTATTTGAGAATATGTCTTGGCAGTTGCTCTTAAATAATGTTAGGGAAAATGTGTCAAATTTTAATATTGTGATTTTTCTTTCAAGCATATTGAGAGCATTAACATATCAACTTCAAGTCTAACTCAAAAAATGAAAAGGTACGTCCTGCTCTTGACAATAACCGCTAATCACTACAACTCAGAGATAGTGAACTTCTTGAAAGTGAACACAACGAATGGCAAATGGTTCACCTGTGACAGTCCATGGGTTTGTGAGCAATGAGAGCCATGGCATGACAATTTACTTTATCCTGTATGAACTCAAGGCCAATGTCAGTGCCGATATGGAGGTGCTGCTAGAGGTTGGCAATCAAAGCCTGGATTAATGTGCTGACCATATGTATGCCAGCACGATTCTGCCCCTTCTTATATAGATAATGTGATCTTGGAGTTGCTGAAGATTATTTGCCAAAAATTCTTATTTATTTTGTATTATTTTTTTTCCTGAGTACTTTCACCTTGAGTGACTTGAAATTGTCGCCAGCCAACATGAAAGTGCCAGAATTAACCAAAAAGAGCTGCATAAGCATGCACAAAACACAATCTGCAAAAAAGAAAGTAGCTACAGTTGACAGTCCTCGGGGGTTGGGGAGTGGAAATATAAAATATATGAACTTTGGCAAATTTACTGATAACATAAAACAACAAATTCAGAAATTTGAAAAATTTAATAAAAATCAGCTAGACAGAACTGGTCAATATTATATATATTTGAAAGAATTATTGCTTTCAAACTACAACTTATATACATACATATATATATATATACATACATATTTTAAGACATTTTTTATGTTTAGACGTTCTTTTTATTATAGATGCAAATATTTAAGTAAATGGTCTGTTTATAATAAACAGTATTAACGACATTTACCAGCCTAAATGTCAGAGAAATTTTCATAGAAAATATACATATATATATATACATATATATATATACATATATACATATATATATAGATACATATACATATATATATACATTTACATATATACATATATATATATAGATACATATACATATAGATATGGATACATATACATATATATATATATATATATATAGATACACACACACACACACACACACACACACACACATATATATATATATATATATATATATATTGTCTGACAATTGCAAGGGCATGAAACCCAGGGTCACATCAATCCAACTAAATATGTTAGCTCTATCACTGATATTGAGCACTTTATATATCTACAAACATATATATATATATATATATATATATATATATATATTCAGATATTATTGCATAAACATGTTATAACATCACTGCAAAAATAGCCTTTTTTGTTTCAACATTTTTGGTGTCTTATCAAGTGATGTTGTTGAATGTAGGTATTAGTTGTTGTAAATCACATTAATTATTTGAGTTTATCACTTCCTGGCTTGAGACTTCAGACCTTGAAGATGACATTTTGTTAATGTTGAAAGTACTCGGAATAAATAAATATGTATCAATATGGTAACATTCTTTCTACCTTTAATAAGGATATTAAGAAGCTTGTCCAAGGATCATATTGAAAATAAGGGGACAAAACTTGTGTAAATTATTTAATGAGACATGTTCAGGTTATTTTTTGCTGGGTGTTAAATATGATGTTTTAAATGGAACAGTTTTAACATGTAAACCATATTTCATTTTTTCTGTTATTTTTTTTTTTACAAAACTAAAATAAAATAAAAAATAAACCTCCAAAATACTAAACAAGAAGAAATAAAACTCTTTTATAATTGATCTTCCTACATGTGCTTATTACAAAAATGATGCTCAAAATCTAAGCAAATGTCTGTATTAGAGATTAAAGACGACGACAACTAGCAATGTCTCCTTATTTGTTCTATTTTAAAAACCTGTTTTGCTACAAAGATGACCAATGAACTAACACAACAAGGCTACATGAACTGCCTTTTTATTGAGCTGACATTTTCAGTTCACTGTAAAAATAAGCAGATGTGACAATGTTTGGGAGAAGGACAAAGTTGAATTCATCCAAGTTCTGAATCATGAATCTGATTGGGGGATAAACAAGCTAAAATGTCAACAAAAATATAAAGGTAAAAAAAAGGAAAATATTTGGGTGGACTACAAAGGTTTCAAACTATTTCTTGGATCTTTGACAATAATGTCAAACTAAAATAATATTCTAACCAAACACATACAATTGAAAGTTTTCTTGTTGATCTCTTTTCAAAAGTAGAACACTGGGTGTATATTTGGAGACTGGTTGTCTTAAGGAAAGCCTTCGACAAACAGTAGCAACAACTAAAATGGATAGCACATGTTACTGGAAGAGAAAATAACAACAGGATCAAGATGTTGATATTACATACCACTTCAAATAAAAGGTTAGGAAGGAAACCCCCATCAATACTGGAAAGATCAATAACAGTGGACTTGAAAATCTGTTTTCCTGAAAAATTGTTTTAAGAGAAGGATTTTATAAATTTCAAATGAAAGGCTGCTTGGTCAATGAATGCCAAATCTTTCTTTGTAGGGAAATGGCTAATATTACCATTACCATTCACTATCAGAATTTTAAAACATAATGACCTATTCAACTAGTATACTGCTTTTAGAATTATTTAAAGACTGTAATCAACATCATCTTGGCAGACAGTTTCCTTGATTTATACTAGGGTTGCTTAGAAAGAGAAGAAATCACTTGGTGTTCTCTATTTTCCAGAGCCAACATAAGAAATTAGTATATCTGTAATATACTAACACCTTAGTACAACAGAAAGAAGCAATAGAATAGCTAAAAAAAGCCATGATATAGCTTCCCCTGTTTTTTATATAAAATATTTTCAGGGCAATTGTTTTGATGAACATCCCTCCTTGGTGTCTCAACTGCATGAATTTAAGCATGCTACTAGACTGACAACTAGGTTTCACTGTTTTGCTTTTGGACTAGCTACATGTAACCATATGTTCTATTCCAATAATTTCTTCTCATCTGCGAAAATCTCTTCCTTGCCATAGATGATCATCCAAAATTTAAATGTCAGTTTGTCTTCTGTCTTCCTGATTTCTATTCTTTTACTAGCTTAGCAGCTGTCCTTCAGGCAGACTTTAGATGAGCCCTGCATAGAGCATTTGGGCCTAAGTCCTCTTACCTTCATTGTCCTATGTGCATAAAAGTTATAAGAATTTAGAAATAGTAAAATTATTTTATTTTTTTCGACACCATAATTTGGCATAATCTTTCTTCGTATACACAACCAATCTCTGTAGTTTGTTTACATTGATTTTTCATGCTGTTTTTTATTTTCTTTTAAAATCACCATTCCTTATGATCACCTCAAATAAAGTTACTCCTAAAAGACATTATATTTCAAATATGTCACAGAGCGCTTGCTAAAAAAAGAAAAAAAACATATGAGCATGCAGTTTTTTATTTTCTTTTAAAATCACCATTCCTTATGATCACCTCAAATAAAGTTACTCCTAAAAGACATTATATTTCAAATATGTCACAGAGCGCTTGCTAAAAAAAGAAAAAAAACATATGAGCATGCAGTTTTTTATTTTCTTTTAAAATCACCATTCCTTATGATCACCTCAAATAAAGTTACTCCTAAAAGACATTATATTTCAAATATGTCACAGAGCGCTTGCTAAAAAAAGAAAAAAATCATATGAGCATGCAGTTTTTTATTTTATTTTAAAATCACCATTCCTTATGATCACCTCAAATAAAGTTACTCCTAAAAGACATTATATTTCAAATATGTCACAGTGCGCTTGCTAAAAAAAGAAAAAAATCATATGAGCATGCAGTTTTTTATTTTATTTTAAAATCACCATTCCTTATGATCACCTCAAATAAAGTTACTCCTAAAAGACATTATATTTCAAATATGTCACAGAGCGCTTGCTAAAAAAAGAAAAAAATCATATGAGCATGCAGTTTTTTATTTTATTTTAAAATCACCATTCCTTATGATCACCTCAAATAAAGTTACTCCTAAAAGACATTATATTTCAAATATGTCACAGAGCGCTTGCTAAAAAAAGAAAAAAAACATATGAGCAATGTACTGTGCCACGCTTAAGTTTTATTATTGTTTAATTAGATGATATCAATTTCAATTGTGGTGAAAAGCAAAATTAAAGTTAAACCTTTAGTAAGGAATTGTTTTTAAACCTGTTGTGTGCCGATATGAAATATCAACTTCATTTAAAAAGTGATTGAAACATAAGAAAACATAAATATATGAAAAGTTCAAATAAAACACAAAAGTCTTCATATAAAAACATTTGCATATATATATATATATATATATATATATATATTCAACATCATCACTTGATAAGACACCGGAGGTGTTGAAACAAAATGGGTATTTTTGTAGTGATTTTATAACATATTTATGTTATAATATTTAAATAAATAATTATATATATATATATAATTGTTGCCTGACTATTGCGTTTAACATGAAACAGCTTGCTGCCTCTGAGTGTTGACTTCAATGTCCACTTTTATATATATAATCAAACCTGTATCCTATACGGAACCATCATTTTGCGTGACGTGCCGTAACCGTTCAGCCACAGAGAAGCGTCTGGTTCGATTCCTGTCGGAGAACGAAAATTTTCTATGAAAATTTCTCGGACATTCAGGCCGGTAAATGTTATTTAATACTGTTTATTATAAAACAGAGCATTTGCTTAAATACTTGTATCTATAAAAAGAATGTTAAACATATCATAAAATGTCTTTAAATAAATTGTCAGACCTTGTCCAATTCAAAAATATATGACGTCATTTGTTTACATTTGATACGCTAGAGCAGATATGAATAGAAGAAATTCATGGAAGATTTAAGTTTAAAGATAGTAAAATCGACCTTGCTAACCAGACGCTTCTCTGTGGCCGAACGGTTAAGGCACGTCACGCGAAATGACGGTATAGGATACAGGTTCAATTCCTGTCGGAGAATGAAAATTTTCTATGAAAATTTCTCGGACATTCAGGCCGGTAAATGTTATTTAATACTGTTTATTATAAAACAGAGCATTTGCTTAAATACTTGTATCTATAAAAAGAACACTAAACATATCATAAAATGTCTTTAAATATATATTTATATTTTTATATTCAAAATTCTTAATACAATGTTGGTATGTATCTACTAATTAAAAGACAATGTACCAAAAACAATATGAAATTTTGTATGTATTTGATTTGTCACAAGCCTTAAATGCATGCATTTTGATACCTTCACTTCCCAGAGCAAAAGAGTAAGACTGACTTTCCTGCCTAACAATGACTTTTGTGGGTCTTGTCAGGTCATGTGACTATTTTCTATTCTCGTGAATATTTATAATTAATTTTTTATTGCTATTTTTGTTTGGATCAAGGGGAGATAACTTTTTTGTCTCTCACCATAAACCTGTTCGATATTTAAATTTAACTTTAAATGAGTCATTTATTTAATTTTTAATCACATGTAACTACAGTAGTTACTACCTGCTACTTTAGGTTGCTTATGATTTGCTGAGATCAAAATACAGATGGACACTGTGCTCTCAGAGTCATTTCTCAGACAAACAATACAGCTTTTGTTTCTCCAGATCAACTGCCGATGTACTAACAATAATTGTGGAAAGAGTCTAACATGCTATAGATAAAAATGATGAAGCCTGGGCCGTAGCATTGGACATCTTGAAAGCCTTTGACAAGGTCTGGCATTCAGGTCGTTTTCACAAGCTGAAAAACTACAGTATCACTGGACATGTTTTTGAGCTGATCCAGTCGTTCCTATCAAATTTTGAAATAAAAGTTGTCCTGAATGAACATTCCTCTATATCCTTTCATACTAACACGAGTGCACCCCAGGGCTCTATCCTTGGTCCCACACTGTTTTTAATCTTAATAAAGACCTTAATGAAGACCTCCCTGATGATATCAACTCTCAACTTGGCATCTACACTGACAGCACTAACATTTACTCCTGCCTCGATAGTAAGGCCGATCAGTCAAAATTAGCATGGCTGATGCTAGCCTCCAAGACAGTGACTCATTGCACCTTCTTAGGCTAGCGTTCTCAGCAGATATGAGGTGGAAAGATTATATTGTATCATTGTTAGATTAACTGCTAAGAAAGTCGGTTCACAGTGTTACGTGAGACAATTTTTCTCTACAGAATATATCTTGCATATCTTTGTCTCCTATTCAGCCATGCTTAGAATATTGCTGCCATATATGGTCTGGTGCCTTTGCTATTTTCCTGGAGCTTCTTCATAAGATCCAAAGAAGAAAGAGCAATATTATCGGTGCTGATCTGGTGGCTTGGCTGCATTCACTTTGTCACCGATATAAGGTTGCTTCTCTGTGCCTTTTTTTAATAAATACTTTCATGGTAATTGTTCAGATGAGCTCTTCACTATGGTACATAGACTTCATGAATTTAAGTGCAACACTAGACTGGCGGCGAGATCTCATCAATTTAGAGTTGATGTAGCTAGATGCAGCCGTAACGTCTATGCTAACAATTTCCTATCCTGCACTTCTCACTTGTGGAACTCCCTCCTGGTTCCATGCTTTCCAACCAACTTTAATCTGCAAAAGTTTAAATGCAATGTCAATCGTTATCTATTGCCCTTCTGATTGCTCTTTTCTTTTTCTCCTCTTTATTAATGTTTCTGTTCCTAGTTGCCCCACACCCTGTAACCCCCAGGCATGCTAGTGGCTGTACTGCCTTGCTTGCAGTGACAATGATTTAAAAAAAGAAAAAGTTTGACCTTTTCTCTCACTAAGGTCTTTTCATTCTCTTCCATTCCTAGTAACAACCCACTCAGTTCTAATGGCATTATTGTCTTGCTTGGGTGAAATGATTAAAAAAAATATATCCCAAAAACGGGTTGTACCTAAAACATTTTATATACAGAACTAGAATATACAAATGTGCTATACAATATGCTATACATAAACATACATATATTTATCACAACATTCCACACAGAGAAAGTTAAAAGACATATGAAAAGAGCAAGCAGAATGTGAGAGGGTGAACATAAAAAAGGTCTGTCTGACTTGTAATATTTCTAGGAGGGACATGACCAGTTCCGGTGATACCTTTAATGTTCTTACAAAGTACTCAATCATTTGCTCCTTCTCTGATCCACTGCTGGCGACCATATCTGTCTCTGTTGGCAGCTCATCGGCAAATGACTATCAGCACCCATGGGCCGCCACATGGCCTTCAGGACTTTTCAGGGTGTTAGTAAATTCGTCCTGTAAAAATGGAGATAATTACTTTCTGCATTCGTATATTCATATATGTGAATAAAAAACAAATTATTCAAGATCATTGGATGTGGTTTTCTTCGGACTAATTTGTTCGTTATTTTTCCCCACAATGCTTTGGATGAGTACACTCCAGCCTTCCCCATGTATCTATTTTTTCCCACAATTTTGTCAAATCCTATTTTGGGAGTGCATATGCATCTCCCTACCAACAAGATGACTTGACCAACATCACATGAGCCTCACATATGTTACTGTGGCGGTGTCTTAGTTTGGAGAAATGGTTAGCAAACATTGACCATTGCTATTGATTAATGAGTTAAATCCTCACTAGATGCCCCTTTACCTTTGGCCTTGTGTAAAAAAAACTTTAGTAGATTTCCTATACCTTTAGTCTTGTACCAAAATAAAGCTAAGCTTAATAAATAACAAGTTTTTTTTTTTTTTTTGGCAATTTTGATCCTCATTGGGTGCTCCATTACATGTGGGACTTAAATCTGGGCTCTAACTGACAAGTAAATAATTATTTTGTCTTGTCCTTTAAACACTTTTGGTTGATTTTGCAATATGAGCAGGGTATGGTTGAAAAGAGACCTGCACTTCCTTCTAGGAAATAACTTCTAAATGCTGAGAAACAATAGCTTTTGCAAAATTTCCTCGTACTCTTTAGTATATAGAGATTGATCACATTGTTTAAGTTAACCAACACCAGTAACCAAAAATGCATCCTCGACCATGATACTACCTAAAAAATTCTTGACATGATATCGTGATTGAACTCTTCACTAAAGCTAACATTTAGTAGCACTACTCACAAGTTCAAATCTGAACTCATCAACTACTCACAAGTTCAAATCTGAACTCATCATTTCAGATCAACTTCCTCAAGTCCCTTTGATCAGTCAGATTGTCCGATACCAATTCAATACTTCTGGTCACAGCATTTTGCTGTTTTAATCATTAAATTTTACTACCCCAATGTCTGGACAGGTGAGCCATTTCCCTGGTTCTAGAGGTTGTCCTAGACTGGTTGCCAATCAAGATTAGAGAGTCCGTGTGGACAAATCTGTACATGAGCTTTCCTCTTTGTCACCTTGACTTTACTAATTTAAGAGCAGTACTTGATTAGCAGATAGGTCTCATCATTTTACAGTTGAAATTGCTAGATGTAGCCATAATTTATATAATAGTTTGTTCTCTCACACTTCTTGCTTGTGGAACTCTCTTCTGGCTTCCTGCTTTCCTGTCAGCTACAATCTTCAAAAATTTAAATGTAATGTCAATCATCATCATCTATCTCTTTGAAATCTGTTCTTTTATTGCCCTTTCTGTTTCCTTCATTTTTGGTAACCTCTTGAATCATAAAATCTTTTATTGCTTTGCTTGGAATGAAATGACAATAAAAACTGGTCTTTTGTTGAAGAGGGATAAAGAACTGCTTGCTTTCATTTATATTTTATTTTATTTATGTATTTTGCTTGTGATGTCATTAATCCCGCTTCATTGTTTGTGAGTACAGACAACCCAGCTTTTAGTCTTTTCTAAAATTGAATTATGTCAGTGCCTTACTGGAAAGAAATGAAGACCTATCTTTTCATGAGGACAAAGTAAAACACATGGGAATAGGATTTCTTCACTGCCAGAGTCCTAGTGACCAAAGGACAAACACAATGACTAGTTAGTTCGATACAGAATTCCCATCTCAAATGACATATGCCCTACCATCACAAACTCAATTTTTTTTCATTCATTTTTTTTCTTTCTGTTGATTGGTATTTTTTCTCTGATGAATCAAAGCTTTGACCAATCAATTTTCTTTATTCTTACATTTTGGTCTTTGGAGGAATGATGACCACTACATATACTCATATGAAAAGGTATATTAAAAAAAAGAGTAAGGTTTTCTCCAAAAGGACTTAGTTACAATATGAAATAGGGCAAAAACTCACAGTTGTTATTCATGTTCTTTAACTGAATAGATTTTCAGATTGATTTAATCCTCTGTTAATAATATAGGGTATTGTCACAGCATTTATGCCATGGGTTTTCAAACAATTCATTTAAGATATTGCTCATATTTAGTTCTTAATTTTCTTATGGGTTGTCTTTAGTGTTCTTTCTGGTTTTTATAGGATAAATAAAAAGGGGGAAAAGATCTATTTTGGAAAATAGAATTACTAAGCAAACATTAAAAAAATAATTTGTAATTTTCAAAAAATTCAAATATGAAAAGGTTTTACTTTATTTCCAGTAAACAAATAAAACAGTAATTCAATCAAATGTGAAAACTAAAAGCAAAAAACTAGGTAGAATTATTCAGAAAGCTGCTTGACAAATCATGAAAATTTGACTTATCACATAATAAATTATTAGGAAAAAAATTTTCTGGGGTGTCCATTTACCCCCACTCCCCAAAAAATAAAGGAAAGTTGTGTATAAGAAAGAAATCATTATCAGCACTGCTCCAGAATGTACCTGACTCCTGTTGCTGTATACAAGAATAAAAAATGGAGTCCTCTGTTCCAGCCTTGACAGAGTTCAAAAGTGGGTGATGAATTAATTTTCATCCTCCAACCCTTTCCCACAAATGAAACCTTGCTAATCTCTCGCTACTCTATAACTATTTTCAAGGCAAATGTTCAAACAAGCTATATTATTTAGTTCCACCAGTTCAGTCATTCACTGAGGTTATGCCATGTCACAGACACATGGGCGACTCATCTTCATTCCCTTCATATTTCATTGGTAAGGAGTGCTGTGCTGAACAAACTCCCTGCCTTCAGGCAGAGAGGATCCCCAGATATGGCTATGTCAAAGAGCATAGTCTTGTCTTGGGAAACAGCTACGGGAAACAGGAAAATTTTGGCCGAGCCTACAGGCTTAGATAGTCCACATTAAATTCAGCCTTGTGCCACATCTGGCCACGTTGGTTGGTTGGTAGATATCCTCAAGAACAGCTAGTTTATAGAACAAACTTCAGTGAGCATGCTTCCCCAAACACTACAAAAGGGTTAACACTTCAAGTCTAAGGTCAATCATTACCTATCCTCCATGTAACTTGCCTCTCTGTCTTTTCTAATAATATTTTCATGGAATCTACTCTGACAAGCTTTTTTCCCTGATGCCCAGACTACATGAATTTAAGTGGGCTACTAGTTTACTGTTGAAATAGCTAAATGCAACCGCCAATTCTACTCCAACAGTTTCTTTTCTCACAATTCCCACCTGTGGAACACCCTTCCCTGATAACTACAATCTTCAAAAATTTAAATGCAGTGTCAGTTTCCATCTTCTATCTACTTGAATCCCATTCATCTTTTGTCCATACCTCAATCCTTGCTATACTCAGTCTTTTCTCTCACTTTCACTCCCTGTAATCCCCTGCATACTAGTGGCATTCCCATCTTGCTTGTGGTGAAATGATTAAAAAAATATATCCTCATAATATACACTTCTTACTTTCTCCTTTTACACGCTTACAATAACCTAATTCAGTGAGCTTCTACCTTGAGTGGCTCTTGTATTGGGTAAACAATAATGTAAAAAATAATTAAAAGAGAAAATTGCAAATAAAATAATGATTCCAATTATGTGAGATAAACAACACAAACAAACAACTATATTTGATGTCATTTTAGACCTCTCTTTTTTTAAATAAATGTAACTAAAAATGATCTGTCATCTCATACATTAAGTTGAAACATCTGGTAGACTAATATTTACCCAGTTGCTGATGATGGATAGTATTTGCCCCTAACCTTATTCCATAATGCTATAATTATAATATTAGCTGTTTTCTTCTAAGGAAACATTTGGTATTCATTGACTGAGTAGCCAGTGCTACTTTCAGTTGAAATTTCTAAAATCATTCTATCAAAACAATTTTTCATGAAAATAGTTTTTACAAGTCTGTTATTGCTCTTTCTAGTATTGATGAGGGCTTCACATTTTGTTTGAAATATTATGGAATCTCAACGTCTTGATTGTATCTTTATTTTCTCTTCAAGTTACATGTGCTATCAATTTAATTGTTGCTACTGTTGAAATTACCAAAGTGATAGGGTTTCTATTATTTGGTCCTTGCTAAAATGAACACGCTTCATTCACTTGTAGCCATTTTTAATCATTGTTTTGATAAAGTGGTTGTATATAACTGACAGTTTATATGTTTCTGAATGAGTCTGGCACCATGTATGATATCCATATGGAGAATAAGAAGAGAATGTCAAATCTCTTAGCACATATTATGAATGGGGCAAATGAAAAAAACACAAGATTCTTATGTGGAATCTTCCATGACACCCATTTAACCCCTGCTAGGAAATGCACTCTTCCTTTTACGTTTTTACCAACATCATACTTACAAAGTAATCAACAAGTATTCATTGGTTAATCACCTTCAATCTAGCTCGCTGATTGGTCAGTTTCGACCAATCAAATCACCCCCACGTGACAGATCTATTTTAGGCACCAATTCAGTTTGATCCTGTCACGTGAGACAACATTCTATAAAACCAAACACGAGTGATTCTCGCTCTCTGTTTTCGTTGCGTTCTTCTTCATCACTCGTGCGTCTCAACACCGCTGCCAAAATGTGACTCTTAAAGAACTCCCATCTTGACTAATGCAGTCAGACATAAAAGAACTTTACAACAATTCATGCAAGTATTATCTCTGAACTCTGTTTAACTTGTTCATACATTCGAAACATACAACACTATTCTTATACGTTCTAATAGTCAACTTATACAATATGAGCTCAGTCACAATTTTACCTAGTCTAAGAGACACAACTCTGTCTAACATTTCAGTTCACATCACATGCATGTACATCAAATACTTAATAAATTCAATTGTTATGTTTTGAATCATTATTCTTGTCTTTTATTAATTGTTGTGGGTGGAAGATTATGAACACGCACAATTTTAAGCCTTCTGATCATTCAAACCTTCTGATATCTCTTAACATCTTCACACAACTGCAACACTTACACCGGTGTGAGATTTGCAAGATATTTACATTTATTAAATATTATTTTGTGACAAATTTTTACAAACATCTATAGAAAGATAATTGTATAACTCAGTAAATTTGTACTATTTTCTTACTTCCTCTTATTTTTCTTTTAGCTTCTTTCTTTTTGTTTCCTTCAGTTACTTTGTTTTAATCGCTGACACCTTTTTTTTTTCAGATCCCTGTTTCCCCATCCTTCTCTTTAACCTTTCCTCAAACACACCTCTTAACTCCTGCTTTCACTCTGTAACTCCTTGCATGGTAGTGGCACTCCCGCCTTGCTTGGGGGTGAAATGCTTAAAAAATAAATAAAATAAAAATAAACATGGTCGTTCTGTTTTTGTCTTATAAGTTCAGCTCAAAGAACCAGCTGCTGTCTTCTTTTGTGAATGCTGAAACTCTGCTGCTTTCTCACAAACCAGACTTCTTAAATAGCCACATATTGGCTTTGAATCCACTCAAAAATTTAATACTATAGACTCATAACTTACTTTCCCCTTTGGTTAAAAATCACAATACATATCTCTATAAACCATACCTATTTGCAAACTTTATTTAGGCAAGTTTTGAGTCTCTTTTTTACAATTTTTTGAAAAACAAATTTTATACATGTATCTTTTTTATAATTTGCCAGGTTTCATTTTGGTATTATTTTTACAACATAAATTTGAGCCTCACATATACAAAGTTTTATACATCAAATTTTATTCCAGCCATTTTTTAATGGTTTCATTTTAGCAGTTGTTTTTTTATTTCAAAAATACATGTGAATAACTTTCTTCTTTTAATAAATGTTTTAACATTCCCTCCAAAGAAAGTGTAATTAACAAACTTAGTCTATTGAACAATTTTTTTTATTTACCCTTTTTACTTTTATATAATTTACACTGCTTTTTTATTATATACATTTTTATGATACTAAATTTGTTTATAACTTAAGCATACATCGAGGTATTTGAAATGTAAATAGTTGAACAATATTGTATCCTATATAACGTAGTATTTTCCCTCTTCATGATCATAAAGTCTGCTCATGATAATCCCATTGTCTTTGCAGTACACATTTCTCTGAGATTTTCTCGCCGTCTGCTTATTCAACTTCTACCAATCTTTTTACTCCCCAGCCATGTTTGCCCCACCTTTCCCAAATCCTCTTTTCCCCTCTTCACAAATTCTGTTCTCTCTAACTTAATGATCAACATCCACTCTTCCTGAGTTTATATAATCAATATATCAGTATTCTTAGCCTTTCACTTTCAGACAATGCTTATCGTTAAACCTGTTTTCCTTTTCTAATTGGCTCCTGACAAGCACGGTACGAGGAATGGTGTTTAATGAATGTATTTCTTGCTTTATTAGTTTTGCAATCTTCTCTCTATATATGAATTTATTGCTAATTTCTAATTTCTATTTTGGTCACGAAAAGTTTTGATTAAAGAAAGAAGGACGCCATCCCAAATCAAATACAAGCCCTTGGGTTTATAAAGGTTTTTGAGTGAAATGAATTCATGGTCTAACTAAATCAGGCAACTTTTTTATTTTTAAGAAAATAGATTTTGTGCAATTAATTTAAGATAAAAAGCCAACAGCTAAAGTGATGTCGTTTCCAGAAATATAAATTTCTTTCTAGTTAGATTTTATGTAATTTTCTTCTGTACACTATCTGTTTGGAGAATTTTAGAAAGAAAGCAACTAGCACCATCTTAGAAGTGCAGTTTTAATTATTGTAACCTGTTTGGGATTACAAATATATAAATATCTACAATGTCTACTGTCAATTTACCTAAATCATATTTGTCATATTTTACTTACTTGAATTCATTAACAGTAACACAATAATATATTTAAAAATGAGCAGAAATACCATTTTCAAATTCACCCTATTTTTAACTGGTAAAAACCAAATGGCAAAGCTTTTGTCTGCTATGAAAAACAAAAGGATAATTATTAAGAAACATAGAGTTGAATGGGGTTTTGTTGATTTGTCAAAATTGAATTTACAAATCAGAAAAATTTGAACAGGTAGATAGAATATTTAATAGTGCAATTAATTTGAGTTTTTTTTAATAATAACGTTTTTGTATGTAAATGTGTGTATGTGTTTGTGTAGGTGATTTTTAAGGTTGTCAATGTCAACTACCCTATAAAATGCAGAAATATCCCACATATTGATGCGTGAAGGTATTAGGTGAAATATGGTTGCATCAAAATGTGGTTATATGGGAGGGTATAACTGATCCGAATAAAAATATTTCCACAAAATTTAAATACAAAAGATCCAATGTGAACCAAATTCAGTAATACATATTGAAAACTTCAATGAAATAAAATCAGATAATTTCCTGATTTTTGGTCAATTTTTTTAAAAAGATTTTCTTTTTTCCTTTTTTTCTTCATGTGTTAAAAGCTCATTTGATTTTAATGGACATGTTCCACATTAACTGATATGGGATACTATTTACATTATTCAGACTATTGTCCTCATCTTTGTTACCATATTTATCACAACGTTTCAGCTGTTGTACGCTCCAGCCTACTTCAGGTGGTTGGAATGTCGAACTGAACCCTTTATTTTGCTTGCTGAACCACCTGACAATGGCCGGAGCATACAATGGCTGAAACGTTGTGATAAATATGGCAACAAAGATGAGGACGATAGTCTGAATAATGTAAATAGTGTGCATAATACTTCATCTAAGAAATATAGACAGATACTGATATGGGACACATTTTTATCCTGCATTTTGAGAATCAATGATTTTTTAAAAAATTATGTGTAACTTTTTCTTTTTTACTTTCTTTTTTCTTTATTTCTTTTTCTTTTTTCTTTATTTCTTTTTTAAGATGTACTTACTTAATAAATACGAATAGTTGGAAAACATGCAAAATCTTGGCTGACTGCCCCTTTCTTTTTCTTTCTCCCTCTTACAAAAATATTGCTTCTATATGCCATGTTCCTTCAGGACATTGGCCATCATGTCTCTCCAGAATTTCCTGTCCTTTGTAACTCTTAATAAATTTTGTCTTTTTCCCATCTCTTACAAACCCTGATCTGCTATCCATTTACTCAAGCTCTAGGTTGTGCATTGCTTTCTTCTGGCCCTCATACCTTCAATCTGTCCTATGAGTATCAAATTTTCTAAGCCCTCTTTCCTCATTATGTTCCCCCAAAATTTCTCATTTTTGATGTTAAGTATAAGTGTCCTTTTTGTTGCCATTGTCTCTAGAACTTCATTGTTCCTCACATGTTTGGTCCATGGTATTCTCAGAACCCTTCTGTAGAATGACATTTCTGCTGCTTCAAGTCTCTTCTTCATCTTTGCAGTGTGGTAGCACTTAGGGTCCCTGCTATGAAAAATAGTGAACCCCAAACTGGGGTCAAAACATGAAAATCTGAAAATACATTAGAAAAAATTATCAGCAATATATGTTCATAGTAAAAAATAAAATTAAAAATTACCAGCAACACATTATTTTTAAAAAAAATTCCAGCAATACATTTTTGGAAAAAAAATTACCAAAGCTCATAAGACAATAAAATGTTGGCATTAAGCGACCCATAAGGCATTGATATGCCATTAAACAAACAAATCAAACCACACCTTCTTCATTTGTGAGGAGATTGTCCAGTATTCACTGCCATATAGGATGACTGATACTGCATAACAGTTTGGCACTCATTTTTTTGTTTCTTAATACTTTATTCAATTTTTAGAGGACATCTTTCACTATCTCCATGCACCTTTGGATTTCCATGTGGCACTTTCTGTCCTCAGCTAATGTGCTTCCCAGATAAATTATTGTGCCTGTTTGATTTCGGTACCTCCCTCAAAAATACAAAAATGATTTAATTCAGCATTGTTGATCTGTCGACCCCATGGTTGGAAAGCTTACACATGTTCTGCGTCCTCCTGTTTGGGAAATACTAACACCCACGTCCGTCCCACATTTTTATTTCAGGTAGTTGGCAGCCCTAGTACATTAAGATAAACATTTTCAGATTGCAAACTTAATGAAATTCTTTCCTTTCTTTTTAATTTTGTGAAATGAGACTTTGTAAGGGAAGCTTGATAAAACGTCTACACGATATATTCCATTTCATAGCCTACAAAGTGATGTCTTGGTCATCAGCATGTTATTTGATGCTGATTTTCTAAGTGTAGCTTAGACGCGGCACAAGACTGAAAGTATTGAGCACCCACTCAGTTGAGACAAGCTTGCTGACCATTACACCATGTCAAGGTGCCTCAGCAGATTATTTGATTTTTCAACATCGAAGTGTTTTAGGTTTCGCCAATGTTGTTGTCAATATCTGTCTATATTTCTGAGATGAGGTATTGTAATTATTTACATTATTTACATTGTTCGAACTATTGTCCTCATCTTTAGTGTCATATTCACAATGTTTCGGCCATTGTATACTCTGGCCTTCTTCAGGTGATTGGAATTTCAAACTGAACTCTTTATTTCATCCACTGGGGTAGATTGTTCTAGTTTCATGTGCCATACCTCTTCCAGATGTCCTCAAGGACATATGGCCCAGTGGATTGGTTGGATCCAATGACTTGACTCAAAGAGTTGTGAGTTCAATACCTGGCAACTGCAGGGGTGAACAAAAACTTGAAGAGTTGAGTTAAAGGGAGATAACTGAGACATCTGGAAGAGGCATGACACGTGGAACTAGAATAATCTACCTCGGTGGGCAAAATAAAGGGTTCAGTTCAAAATTCCAATCACCTGGAGAAGGTGGAGCGCACAACGGCCAAAATGTCATGAATATGACAATAAAGATGAGAGCAACAGTCTGAACAATGTAAATAATGTAAATAGTTGGTGTCAATAGGTGATCATTTCATGTGTAGCTGCCAGCATGCCTCAAAGGAGTAAAAGGAGTAATTGTGTCTCACAGACAAGCTGGCATTTTAAATCTTGCTGATTTGGGGTTTTTTTCTAGGTGGCATATCTGAGTAGACTAAATATGGACTGGATTACTATTTACCTGGCAAAGGAGTTTGCTTTTGTCCAGAAGTGGAATAAACAGTTCTCCTCATTTTAGATAGAAGAAGGCATCCGGTCACAGAGATTCCAACTCTGTGGCAGGACCTCCTTCATCATTTTGTCCTTGGCCTATGTGCATATGTAAAAATGACAGTGTCACATTCTGCCTTAGTGGGAAGGCCAGGTAAATATACCTGGTTTATTATTTATTAAGATGTGTTAAATCATAACATGAATTTGAATCTGCTTTACTTAGTATTTTATTTACATCAATGATTTGTCAGTTACATTCAACAAGTTTGGGGTATTCCCTCACACGACAGAGCCCCAAACTGAGTGTCCTTCTTATATTCAGTGTGATATTTGATACATAATCTTTTCCATATATCTGTGTGTGCATTTAATAAAAGTAGATAGGCTTACCTATCATCCAATTCACACTACTCCTTGGTCTTTTGTACTGGAGTAGAGGTTTATTGCTTGTTTCTTGTTTAGGATTAGGTTTCCGCTTCGTTCTAATGTCCGCTTCAACTCTATAACTCTTAACACTTATTCTTTCCTATGCTAATATGTCCATACAGTAATACTCTATCTTGAGTGTCTCTTGAGCCTTGCATTGGGGGAACATTAGTAAAATAAATAAAAAAATTATTGATTCATCAACTTTAATATGACAATGTGTCATATTCTGCCACTCACTGAAGGAGAATATGACAATTAGTGGGTCTAATGTGGCATGCTCATACACATGCGTATGGATCAAGGACAAAAACTGCTCAGTTGCCGCAACTTCTGTCATGGCTATTCCAACTCTTTACTGCCACAAGGTTGGAATCCCTGGAACAAAGAATAAGTCATTACAAAACTGTAAACTTTCCGAAGACAAAAATACAATAGAGAGGAGATCAGATACTACACTAAAAAGACCAGTATGTGCTCACCTTCAATATTTCCAGTGAACAGACAGACACCTTTATTTAATGATGTTATTGTTGTTGTTGGAAAATGAGGGTGTGGTAAGGAAGGAGCAAATTTGAAGTGCGGGAGGCTGTGATATATATATGTGGATAAACAAGAGAAAATTAGTTCTGTCTGGGTGGCAATTCTGAGTGAAAACTGGGTGGAGGAGTAGGCAGTCACAACCACTAGCTTTTCTTTCTGCTTGCCTAGTTTCAAAGAAATCAATGATTGTATTTGGGTAGTGTAATGAATACAGAAAGTTTAATTGGCAAACCGACTTCAAATTCCAGATTAGTCTGTTGCACATTCTAATTTTTTTTGGGGAAAAACACAAATCTCTCTGTTTTCCACTTCCACCAACTATGGCTCACATAGAAGGGTAAACTTGGCTTTCTAGCCTTGTGTGGCAACAAGTCTAAGAGAAAAAAAACACCAGAATTCTAAACACTGTAGAGAAGGCACTGGAAATGCTCCGATGAGCTGCTTTCGCTGGTTCCTAGACCTCGTGAATTTAAACGTCCTACAAGGCTGGCATCCCGTTCCCACCCCTTCACCGTTGAAACTGTTAGATGTAGACGTCTCTTCTACTCCAATAGCTTCATGTCTCACACATCTTGCCTGTGGAACTCCCTTCCTTATTCCTGTTTCCCTGACAAATACAATCTCCAACTATTTAAGTGTAATGTCAATCGACATCTCCAGTTGCCTTGGTCTATCCACTTCCCTTCTCCACATCCTTTCACCTTTCATTCCTATCTGCTCTCACTCCAAATCTTCTGTAACCCCCTTGCCTTGATCGATCCACTATCTTTCTCCACATCCTCTCCTTTACCACTCCTATCTGCTCTTCCTCCAAACCTTCTGTAACCCCTTGCGTGCTAGTGGCTTCCAGCCTTGCTTGGGGTGATAAGCTTAAAAAAAAAAACAAAAAAAAAAAAAACAAAAAAAAAAACAAATCCATTATTTTTTTTAAAAATGCATAGAAATTCTTATATACATAAAAAAAGGGAAGCTGTGAGTCATTATTATCTATGTCCTGAAACAACATAATTGTCTTTAATTATCTAAATTTTCTTGAAGCATTATTCATTATCGTCTCATTTAATTTCCGAATCTTTTCATTCATCTTAATGTTAGCTTTCATTGCAATACACAGATGATTTGTTTTTTATCTATATTCTGGAACTGTTCAGTAAGCAGCATGAATGAGAAAGTAAAGACATAAATACCAATGAAATTTGAACTAACATCTCGTATCAAATGGGCTCGCAGGATACAGGATGAAGTCTACTTGAAAAAGAAAAAGAAAATAAAAAAAATGTCAGTTAGATATTTTAATAATTTATGATTAATTTATCAATTATTTTATTGCTGCTTATTATTGAAATGCTCAACTGAAGTCCATGGTCAAATTAGTAAAGACATTGGTGTTAATGACCTAATTACCTCCTGTTTGATTCTAATACCTATATTAAGGTGTAAATTGGAGGCTAACTTTGCTTGTTTTTATTCTGGAAATCATGCAGGACAAAAGCAATAACAGAAGGAGCTAAAGTGAGGATTAACACCCTTAGCAGAGCATATACCAACTTGAAAGGTAGTTCTACTGTTTGCTTTCTCTATTTTTTACCTTTTGGTTGCTTCACTACTGGATAATATTGTTTTTTATACATAGAAATAATTCATTTTGTTCTGAGTTGAAACTCTCACCATATGTTTGTATTGTGAAAAATTTTCCTTATTCTAATACAACAGTATTTCTAAAGAGCTAAAAAAAAATGTCTATTTTTAAGAACCCAACTATTTTCCAGCCTGAAGAAAATGATGATTATTTAAGTCGGAAGACTTATTCTGCTGGAAATGCTACTGCTGTTAATCAATTAAACATCTGATAAAAGATTGTCCCCACAAACAAGAGTCTGAGGAAGTTCACATGAAAATTCATGTTTTGCTTTTCAGTTCAAAGCTGGACTCATTTCAATGTAAACTGATTTTTGAGAATTTGGGTAAAGATTACTAGATAGCGGTTGTTCAAAAACAGTTGCTGGCACAGTGTGGACTAATGAATTTTTGAAAACATTTTCCCTAGATGAATTAAAGGAAGTTGGTGATGGTTTTGAAGGCAAAAGTTTAAAATGTATTACTTTGCTATTGTTGATAGGAGTAGAAAAATATTGATGGGTGTTGAGGTGGTAAAAAATGAAATAACTTTGTTGATACGCAAAGGTGCCATGAAACAAAATAATTTTGTGGAGCTCCAAAGTAGGCTATACAGATTCTAAAGATTTGGCTAACTAGCACTCCTTTGCACTTTAAATTTATAATAAAATATCTGTCCATCTGTCTACCTATCAATCTACGTTCAAATGAATTGATCCAGGTTCAAATCTATCTATCTATCTATCTATCTTCAAATGTATTGATCCAGGTTCAAATGTATCTATCTATCTATCTATCTATGTTCAAATGTATTGATCCAGGTTCAAATGTATCTATCTATCTATCTGTCTATCTATCTATCTATCTATGTTCAAATGTATTGATCTATCTATCTATCTATCTATCTATCTATCTATCTATCTATGTTCAAATGTATTGATCCAGGTTCAAATGTATTGATCTATCTATCTATCTATCTATCTATCTATCTATCTATCTATCTATCTATGTTCAAATGTATTGATCCAGGTTCAAATGTATCTATCTATCTATCTATCTATCTATCTATCTATCTATCTATCTATCTATCTATGTTCAAATGTATTGATCCAGGTTCAAATGTATCTATCTATCTATCTATCTATCTATCTATGTTCAAATGTATTGATCCAGGTTCAAATGTATCTATCTATCTATCTATCTATCTATCTATCTATCTATGTTCAAATGTATTGATCCAGGTTCAAATGTATCTATCTATCTATCTATCTATCTATCTATCTATGTTCAAATGTATTGATCCAGGTTCAAATGTATTGATCTATCTATCTATCTATCTATCTATGTTCAAATGTATTGATCCAGGTTCAAATGTATTGATCTATCTATCTATCTATGTTCAAATGTATTGATCCAGGTTCAAATGTATTGATCTATCTATCTATCTATCTATCTATGTTCAAATGTATTGATCCAGGTTCAAATGTATTGATCTATCTATCTATCTATCTATCTATCTATCTATCTATCTATCTATCTGTCTATCTATCTATCTATCTATGTTCAAATGTATTGATCTATCTATCTATCTATCTATCTATCTATCTATCTATCTATGTTCAAATGTATTGATCCAGGTTCAAATGTATTGATCTATCTATCTATCTATCTATCTATCTATCTATCTATCTATCTATGTTCAAATGTATTGATCCAGGTTCAAATGTATCTATCTATCTATCTATCTATCTATCTATCTATCTATCTATCTATCTATGTTCAAATGTATTGATCCAGGTTCAAATGTATCTATCTATCTATCTATCTATCTATCTATGTTCAAATGTATTGATCCAGGTTCAAATGTATCTATCTATCTATCTATCTATCTATGTTCAAATGTATTGATCCAGGTTCAAATGTATTGATCTATCTATCTATCTATCTATGTTCAAATGTATTGATCCAGGTTCAAATGTATTGATCTATCTATCTATCTATCTATCTATCTATCTATCTATCTATCTATGTTCAAATGTATTGATCCATCTATTTATCTATCTATCTATCAATCTATGTTCAAATTGATCCAGGTTCAAATGTATTGATCTATCTATCAATCTATGTTCAAATCTATCAACTATCAAATCTATCGAGCTATTGATGTTCAAATATATCAATTTATCTATGTTCAAATCTATTGATCTATTTATCTATTAAGTGAAATATCTACATTTTTCCATATTGAATTTCCTTCAAGTCTCTGCACACACACTCATTTAACCTTGATGTTAGAGGCAAGCTGGCGATTGGTCTAAGTGGCACCTTGCTATATATGCAACAGAGTGCACACTCATCACACCTGTCTTCAACCATTTGTCTGAATTCTCTATCTTTTCATCCATTATCCTTAAGAACATTTAAAAGCCTGCCTTTCTTTGCATGTGAAAATCTCTTGTGCAGTTTAATAGTTTTTCTTGCTTTTTTTTTCAATGCTGAAGCCATCTAGTGAAAGGTGTTGTACCACATTTGGAGTATGTGTGGTGCAAATCCCAAGAGGCTAGCACTCTTTCTCGCTGTGCCAAGGTTGAGGTAGAATGTGAAAACTAATGCTCTGTGACAGATACCCATGGCATAGACAATACACCTCACTGACTCTTTAACTCACCAACAGTATACATTCAACTATTTCTTCATTTGTTTACATAAGTATATTCCTTGAATTTGCCCCTTTTCCCAGGAACTATACATGAAATCTCATTTCGTTCTATTATCTTGTTTGTATATTTTCTCAAACAATTCAACCCTTGTAGCTTTTATTTGTCAATGCATGACACCTTGTCAACTTCTAATGAAAATTCCAAAACCTAACACATGTGTGATGAGATTTCAGATTTTATTGAAGGTTATTCTTTCTTTTCAATCATTTCTGTTTACTGAACAGTTGTGGAATGCAAAAACAAATCCTGAATATCACAACAAAAAGCAGAGATGGAAAATAAACTTTCAGCATTTCAATATCACCCATAAGGAATTGATAAGCCATTAAACAAACTAAACCAAATGAATCCCCTGTAAAATATCCTTGGGTTTTGATGATACTTATTAACTCTCTTTGGGATCTAGTCAAGATAGCTAACATATTATTCTTTTTATCACCATACATAAATATTAATAGCTTAATTATCAGGAGGGATTGTGGGTAAAGCTGTTTGATTTTTCTTTTTTTTTAGCAAGAATTCCTCCTTTATTTTTTACCTTCAAGGTCAGTGGGATTTTTAAAAGTTAAATGTCTTCTTCCAAGTGCCATGACTATTCAGGAAGTGGGTCATCATGGCTCTCCACAACTTCTAGTCCTTTTTAGCTCGAGAAACTTTATCTTTTTGCTATCTCTTCTAATCCCTGTTTTGCCAACCACTTACACAAGCTACTTAGGTAGGTTATTCCCTGCTTTCCTCTGTTTCTCTTGCCTTCAGTATATCCTGTGAGAGTTAATTTTTTTAAGCCCCCTTTTCTCAAAATGTTCTTGAGAAATTTCATCTGTTTTTTTCGTATTCCAAGTATAATTGTCCTTTTTGTTTCCATTTTCACTAAAACTTTGTCATTGTTCACATGTTCAGTCCATGGTATTCTCAGCATCCTTCTGTAGAACCACATTTTTGTTGCTGTTTAAGAATCTGTGAGGAGATAATCCAGCATTCACTGTTATATATGAGGAGTAATAATATATAACACTCCATTACTCTTCTCGTGTTTTTAATAAAATTTTCCTGTTCCTTAATTATATGCTTAACTTTAGGAAAGCATCTTTCACAGTTCCAATGTGCCTTTGGATTTTGGTGTTGCATTTTCCATCCTCTATTAAAACACTTCCTAGATATTTTAAAGCAAAGGGTAAAAATCTATTTAAGCACGTTTATAAAGTTCTATAGACATGGAAAAAAAATTTCAATGCCCATGTTGCTGATCAGGATAATTTATTATTTATTTTCCTTGGGATTTGCTAACTCTGACCTCGTCTTCTACCCAGGGAATTTAGCAGTGAAGCTAATCCAACAAAGTGATATGGACCACTAATGTTTTTTTTTATTTATTTAAAAAATTGACTGACAGCCTGATAAAGAGAAAGCAATTAAATTGTTTTGCATGATAGCTCTGGCTAGGCATGCCATTGAGATAGTGTTAGAAATTAAGGGAAAGAGTGGGGCTCTTTTGCACAAACATATTGCACATTATAGAACTAAGTGGGAGAAACATAAGATTTTAGGCAGTGGAAGTTGAAAAAATTCTCACACATTGGCCATTGTTGGAAGTTGTGTAGGATCAATATAAAAACTATATTTTATTCAAACAGTATTAACCCCTTAATGACCCTAGTGCAGAATTTTACAAAACTAAAATTAATACTAGATTATTTTTGAATCTATAAGTAATATCAGATATTTTTAGTTAATTGCTTAAGGTCAAATTATGCTGTAAAGCCCTTTTCCCATTTGATCACCAAAGTTAGGCAGCATTGGTCCTGGATGGTACTTAGATGGGGTGGGGACGCTTAGGAACACTGTGTACTGTAAGCTACTTCCTACAATCTGAAATATGTTTGAGCATTAAATAACCCTTAAAGGGTTGGAAAGCTATGAAAAATTTTGGCCTGAAGATTGCATTTAAGCATGAAACTGTCACTGCTGGGTGTTGAATGTTCACTTTTATATTTACGTATGCTCTATTCCTGATATT
>OZ038479.1:87060701-87063201 GCA_964036315.1 Acanthosepion esculentum
GGAGGCTTTTCTAACACAGTTCAGAGGGAATAACCCCGCTTTTTTCCTCTTTTTTTTTAAACCCTTATCATCACTACCCCTAGCTCTAGGGAAAAAAGTGATTTTTCAGGGATTAGTGGACCTTAAAACTAACATAAATAATTCCAGGATCTTACCATCTGTCAGTTAATGTCTTCCTCACATTCTTTCTTTCTACTAGTATCTCTTTCAAACATTATACGTGTACATATGTGTGTGTACATACATATCTATATTGCTGTCTCTGTATATGCCTTTTGTCTACTTTGTGTAGCAGCATATTTCCTTGGTTAAGACTAGAATTTTGATTGCTGGCTGGCTAGGCTCTTCATTTGGAATATTGTTGTCACACAGTCTTAATCACAATTTCACTGATCTTTTGTCATACTAAGCTGAATTAAGTATGTTAAAGCATATCTACCTTAGAGCAAGCTATGTGTAACTAAAAAATTGTGCAGGTACCATCTTTTCTTTCTATGTGTCGTTTCCTTTCAGGACATAGGTGATCATGGCTCTCCACCTCCTCCTATCCCTTGTAGCTCTCAACAAATTATTTCTCTCTGCCACCTCCCCAGACCATGTTCTGTCATCCACTTGCTTAAGGCCACTACGTATGTCATGTATTGTTTTCCCTTGTCTCTCTTTCCCTCTATTTGACCCGTGAGTATCAGATTCTTCAGGCCCTCCTTCCTCATTATGTGTTCCAGGAACTTCAGCTGCATTTTCCTGATGTTCAGGTGCCCAGAATTAACTGAATTTCCTCAAGAGGAAATTGTAGTGTGGAGAATTTTGCTCAGCTAGGTTTTTCCATTTTTTTCAGAGGTAATATTTGCTGCATGGAACTGTGCAATATCTTCATGGAACAGAACACCTTTTTTTATCCCTTCAAGTCTGTGCTTAAATGTTCAAACTGCAAACAATAGATGCCTGGTGTAATTATAAGATTGCCTGGAGAATCAGACCTAGGCAATTCCAATAAAAACTTAGCAAAACTTTCTTTGGATGGCAGTTTATTTTGGGTTGAGGATGTCCTTATGCAGGGAAATTGTAAAATATCTATTTTTCAAGACCACTTACTAATCTGGCTGAAATAGGGAGATATGCATAACTCTGAATTCAAAACCATCAAGAAAGAAACAGGAAACAATTCTACCAACCTTCCCACAAAGTCAATTCACAGATAGTAAAGAAAAAGGTGGCTGTAGAGAGCCATGATCACCTACATCCTGAATGGACAAGGTATAAAACAGCATACACATGTACATTTCTAAAGAATTAATGTATTTAATATAATATTCTTATTACTTGAAACATTATTATAGTGGATACTTACATTTGAAATAAATGTAATATTTTTATTTATTAAACAGTTTTTATCATTTTAATCGTTATTTTAATGGATACTCATATTTGCATCGACACTTCATACACTTTTTAAACAGTACATTTATTTATTTTCATTTATCAGCCTGAATATTTGAGAAGTCTTATTAAAGAAAATATGTGCTCTCCAGCAGGATTCAAACCTGCAGTCTCCCCTGGCCAGAGGGAACAATCATCATATTTTTTTTTTTTAAGCTTATCACCCCAAGCAA
The DNA here is from genome assembly GCA_964036315.1 of Acanthosepion esculentum. NCBI lineage: Eukaryota > Metazoa > Mollusca > Cephalopoda > Sepiida > Sepiidae > Acanthosepion > Acanthosepion esculentum. Next base: position 87,062,315 of record OZ038479.1, read on the forward strand.
GGCTGGAAGCCACTAGCATGCAAGGGGTTACAGAAGGTTTGGAGGAAGAGCAGATAAGAGTGGTAAAGGAGGGGATGTGGAGAAAGATAGTGGATCGATCAAGGCAAGGGGGTTACAGAAGATTTGGAGCGAGAGCAGATAGGAATGAAAGGTGAAAGGATGTGGAGAAGGAAAGTGGATAAATCAAACTTTAACCAAAGAACTTTTGCTGATCAAGCAAGGCATCATAGAATGTCTACTCAAATATGAGTATCCATGAAAAATAACATTTTAAAGTGATAAAGTCTATCTGATTAATAAATAAGAAATTCATGACTTCTTTAGAAATTCCTTTATTAAACAGTGTGTATTAAATCTATCAGCCTATGCATTCAAAAAATCCATTATTTTTTTTTGAATAAGGCATCATAGAGTGTCTACTCACATATGAATATCCATGAAAAATAACATTTTAAAGTGATAAAGTCTATCTGATTAATAAATAAGAAATTCATGACTTCTTTAGAAATTACTTTATTAAACAGTGTGTATTAAATCTTATGTATTCAAAAAATCTTAGTAAAGAAAATTCATACATCAGCATTGTAGGAGGAAACCACCATTTGACTCAGTATGCTTTACCATTCAGCCACAAAGAATATTACAACAAACAAGATTCAATTTTCTTTTTTTAAGCATATCTTCTTCATTCTGATTATTTTCTTGGAAGCATCATGTCTGCTTAATTTTGTACCCAAAAGTTAAACAAAACAATTTCTAAAGAATTAATGGATCTATTTTTTAATTACTTCAAATATCATGATAGTGGACTGCATATAAATAAAAAGTTATATTCCGGAACTCACCTAATGATTTAATCAATCCTTTGATCATTCAGGCAATCATCA
>OZ038479.1:87070701-87085701 GCA_964036315.1 Acanthosepion esculentum
AAGATACAGAACACAACCCCCACTATGAAACATGGAGATGACAATAGTATGGGACTATTTTTCATCATATGATAGAGGATAATTTCACATAATTGAAAGGAGAAAGAACAAAGCTATGTACTAAGATATATTAAACAAGAACCTCCTTACATCAGTCAAACCATCCTGAGTATGACGATAAACTACATCCAGCAGCAAGGCCTCTCATCAGGAGGTTTTCAGGAGTGGGAAATGACCTCTTAATTTCTGTTGTTCCCAGGTCTAACCTAACCCAGGGTGGTAGCACCTGTTAGGGTCACAGCTATTGGCAAATAGTTAACCCCAAAACTGGGGTAAAAAAAAACTATGAAAGAATGAAAATACATTTTCATAGTAAAAAAATACCAGCAATACACATTTGAAGAAAAAAATATTACCATAAATACATTTTTGTAAATGAAATTACTAATGCACCTAGGGAATTTAATTTCAGTATTAAATTAAATAAACATCAGTCAAGACTTTAAAAATGAGGTGCAAATGCATGATTCAAAAGGTGAATGATCCTAAACATACAGCTACTGCAACAAAGGTGTAGTTTGAAAATGAATTGGAGCAATTATATTGAATTAATTGCTAAGTCTGCTTCTAAGAAGGTTAGTTCACTGTGTCAAGTTAGATAAAATTGTTCTTGTCAGAATTCACCTAGCACGTTTAATAAATCCACCATTTGTCCGTGCATTGAATATTGCAACCGTATCTTGTCTGGTACTCTAAATTCTTGACAAAATCCAAAGAAGGATCTGCAGTGTTATTGGTCCTTACCTGGCATCTCGATTTCAATCACTTTCCCACCACTTTGACATGGATTCTTATAAATATTTTCATGGCACTTATTCTAATGACCCCCTCCACTTTGATGAATTTGAGCATGCTACCAGATTGGCTATTAGGTCTCATCGTGTTACTGTTGAAACAACTAGATGTAACCATAATTTCTATTCTAATAGTTTCTTCCCACACACTTCTCATCTGCTTCTCTGTTATTTACAATCTTCAAAAATCTAAATGCAATGTCAATCACCATCTACTGACTTCCTGAAACCTGTTCTTTTATTATTCTTTCTCCTTATTAAAATCTTCTCATTCTCTTTCACTCTCAGTAACTCTTTGCATCATTATCACCTTGCTTAGAGTGACATGATTGAAAAAAAACCCAATTAAAGTGATCCACACTATCCTCTGACCTAAATTTCACTGAATATTCATCAGCCTTCAGTAAAGAGTAGAACCCTTTATTTCGATCACTGGGGTAGACTGTTCTAGTTCCACGAGCCAAGGACACATGGGACAGTGGATAAAGGCGTTGGTTAGATCCAGTGACAGACCCAAAGAGTGTGAGTTCAATACCCGGTTCAGGCAGTGGAGAACTTTCAGAGGGAAAACTTAGCAGATAACTGACATCCATCAAACATGTCTCGTGGAACCCCAGTGATCGAAATAAAGGGTTCGGTTCGAAATTCCAACCACCTGAAGAAGGCCAGAGCATACAACGGCTGAAACGTTGTGACAAAAATGGCGACAAAGATGAGGACAATAGTCCGACTAATGTAAATACTGTACATAATACCTCATCTCAGAAATATAGACAGACTATAAATGTATTTGTTTACATTTTTGCACACATTTGCTATTATAAAAAGGAAATCTATGTGCAGTGTCATTTTAGATAAAATCATGAAATAAACAGTTTTTTGTTCCCCGCTGTAGATCAAACATTATACAGGAAAAATTATATTTTATGATAATTATATTTTACAAGCTGGCTTGATGTAGCCGTAAATTCTATGCTAACAGTTTCTTTTTTTCACACTTCTCACTTGTTGAAGTCCCTTTTGGCTCCATGCTGTCCAGCCAACTTTAATCTGCAAAATTTAAATGCAATACCTGTCACTATCTACTGTCCTCCTGATTACTCTTTTCTCTTTCTACTCATTATTAATGCTTTATTTCCTAATCCTCCCATACCCAGTAAGTCCTTGTGTCTTAGTAGCTTTACAACCTTACATGGGGTGAAACCGATTTAAAAAAAAAAAAAAAAAAATCTTACTCTGTTAGTGTCACTTGCTTTCTTGTCATTCCTGACAATCTATTTTTTTTTCCTGATTTCGGATGTATTTTTATAGTAAATTCATTAAGCAATGTATATTTTTGTCAGGAACAGTTACCTTAATTCCTGACTCCGACAATACCTGTTTTTTTCTTTTTTTTTTACAGATTTTAAATACACAAAAATATTGATTAAATGATGATATTTGTCAAAATAAACTTTTAAAAAAATAAAATAAACTTGCAAAATCTGTAGTTGGTACAAATCAAGAAATGGAGACAGAATTTGTTTAAAAATATTTTTTTTCTTTTATTTATTGTTCAGATTATATCTTTCAGTGGCAAATCTGATTATATTTGTCCATATTATAATCATAGCAGTAATTTGTTTTGAGAACTATGTGAGTGTAGAAATTTTCTCATTTCCAGCATTGTGTGTGATTCACCATTGGTCATAATTTGAGACTGAAATTGACTCTTCCAACCAATCAGCACAGTCACTATGTTGTCCCACATGGCTTCATTGCAATTCACATTTATTCTGATCTCTGCCCTCTGACCTGACTGGCTTGGTTGGACCTGCCAGGAGTAATAATCCCTCTGGTGCAGCTATTTAGGTTACTGTGATGCATAAACCCTACATCTGTAAGTGGTTAATTTATTTACAACTCTGATATAATGGTAACAAGTCATTTGTATATAAATGCTATCTTCTATTCTCTTAGTTTCCAGAAAATGTTTTCTATTTATTATTTGGACCTCATCCGAGCCAGGTTCATGCAGGCCCTTCTCTTGCTGGATATGGCTGTAGAATATGATTTACACCAGGAAATGCCAGATGGTCAAAAAGGAGTTGATCTGTGGTGACACCAGTGTATATTCTAAGAGATATCAAAGTAAGCTTTGAACTCTGTGTCACACCAGAGGGTTGACATGGAAGGTAGCCTGAGAGCCAGCAGATGTAGATTTACACATCACAGGGTGGAAGTGGCTGTCCCCACCATGACATGTAAACAAGTGGATGATCCAGCAGTGTTTAAGTTAAGCATACATCAACCAGCAAGATGACTGGAAGATAGATAAGAACTCCCAACAATGATAAAAAATGCAGTGGGGCTCTCAAATCCTTGCATGAAGACAGATTGATTGATTTGAGTTTTACTGCTTATCAACCTTTTGCAGGTTATTTAAATCCAGAAAATATTTTTAGACAGCAATAATTTTTTGGAAATAATAATGATATACTGATAAAAGTCCTGCTAATTAACCCATAACTGGGGGGGAAGAGTTGGATTCATTCTTTTCCCAGGGATATTTGTGTGTAAGTGAATATAATGAACCCAACTGGAACTCAGCTCTCTGATTTCCTTCCAATTCCAAGCCATTACCTATCATACCACCTGCCTATCCAAGAATACAACACCTGGTATTTGCAAGCAGTCACCCATCTAGGTACTGATCAGAGTCGATGTTGCTTAACTTTGGTGATCATATGAGAAATAGTATTTCAACATGATATAGCTAAGCTCATTGCATGAAGAGGATCCATGTTTGGAGAGAGCCCATGAAGCCAGAAACTCTTATGCATTCAAAGTGAGCGGATTTTGCAAGTACTTGATATTAAAAAATTGAGCAAAATAGTTAAAAGTTCAAAAGATTTATCATCCAACTCGAAATTTCACAGAGGCATTGTTTTACCCATCAGTGTCAGATATTTGTAGAGAATTAATGGATTTTATTCTTAATCTGACATATTTTTATTACTTTGTTATATAGGAATAAAGTGTCACTGCTGACACTTGAGTTTGAGCATAGATTGCCCAATGAGCAAACACAAGCGATCCCATGACTGACTGTAGAGGAAATGCATAAGTAGGAAGTTGCATGACGTCTAAATGATTTCTATTTCTTTTCTTTGTCATGAGGTGCATTTTGTAGATTCCCCGAGAGTATGCGGTATTATGGTATATGAAGGTTTGATTGGTGACGGACGAGTTCTTGTGGTGAATGTGCAAATTGTAATGAGTGAATGGGTTGTGAATCGGATTAGCTAGGTATAAGATAGTCAGCGAAGACCAGCCTCAGCCCATTTCCCCTTTTTTCGGCCTTGTGCCAAAATTGTAAATTTTTACAATAAATCCAGGCTATTCCTCCGCTATACTTTATTGCTATATGGATCACTATTCTCTTCACTCTACTATTCACTCTACTGATCACTACACGGGTCACTATTTGGTGGTTACTATTCAAGCAAGTATTATCGAGCAAGTACTATTACTGCAAATGTTATTTTAAGGAGTGTGACACCTATTGTTCAATGGCATACGATTACAAAGCTTCTAGTACAATGAGCATTACGAAAGTGAAAATGAGTATTTGTTGACGTCAGAAAAGTGGCAACAAGTATTCATTATCTCATCTGAACAATTACCATAAAAGTATTTATGGCAAAGACATAGAGAGGCAACTTTACAGTGGTGAGAAAATAACTGAACCCGAGCCATCAGATCAAGATCAATAATATTGCTGATTCTTCTTTGGATCATATCAAGAAGCTCTAGGTAAATAGCATGTGCATTGGACCATATGTAGCAGCAATATTCTAAGCATGGACGAATGGTAGACTTATAGATATGTAAGATAGATTCTGGAGAGAAAAATTGTCTCACCCAACACAGTGCCTGCAGAAAATCAAATTCCAGTATCTATATATCAACAAGAACACACACAACACCAGCAGCACTATACCATTCAACACAAATATTATCTGTAAAATTGGTATTTCTACAAACAAGCAGTAATATATTTTGCAATTCCATAAATTTCCTTTTCATAGTTGAATTTTTCAGGAATATTTTTTATTGAGTCCTAGTTTCAGAACTAAACTCTATGCATGCACCAGTTCCAACTTTTTTTGTGGTCATCATGTCCCTTTCATAAATGATACTGCTGTACTGGATGCAGGGTAAGTTTTTGGGGAAAGATTTGTGTCTAATAAGCTAGAAAATATAATTGGTTTCTGTTGCTTTCCTTTAGTGATTAGTTCCTATATTTTCATGCATATTTTTCAATGGTTGTTAATACAATAGTATAAAACTGTTTATTTTCGTTTTTTTGAGCAAATATTAATTTTTCTATTCAAAAAACAGGAGAAAAACATTTGAAGACACTTTGTTCTTTGTATTTTATATGAAGTACCATAAAACAATGTTTTTATTTTGTGTCATAAGGTTTATAAAAGCATAAAAAATAAGATTCACATATGTTTACTCACCCAGCTAAGTCCCAGATTAAGTTTTGATAGTTTTCAACCTAAAATTTTAATAATTATCTGAACAATTTATTAAAGACTTTCTGAGGACAGCTCCTGTGTAATTTGAATTTCAGCATTAATCTTTATTGACCAGTAATGAAACAGAATGCAACTAGCCAATCAGCAAGCAGTTAAATCAGACAATTTTTTGATTTGATCATTCTCTATGAATGAGCAATTTTCATACCAAAAATTACAGTATTTGGAAGATTGTCAGACATGGCAAAGCAAATTACAAATCCAGTTATACATTAACAATTTAAACTATGCGTTCTTTTATGTTCTTTTAAAACTGAGATTAGTGAATATATTTCATACAATAATCTTTGAGCACAGCATATCTCTTCCCTAATCCAAGGGCTTATAACAATATCACATTGAAACACTGGTTCTCTTATGATCCCTGAAGTTAAACATCATTGAACCTGGTTAGTACCTAGATGGGTAACCGCTTGGGAATACCAGGTGCTGTAAGCTTGGATGTGCAGGTGATATGACTGACAGTCATGCCATATTGAAACACTGGTTCTTGAATGATTAGTGAAACTAAGCAACATTGAGCCTGGTCAGTACCTAGATGGTTGACCTCATTAGGTGCTGTAAGCTTGGCTGTGTGCATGCTAGGGCATATGGCCATATCATATTGAAGCACCTGTTCTCGTATGCTCACTAAAGTTAAACTACATCGAACCTGGTCTGTTCCTAGATGAGTGACTGCTTGAGAATACCAGTTTCTGTAAGCTTGGATATGCATGTGGCATGATGGATAATGGCTTGGAATTTGAAATTGGAGGTACAAGTTCCAGTTCCAGTTTGGTTCATTATATTCACTTATGTGCAAATACCCTTGGAAAAGGTATAGATTTACCTTTTCTCCTCCCATCTATGGGTTAATTAGTAAGTTTTGTATCAGTAAATCATCATTAATTTCAAAAAATTCTTACAATCTAAAAATATTTTCTAGCTTTAAATAACCTGCAAAACCCATAAAAACTCAATACTAATCCAAGAGACTCTATTCATTTTGCCATTACAAATCCAAGTCTGTGTACCTTCAACTAGCAGTTGAGTCTGCTCAATGCTTTTTGTACATTAGTTCTACTATTATTGTATACACTCCCACACCCATCCTGGGTATGACGATAAACTACATCCAATAGCAAGGCCTCTGATCAGGAGGTTTTGAGGAGCATGGAACCACCTCTTAATTGCTGATGTTCCCAGGTTCATCCTGACCTGGGGTGGTAGCACCTGTTAGGGTCCCAGCTATGGGAAAATAGTTAAACTCCAAATTGGTGTCAGAACACTATGAAAATGTAAAAATAGGTTTTATTACCAGAATACTTTGTAAACATTATTACCAGCAATACATTTTTGAAGAAAAATTATTAACAGCAATACAATTTTGAAATAAAAATATTACCAGCAATACATTTAAAAAAAAAAAATTTATCAGCAATAAAAATTTTGTCAGCATTAAATAACCCATTGAGGTTGATATACCGTAAAACAAACCAAACCAAACCAACCACACACACACACACACATACACTATATATATATATATATATATATATATATATATATATATATATATATATGCATATGTATATATATATATATATATATATAGAGAGAGAGAGAGAGAGAGAGAGTATTCAATGCATATCACAAAAAGCAGATTTTTTCATTATTTACCGACATACATCGTATTTGTTTACCTCACAATTACCTGATATATTAATAACAGTTTCAATATATGAGAAACAATTTTAATCAATACATTTATTTAAATCTGCAAAAGAGTTGTATCTCTTCACTAATGACTCAGTAGCTTTTATTTCTTCTATAAAGACTAATTATAACATTCTATAGATTACAATCAATAGAATGTAATTTATTTTTTTCTGTATTATGGCTGCTACAGCAGAATATACTATCATCCAAAGAACATGAATAACTACTTGGTTCTAAAATATCCTACAGATATTTAGAACCAAGCAATTTACGTTCTTCAGTATTTGTCTACTTTTTTTATACATCAATATTGAATACCTTCTTATCTTTTCATGATCTACAAGGTCCAATTAGTAGTCTATCTTCCTACAAAGCAAAATATATTATTCCAGTAGGTATCTGGCTTACATAAATGTTCCTTTGCAAATTTCAGGCATGCCTCCATAAATTGGTAGTTTTCTTTCAGTTGCTCTACAAGATTAAAAGTCATACTGACAGTGTGTTGCTGACAGCTTGATGTGTAACTGACTTATATAAATCTTTTTGAATAATCTTTAGCTACTTCTGTACTATTCTTACAATCCTGCTTGCAAATCTTTCAAGAAGCACAAGATCAAGGACGTTTCACTTGATTCTTTCTACTAGCAAACTATCAAACCATGCATGGATCAAGTTGTAGCTCTGGTTAATTTGTATTATAATCTCCCAAAACCAATTGTAATGATAATTTTCCACTATGGTGTGAAATTGCCTAAGTATTTTGAAAATAACAATAAAAGTTTGCGCTTGAATACCATTTAGAAGTTATCAACAGAATGGGCGCCATTATTGGCTTTGTTTACATACATTTGCCTCGAGTAGTAATCAGCAGATGCTTCACTTGTCTTGATTACTGCACAAAAATGTTTAAAATGAATGTTCAAAATTTTGAAAGTAACCCAACAGAAAGAAAATCGCTACTCCAAATATATCAGTAAAAATGAAAAATGAAAAATAATTTTAAAATTATGTGCCTGAAAGGATAAAAAAATGGTTTTTAATTTTTTTAAATTTTTATTTTATTTTTAATTTTTTTTATTTATTTATTTATTTTTTTTGAAAATCACTTTATTTCATGAATTATTGAGAAATTACATTTTAGGGTGAAATTTTGTTTCATTTGTTATAAGCAGATTTATTAAGGACAATATTGTCTTAAGAATATTTTTTCCATTGCTTTTCTAAATAATTTAAATGTCTTAAGTTAATCAAAATTTAAACCAAAAGAATTCCTATGAAACTATCATTATTTCTTTTTTTTTTTTGAAAAAAGGTTTCACCTATGACATATTTATTTAGAAAAGCTTTCAACTGTTTTTCTAAATAATTTAAGCCAATTTAAAAAAAAGAATTTATTACTTATTAAAGCTTCACTTTTACAAAAAAACAAAACTATTTGGTTAACCAATTTAATCAAAATTTAATCTGAAAAAAGGAATTTATACCAATTTAAAAGAAACAATTCATTTACAGCCTCAGTTTTACAAAAAAAAATAAATTTGCACATGAAGTAAAGCATGTGAATTTTAGATTAAAATTTGTGAAAATTGTGCAGTAATCAAGACAAGTAAGAAGATCAGTAAAAAGGCTGTTAACTACGTAAGCTTCTGTGCATTACTACTTGAGGCAAACATAAACAACAGTAATGGCAGTTTGGCTGTAGATGCAACGGGAATAAGGCCGAGCTAAGACTCTCACTAACTCGTAAACGGTATTTGAGCGCAAACTTTTATTGTTATTTTCAAAATAATAAGGCAATTACACCATAATGGAAAATCTTTGTTACAATTGGATTTTGCGAATTATAATGCAAATTAACCGTAGCTATTTACCAATGGCTCAGTAAGTTTACATGTACAATAAAGACTAATTCTGGTATCTCTGAGGTTTGTTGAATGTTATTTAGTTTTAAGCATTGTGGTTGTGACTAATTCATTATACCATCATCCCAAGAATGCTAATTACTATTTAAAAGGTTCAAGAATAATCTACAGTTTTCTAGAACCAACCATTCTTCAGAGGCTATTATTATTATTATTAAATGTGTATTGAATAGTTATTTTGTTTCATTTTTTTTTAATAACTCGTTCATAATTTTTTATAAATGTATTTGTTGAAATCCTTGTCTGAATTTCTGGGATGATGAGTTGTACTTGGACCCAGTAGAAACTACTTAATGAGTTTGTGATAATAAATGTCAGAATCAGAACAAATGGGTCATGGTGATGTTAGCCATTTCTTTATAATGAAACATCTGACATTCATTGACTAATCAGCTAGTACTACTTTGGGTTGATTTATAAAATCTTTCCCTTAAAGCAGTTTTTCAGAAAGCAGTTTCTTAAGCCCAGTAACTGATATTGCTCTTTTCAGAATTCATGGGAGTTTACTCCCTAACCTTTTGCTTGAAGAAGTGTGGAATATCAAAATCTTGATTATGTTATTATTTTCTCTTTGTGATATCCATTTCAGTTGTTGCTGCTGTTATTTGGTACAGTTCTTTGTGATTTTGTAATGCCAGTTCACAAGGTTTCAACTGATACCTATGGGTTTTATTTACTCAAAGCCATTTTTAAGCACTGATCTGAGAAAATGGTTGTATTCAGCTGAGAGTTTAGTTATTTCTGAATGGGTTTGGCACCATGTATGATATCCATATTGAAGTCTTGATGAGCTTATTTAAGAACATTACTTGAGGTTTAGGTAAATATTTGGGTTTTGTAGCAATTTGTGGTGTTGTGTGAAACTACCCCTAACACAGCTTATTCTATATTTAATATCCTCATCTCCTATACTAAATTTGTTATAAGTGATCCATTTCCAAAGTTAGTGGAAGTGTCTGGTATTTATTAACTACATAAGAAAGTAAAAAATTACTTAGATCAACAAAATATGTGATGTGGAGAGCTATGATTATCCATATATTAAGAGAAGACTGGATAAAAAGATTAAGTTGCCTATAGATTTTGATGTGTAAGTAATTTTAGGGGATTGTCATTATTTTTAATGATTGCTACAAACCTTAAATCATACACTGTATGTAGTTGTAGCACCAGAAATATTTAATGGAGCAATCATTTTGAGTTCCTTACAAATGTACATTTTTAGTGGTACCTTCATCAAAAAGTCAAAATTGGATATTTGGAGAATTGCACAGAACTTAACTTAAATGAAAGATAAAAATAAAAGCAGAAACTTTTACAGATTTTTATTGTCCTGTTTTGACTGAACACATAATTACGTTTTCAGTTTTAAAAGCCTGTGTCACAGCCAGCACTATTCTATTGCTCTGAAGAGGCGGATATGTCCAGAAAGGAATTTAAAGGAGAAAAATAAAGAAAAGGTTAAGAAGAAAAACTGGCATTGTGGAGGGAGAATGGTCTGCTTAAGGGAGACATTATTGGAGTCTGTCTTCTGCACAGCTGCTGTGATATTGTGGAGGTGGGAGGCATTGGAGCAAGTGGACAAATTAAATCAGTCATGCTGCAAATGGACCTTGGTGATAGAAAAAGCAGTAAGCAAATAAAAAAAAGCAAGTTTACGAAGAAGGAGATAAAGAGAAAAGGATGACATGAAAGGAAAAGAAAATCATAAGAGAAGAGAAGGAGAAGATAGAAGTGGAGAAAAGAAAGAGGGAAGTGAAGGAGAAAAAAGGGAAGAAGAGAAAGAGGGAAAGGAAGGAGAAAAAGTGAAGAAGAGAAAGAGGGAAAGGAAGGAGAAAAAGTGAAGAAGAGAAAGAGGGAAGTGAAGGGGAAAAAGTGAAGAAGAGAAAGAGGGAAAGGAAGGAGAAAAAAGTGATGAAGAGAAAGAGGGAAAGGAAGGAGAAAAAGTGAAAGAGAAAGAGGGAAGTGAAGGGGAAAAAGTGAAAGAGGGAAAGGAAGGAGAAAAAAGTGAAGAAGAGAAAGAGGGAAAGGAAGGAGAAAAAGAAGTGGAGAAAAGAAAGAAGGAAGGGTAGGATAAAAAGAGAGAGGGAAGGTAATGAGAAAAGTGGAGAAAAGAAAGAGGGAAGGGAGGGTCAAAAAGAAAAAAGGGAAGGTGAGAAAAAAGAAGTGAATAAAAAGAGATAAGGGAAGGAGAAAGAAGTGGGGGAAGTACAAATAAGGGAAGATGGAGGAGAAAGAGAAAAAGTGAAGAAAGGAAAGGAAAACATAAAGAAAGAGGGAAGAAAAGGAAGGGGAAAAGAAAGAAGTATGGGTAGGAAGAGAGAGGGAAGGGAAGGTCAAAAGAAAGGGTAGGTGAGAAAAAAAGAAGTGGATAAAAAAGATAAGGGAATGAGAAAAAAGAAGGGGGGAAAGGTACAAAAAAGGGAAGATGAAAGGGCAGGAGAAAAAGTGGAGAAAGAAAGAAGGAAAGGAAAACAAAAAGAAAGAGGGAAGGGAAGGAGGAAAAGAAATGAAGAAAGGAAAGCTAGAAGAAAGAGAGACATAAAGGAATGATAAAAAAGTAGAGAAAAGAAAGAGAAGACCAAAAGTGGGAAGAGTAGGAAAAAAAGGAAGTGGAGAAAAGAAAGAAAAAGTATAGGAGTTCAAGAAGAATGCAGAAGAGAAAGAAATATGCTAAAAAGAGTGTAAATAAAAATGTGAGCAAATTAACAGAAAAAGAAGAAAAGGAAAAATAAAACAAGGAAACAGAGAATAAAATAAAAAAGGTAAGTTGAGAGAGGAAACAAAAAGAGAAGAATGTGAAAGGAAAAATCACCAAAAGTAAGAAGAAAAAAAAAAAAGAAAAATATTTTGAATTAAGTTCAACAGAAAAAACAAGGGTAAGTAGAAATGCTGAAAGAAATAAAAAAAAAACAAGAGAAAGAGAATACACACTGTAGAAGGAGGAACAAATCAATGCAGAGAAACAGAATAAAAAGAAATATATTGAAAATAAGTGAACATAAAACCATGACAAATAGACACATCAAAAATGTCAAGAAATGAAGAAAAAATTTGCTCCCTAAAAATCGCTCAGCAAATATGTCCTTAAACCAAACTTAGTTTAATCTGTCTCAATCTTCCTGTTTCGCATACACACATTAATGTATGACGAGAGGGAAATGTATGGACTCCCTAAAAAGGACCATTGTTTCCTGTGGTATCCAACTCTTTACATTACCATACATTACCTTATTTTTCCTTTAGCTTTATGCCCATTGATGTCAACAGCATTCTATAGTGTCTTTGTTTTGGAGACATAGTAAGTGCACCTCATGTCTAACTACCTTTTAAAGTTTCTAGTTGCTGACTGTTTTTTTATGGCTTATCGACCTTTTGTTGTTATTTAAAGCTGAATATATTTTGGATCATAAGAATAATAATTTGTTTATTTTGTTTTGTTTCATGAGTGAATATTGCATTAATGATTTTTTTTTATTTTTAGAATAACAATGATTTTTCTAGATAAAATTCTTGCTATTTAACCTATAGCTGGTGGTAGATGAGTTCATACCTTTCCTAAGTGTATTTGTGGATAAGTGAATGTGGGGAACTTAACTGGAATTTGAACTTGGCTTCTTATTCGGGTTCCTAATTCTGACCTGAAGTTCATGCACCATCCACACCTCCCTATAAGTACAGCTGATTAGAATTTTCCCACAACTGAATCTATTTGTAAGTCATTCGGGAGTCCTGATTGCCTCCTGAATGACTTACAAATAGCCCACTGCAGGTTTGAATTCAGAGTTGTCCTCCTTGTAGACTGGTTTCCACACAAGGCTATAAAGCCCAGTCTGCTCTGTTATTTAACCAATCAAGAGAAATAGGGATATATATCTTTTCCAAGAGTATTTGTGTAATAAATAAATGTAACAGTCTTGGGCAGAATTTGAACTTGGCTTGTCAATTTCTCTTTCTCAGCCACTATCATCATTTTTATTCTTTTTCCATTTAAGACTGGCCTTAACATCTTTGTTAGCCTTGAAGGAATGACTGTACCATCTTTTACCATGTGGGTGTTTTTCTCCTCTGTGATTCATGTTGGTGTATGCACAACATGCTTATGCCAGCCATTTTGGGTGAGCTGAGGGGAAATAAATGCCCAGGATAGAGGCTGTCTCCAGCAGCCTGATGATTACACAGCTACCATGTATGAAACCAACATGACAGCACCGTGTTATTAAAAAAAAGAATATTTGAGCTCTGCCATTACTTATAGAGCATTGTTTTCTGCATAAACTCCTAGCACACCTTTGAGAGTAATTTTGTTTTTATGAAATAGATATATATCTATAAACAGAAATAGAAAGCTAGATTGATATGAACAGAGATAGATAGATAGATAGAATATGAACAGAGATAGATAGATAGATAGAATATGAACAGAAAAAGATAGATAGATAGAATATGAACAGTGATAGATAGATAGATAGATAGACAGATAGATAGAATACGAACAGAGATAGATAGATTGATATGAACATATATATATATATATATATATATATATATATATATATATATATATATATATATATATAGATAGATAGATAGATTGATATGAACATAGATAGATAGATTGATATGAACATAGATAGATAGATTGATATGAACATAGACAGATAGATAGATAGATTGATATGAACATAGACAGATAGATAGATAGATTGATATGAACATAGACAGACAGATAGATAGATTGATATGAACAGATAGATAGATTGATATGAACAGAGATAGAGAGAGATTGATATGAACAGAGATAGATATAGACAGAGATATGAACAGATTTAGATATATCAGTATTTGTCAAAAATTGTGTTTGTATATATGATGATTTTAATTTTAAAGAATTCAAATGTTCTTTTTGTTTTTTTTAAAACTTAAATGATTATCATGTTGTCAAAAGATGACTGTAGGCTTGAACTTGAGATTTGTTTTCAGTTACTCTTAATTTTCATTCATATAAAATGCTGTAAGATTCATATTGTTGACTTTTAGCAGGGTAAGGTCACATGTTGGGTGGGAGTGGAGTCATAGTGCATATTAAAATAAAACTGAACTGGTCGTGCCCTTATGGTTTGTCAAATTCATTTTATCAGCTTTTTTTCTCTCACTAAAACCTGATATTTCATCATACCATGTACCAGAAAGTTTTTAGTAGAACATACTTGGAATTATCAGTAAATAAAAAACATCTAACATGGAACATCCCAACATGGGAACTATGGATTGGTGATGCCAAAATCAACCAAGTGCCAAAAAGTTTAAATATTTTAACAAAGGAGGGAAAGTGTGATCCTGAAATTTGAAGGCACATTGCCTTCCAAAAGCTGAGAAGAGTATTAAAAAAACAGAAAAAAATTCATTAGAACTAAAGAAGAATACTGAACTGTTATGTAATATAATTCCTCCCATATCGCAGTGAGTGCTGGACAATCTCCTCACAGATGAAGAAGAGACTTGTGGCAACAGAAATGTGGTTCTACAGAAGAATGCTGAGAATACCATGGATTGAACATGTGAGCAACAACAAAGTTTTAGAGGAAATGGAAACAAAAAGGACACATACTTAGAATATGAAGGGGATATTTGAAATTTCAATGAATTTTGCAGTCTTTAGCATAGCCTGGACAATCTACTCACAGATGAAGAAGAGACTTGTGGCATCAGAAATGTGGTTCTACAGAAAGATACTGAGAATGCCATAGACTGAACATATGATTAAAGACGAAGTCTGAGAGAAAATGAAAACAAAAAGGACCCTTATTACTTCGAATTGGAAAGAGGCAATTGAAATTATTAAGGCACATAATGAGGAAAGAGAGTTTGGAGAATTTGACACCCACAGAACCTACTGAAGGCAAGAGAAACAGGAATGCAGTGCATGGCCTACCTTAT
>OZ038479.1:87090701-87140701 GCA_964036315.1 Acanthosepion esculentum
ATCCATCTCTGATTGGAGGGACTGGGTAACCTCAACATCCCTGGTACAAAAGGAACTATTCTGCCTTGAATGTCACCATGAACTGTGAGATAGAGGAAAGTGGTGGCCACAGTGATGCAAAATGTACTCATTGAATAAAATGAATGAAATGTATTTTTATAGCCATTCATTCTCTTTTAAACACATTTATATTTCCATTCATTCTTCCCTGAACACATACTTTTTATACATTCTTTTTCTAAACAGTTCAAAATTTTCTCTTTTCTAAAGACTTAAATATTTTAGTTCATTCTTCTAGAAATACTTTCATGTGTTCATTCAGTTTTTGTAAATATCCCCTATATTTTTGTTCTTTTCTGAACACTTCTATATTTGCATTAATTTCTAAACACTTCCATATTTTCAAACACTTGTTCTTTACTAAATGTTTCCATATTTTCCTTCTTTCCTAAACCTTTCTATATTTTGTTTCTTACCTAAGCATTACTCAAATATGTTAAAAGAGAGCAAAATAAATAAAATAATAATAACCTGAATAATGCAGTGTAACCTTTTTATTTGCATATAAATAACAATCTTTCTTATTTATTCACGATTATGAAATGGTTTTGGCACCCAAGAATTTTATAGTAACCTCTGCATCCCATTCTTGATCTCAGGACATTTATAGACTCCCTACATGAAACAGAATGATTTGCTAACTGCTTTTAATAAATGATGACCTCCTCTTCCAAACAGATTATCGCATGATGTGCACATGAGCACAGACTCTATTTTATCAAAGTGGAAAATTAATGCATCACTTACAGAATGCATGCAAATATTATTGTTATTTTTATCATTGTTGCTTTTTTCTTTTGGAAAGTGGTGGGGGGGGTATTTTTTTCTTTTTTTTCTATTTTTTGCTCATCTCCAAGCCCTTGTTTCATGAGTCACATTTTGCCCTTCCATTTTGATTTTGCAATGACTCTGACGAGTGATCCACAGATCTGTATCACATCCCTGATCCCATCGCCTTTTGTCTCCATTATCAACATCCTGACTGATATTTTGTCTACTCTTGACAGTCAATTTTTTGATGGGGGACAGGATTGGGTTTAGAGAAGCATCTGTCTGACAGGCAGATAAAATGATTTTTTAAAAAAACTTATAGATAGCCTGAGTTGTAGCCTGAGGGCGATAGCTTTGGGGTTAATCTTTCCAACTTGACACCTTGAAGTTTACTGTTTGATCCATAGAGACAAAACATGTGAACACTATTTCAAGGGAGAGCATCTGTAAGAAATACTTTCATGTCATAAACTAATTTTTATATATCTTAAGCTATGGAACTTTCAGTGATTATTCAATGATGTAGATGTTGCCAATTAAATGATATCACAAAACTTGAAACTTCATTACTTAACATTTTTTTTTCACTCCAATATTTCATCAGTTACTCTTGGACAGTCTAGGATTCAAGCTCCTTCATCACTACCCCTACACGCAAATACACTCCTGCCCAATATATGAATCCAGCAATGTGTGAGAGACTGCTCTAATCATCTTTGGGAGGGTTGCTTATATATCAATCTGTCCAACCTACTTATTATAATGCTTGCAATACAGGATACAGAGGTCCTGTACTTCACCATTTAGTGACTGCAACTGGCTTCCTTTGATAGCCTCATGTGAAATGTGAATGTAATTTCTATTCCAGTCTCATGCCACAGTTAGAATATTGAATGCTAGAGTAATATTTGCCAAGAGAGATTTGGGGAGCATGTGTCAGATTAATGTTCATTCTTTTGTTAATCATTCTGAGATTATCATAATGTCAGAATCTCTCTCTTTGTCTCTTGATGTGCCATCTCACTTCAGGACATGAGCGACCATAGTTATCCACTGATTGCTATCTTCTGGTGCTCTCAGCAATACTTACCCCTTTATGACCCCTCTTGGTGTTTTTGGTACATGTTCCTCCATCCATTTTCTCAAATGTATCAAATAGGCTGCTTGTGGTTTATCCCTTCTTCTCTTAGATTCCGTATGCTTTATGAGAATTAAATTCTCTAATTCATCTTACCTCATTAAATGTCTCTAAAATGACAACTGTCTTTGTCTAAGATTTTTAAAAAGAATTGAAGATGTGAAAATGATTTCAGTTATTTATATTTTCCCTTATCTTTATCAGTTTAGTTGGGTAGGATTCATGGATTTTAGGATATGTTAATGTTTTTTGTGTTATCTAATGTCAAGATTTGTTTTTATTATACTTGAGCCAATAAGTAAACATTAGTCATGTTTATATTAGAACCTTGAATTGATTTTTCATGAAAATAAATGTTTTATCTATAAAAATTAGTAAGAAACATGTCACTAGCCACTACTTTTTCCCATCTTGCTGGCAGCATTTGAATTCCACGTCAGAAAAACGACACGTCTTTTGAGGCTAACCATAAGTCAACCCATTTTTTGGCATCTTCATAAGATGTACCATCGATCGGAACAAGTGATAATTGGATGGGGCAATGTCTGGTAAATACGGTGGGTGGGGTAGGACTTTTCATTTAAGCATTTCAAAGTAGATTTTCACCCATTTTGCAACATGTGGCCTAGCGTTGTCATGTTGCAAAATCACTTTGTCATGTCTCTGCTCATATAGCAGCCATTTTTTCTTCAATGCTTAGCTAAAATGCATCAATTGTAGTCAATAGCAATCTCCCTTGATGGTTTCAGTTGGTTTGAGCAGCTCATGATAAACTACACCCAGTGATCCCACCAAATGCAGATTGGAAGCTATGATATGATGCAAAAAACCTTTCCTTTTCTGCTACTGAAGCAGCTGTTCACATGTGACAAGATACTGTTCGACGTCTTCAACTCATATGGCACTCAATGTCCTTGCTTTTGAGTAATTCTTAATGCTTCCAAACATTTCAAAACTGTTGTGTGACCAACTCCTAATGATTCTGCAAGTTCAGCTTGCACCTGACATGAGTCTTCATGAAGTAATGCTTCCAATTCTTCATCTTCAAACTTTTTCAGTGTGCCAGAGCATTCTTTATCTTCAACATTAAAATCATCATTTTTGAAGTGTCTACACTAATCTCTGCATGTTGTTTCTGACAGAGCATGTTTGCCATAAGTCGCAACAAGAATTCTGTGTGCTTCAGGTGCAGATTTCTTTTGAATAAAGTAGTGTAGTAAAATACCCCGCAAATACACTTTCTTTGGCATGAAATCTAACATGTTTAAGGCTATGAGAAACAAAGTTGTTTTCACTTCAGCAAAATGACGTACACTGAATTTCAAGCTTGCTTATAGTACTTCCTTAGAGATGTGTTAACATCTGAAACTACACGCACGCAGTTCTGGGAACGCCATCTGTTGGAAAACGGAGAGAACTTATTTAAGGTCCTAATACTTAAGTCTATAGGTAAACATTGGTCAGGCTTGTACTTGTGTCTATAAATAAACACTGGTCAGGCTTATACTTGAGTCTGTATATATTCTTGAATCAGCAAGCATACATCAAGAAGTTGACCATTAGACATGTGGAGATTTTACCTATCTGCTGGCAATGCATTTAGTGTGTTCTCAGCTCTGTGGACAGAACAGTATTTATTTGTAAGATTAGTTATTTATAATACTTAGGTTGCACAGATTTTGTATCATATAAGGTACTGTCAGTTAGTTAACCATAAAAATGTCCTTACCTTAACATCAAATTGACACTGTCCCTTTTGAAGTAGCCGTCTTATCGGATGCTTGCAAACTAACTCACACTGCTTAAAAAAGGTAACACCAAAAGCTGAAGGTATTCTTTACTTTTTTTTAATTGTTAATCTAATACAAGAGCCAAGAGCCACTCCAGGAAGAGTTACTGACTGAGGTTGTTGAAAGTAGATAACTGTTGAACCTAGACTTGAAGTGGTTAAGATTGTAGCGATCATGGAAGCATCCTCTTGGAATTCTGTTCCACTAAGTAGCAGTTCTGGGGGAAGAAGCTGTCTGAAAGAAACTTCCTTCTTACTAATGGAATACAAATGGAATGTATACATGATTACAGAGAATGTCCAAGTCCTAGGTGTGAATAATAATTTAATAATAATTTTCTGTTTTTTTTTGTTTTTTAGTGGGCCAGCACAGTCATGAAACAATTTGATAACAACTCAATTGAGAAAATATTTATTAATTCTGTGAGTGTATTGCATTTAGGTGCTTCCATCTATTACCTGGGAATAGAATTTGGTTTCTATGCTTCAGAATTTCTATCAGTCTTCAACTTTCATTTGTCAAATGTGTATGCATGAACAATACAGAGATAGATGGACAGGCAAAATAGAAAAAAAAATGTCTCATCAAACAGGCATGAATGTTTGCATAAAATTTCATTGGAAACAAAGAAAAGAGTGATGAACTACTATGTGATATCAATCTTCCTATACAGCAATGAAGACTGGACATTTTGCTCAGAGATGAAGTTGATACTTGAGGCAACAGAAATGTGGTTCCACAGAAGAATTCTTGACAAAATCCAAAGAAGGATTTATAATGTAATCAATCCTGACCAGGTATCATAACTTCAGTCACTCTTTCAATGATGTGACATGGCTTCCCTATGTCTTTTCTACAAATATTTTCATGGCAACTGCTCTGACAAGCTTTTTTCCCTAGTGCCTTGAATACATGAATTTAAATGTTCTACTAGATTGGCATCCCTGTCCCACCCTTTTACTGATGAAATAGCTAAATGCATCCAACACTTCAACAGTTTCTTTTCTCACACTTCTCACATATGGAACTCCTTTCTGTTTCCTTGCACTTCTGTGATAACTGAAATTTTCAAAAATTTAATTGCAACATCGACTGTCATCTTCTGTCTTCTTGAATTGCATTCATCTTTTGAACTTTCCTTAATCCTTCTTACTGTCAGTCTTCTCTTTCACTCCCATAAACCCACTGTACATTAATAACATTCCCATCTTGCTTGGGGTGAAATGATTAAAAAAAAACAATACCTTCGGGCTGAACATGTGACTAATAAGGCAGTTTTAAGGATAATGGAAACAAAAAGGATGCTTATATTTACAATCAGAAATAAACAATTGATATTTCTAGGACAACATATAATGAGGAAAGAAGGCTTGGAAATTTTGACACTTACAGGGCATATTGAAAGTAAGAGAGACAAAGGAAGGCAGTGAGTAACCTACCTGATGAGCTTGTGTAAATAGATAGCAGAACAAAGAGTGGGAGGGAATAGTGAAAAGACAAATATTGCTAAGCGCTACAAAGGATAAGAGCGCCATGACTGCCAACAGGGAGATTACATTAATCCATGATTCAACAAGTAAATCATTGTTCCTTTGTACTTCTATATGTTGAAAGGATGGATTTAAAAAAATCTGATGACAGAAAATTGTCGTAACTTAGAAGCTCTTTCCTAGATTAATACATTTTTTGTTGTTGTTATAGTTCAATTCAGCTTTGTGTGACTCCTTTGTCAACTGAACTTGACCAAGACCGGTAAACAGACAACAATTTGGGTTTTATAATAAAAAAACACACAAGATCAATAGATAGAGTAAGGGAGAAAATGAAGTAAGAAAAAAGATGGGAAGAGAGAAACAAGATACAATTGACAGTCATAGATTGTTCAATGTGTTTCATGTTATAATGGGATAATAATACTATAAATCTCTGTGGAAGTCTTAAATGTCAGCTTGTTATGCAATGCAATACTTGCTACCTGAGACAAAATCAAAATTTACTCCCTGTTGGGTATTTTTTTTTTTTTTTTTTGTACCTGAGATAAACTCTGGAAGAGAGATAGAGAAAGAAGGTAAATGCTGATTTTAGAGGTAATGCACTTTTTTTCTTTTTTTTCTTTTGATTTTTTTTCTTTTTCTTGTCTGTATATGACCATAGTTAGATTTACTCAGTCAATGTTGTATTTCCATTAAACAGGATATGTAACTTTGGTGGGGAATTGAGGGGTGATTTAA
The DNA here is from genome assembly GCA_964036315.1 of Acanthosepion esculentum. NCBI lineage: Eukaryota > Metazoa > Mollusca > Cephalopoda > Sepiida > Sepiidae > Acanthosepion > Acanthosepion esculentum. The sequence continues at coordinate 87,096,692 of OZ038479.1, forward strand.
TGTTCTGCCACAAACCTTCATCTTCAAAGCCAGAAGAACCTTCATCATTAAAGGCTAAAATTCATTGTCACTGCTGCTGCGTTACTGGTCGCATTGCTGTCTTCAAATAATGCATTGTCTTCAGTTACACTAACAACATAGCTAATGTTTTCCCAACATTTCTTCATGTACTTACACATTTGTGTAATGGTAGGCCGTTTCATTTTTACATGTCAAAGCATATATAGATAGGATGTATCAGCTAGTACTGGCAAACATCACTGGTACTTTGTTGCAGTAATTCTTTTTCCAGCAGCAGCAATAGTAGTAGTAATAATAATAATTTATTGATTTGTTTTTTATAGTTTATCAACCCTTAGTGGGTTTTTTAAAGCTGAAATATATTTGGGATTGTAAGAACAATTAATACACACCTTTTTGCAGTAAATATTGCATTAATATTATTTTTTAGATAAAGAATGATTTTTCTACTCTTTAACTCATAGCTGGGGGAGAAGAGATGGATTCATACTTTTCCCAAGAATATAACAAACCTGACTGACATTTGAACTTGGCTCTCCAATTTCCCATTCTGAGTTGCTATCTACTACACCAAGTGCACATCCATCATCATCATAATAATAATTATACTATACTATATTATATTATAAAAGAAGAGCTGATACTGTGTCTGTCACACACTGTCTGCATGTGACTTTGCATTCACAGATGTAATGTATAAGCATTTGTCCGTGTTCTATAACCTTTACCTCAAGTGGCTCTTGGGCCTTGTACAGGATGAACATCATTGTAAAAAAAAAATAAAAAAATCACAACTCAGTTTTCCTACCAAGTTAGTTATTTTGACATTTTTTAAAATTGATAATTTTTTTCTATCATAATTTTTTTTACTAGTTTCATTCCATCTAATTATTGTTGTTTTTTATTTTAACATTTTGGGTTTCAGTGTTTTTATTTACTTTATTTCTTAGTATGAATTATTGTTAAAATTTTGTACCTTTTATATTATTTTCTTTAAATATTTTATATTTTTACTATTTTTTGAATTCTTACCATTTTTGCTAAAATTTTAAAAATCCTTCATTTTATTTTTGTGATTGTTGATTTTCATTTTTTAATCTTTGCTTTCATAAATATTTAAGAAAACCTTGACTTAATTTTTTTATTTTTATTTTGTCTATTTGTCAATAAATTTGTTTGAACTTTTATAATTTATTAATTTATTTATATTTATAATTTGCTATGTTATTTTAGAACTCTTTATTGTAAAACAATAAAAGCTACTATTTACAATCAAGAGAATACTTTACAGAAACAGTACCGTATGTCCTGACATCTTTATCTTCTTCAGCAAACTAGTTTTTTTTTTAACATTTTTTTTGTTCATTTTTATTTTTGACTTCCATATTGTAAAAAATAAAAACTGTCTTTGTGAAATATTTTCAATATGCTTTTTCATAATAATAGGCATAATATAAATGATCATCAGTTTATCTTTATTGCATATTTTTGCTTGAATCATTTTGTTTATTTTTTTATCCATTTCTTATTCTTATTCATTAAAATATTCTTTATAAAGATTTTCTGAAATATTTGGTTTATTTAGATTCAAAAATGTTCAGGCATCAAAGGGGAAACAAAGACACTTTTAAATAGTATGTATGATTTTTCCATCTTTCTAAATCAATAATAACATTCAAGAGAAAATATTTTGAAATGAGATTTGCTACACTGCATGCCACACTGAAAATTCCATTGAATGTTATATAATGGGAAATCAGAAAGAAAAAGCACTATTATGGGAAAAAATAAGTGAAATTAGAACCAAAATGAACTAAGAAACTGTCACAAAGAGATCTGTCACCTCTATCATACAAAATAAATTACATTTTTTTTACTTTAAAATCGTGCCATCTATATAAGATAAAATTCTTTTTACTATTATGAAACTATTTTTTTTAATGGAAGAACTTGCTTTAGATAATTTTTTTTTCAGAATTTGATTTAGCCATTTCCTAGGTTTAAAATTTATTGGAAATAATTTTAATTTATTTTCTGCTTTTGTTGACTCTGACTCACAAAATCCAGCAAGAGTTGAACGAAACAAAAACTAGTATAAGACACAATTAAACTCTATCTACAAGCAAAAAAGTTCTTTCTTTCTTTCTTTCTCTTTGGTCTTTTCTTGTTTTCTCTCTATTTCTTTTTCTTACTTGTTTTTTTTCTCACTCTCTTCTTTTTTCTCTCTCTGTCTCATCTTTTCTCATTTTTTTCTCTGTCTCATCTTTTCTCATTTTTTTCTGTCTCTTCTTTTCTCATTTTTTCACTCTCTGTCTCTTCTTTTCTCGTTTTTTTCTCTCTATCTCTCTCTCTCTCTTGCTCCTTTATCATTTTTTCACTCTCTCCCTCTTTTCTCATGTTTTTTCTCTCCCTCTTTTCTCGTTTTCTCTCTCTCCCTCTTTTCTCGTTTTTTTCCCTCTTTTCTTTTCTCGTTTTTTTCTCTCTCTCTCCGTTTCTCGTTTTTTCTATCTTTTCTTTTCTCGTTTTTCTTTCTCTTTTCTTTTCTCGTTTTTTTCTCTCTCTTTTCTTTTCTCGTATTCTGTCTCTCTTTTCTTTTCTCGTTTTTCTCTCTCTCTCCTTTTCTCGTTTTTTTTCTCTCTCCTTTTCTCGTTTTTTCTCTCTCCTTTTCTCGTTTTTTTCGCTCTCTCTCCTTTTCTCTTCTTTTATGTTTATTTCTCTCTCTCTCTTTCTCTCTCTCTCTCTCTCTCTTTTCTTTTTTTGCTTTCTATCTTTTCTTTTTTTGGCTTCTCTCTTTCTCTTTTCTTTTTTCGACAGGAAGAAGCCAGAAGGGAATTCTACAAGTGGGAAGAGGGAGAAAAGAAACTGTTGTCATATAACTTCTGGTCACATCTAGCCAACTCAAATGTAAATTGATGAGACGTTTTTGCCAGTCTAGTACTTTGCTTAAAGTCTAAGTACCATAGCAAAGAGCTCATCTGAACAGTTTCCATGAAAATATTTATTGAAAAGAAACAGGGAAGCAACTTTATGGGGGTAGGAAAATGACAAGCTGAGATGCTAGGTGAGGACCAATGATATTGCTAATTCTTTTTCTCGAACTTGGCATCTCGGCTTTAATCACTTTCATGATAATTGCATTAGATTGATGGCGAGGTTTCATCATTTTAGAGCTGAAATAAACAGATGCCACCATAAGTTTCATGCCAACAGCTCCCTCTATCCCACCTTCCACTTGTGGAACTCTCTTCCAGCTTCTTGCTTTGATCTTCAAAAATTTTAAATTCAATGCCAACTGTTACCCTCTGCTTTCCTAATTCTTGTACTTGTTCTCTCTCCTTAGTAATTTTTTCTCATATTTATTCACACTCAGTAAACCTTTGCGTCTTAGTGGTTTTATTGCCTTTTTTGGATGAAATGATTAATGTGGAGTGTGTAGCCATGGTCAAATGCAAAATAAATAACAGAACTGTCCAACAAATAGAATTACCAAAGTTTATGTTGTAACCTAGAAAAGGTTACTGAATGAGGAATAACCAAAATGGAGGTTGGAAATGAAATTGTAATCTTTATAACATCAACAATGTACAAATCTTGTCAGCGGTATGAAGTAGGTAAACAACTGCCAGTGGTGGACTACTTAGACAGCATCTTAACCCCACTTACAATAGTGTCCAATGTATTTATGAGGATTGGGACACACCCATCAGTGTTCATAGGTAAGGTATATAACAATTTGCAATAAAAAGAAAAAGGAACAGGGCAAAATAAAATAATATCAAACTAGCAAACAATATATGCAAGGCAAATTAACAATAATAAGGCAAAAAGTTCACAAATTAAGTTTTAGTATTGACACACAAAAGCAAGTTCAGTCAAACGATTGTAGCATTCTGACTTCTAGACAAGGCAGATAGGGACTGATTCATATCAAGTTCCAGACTCTGCCCTATTTTACTGGCTTGGTAAAAAAAATCCCAGTATGTATTTGTGTGCTTTTGCCTATAAAAGGGTAAGTATTCTGCAGTCATCCCTATCAAGATTGTTGGAGATAGGCACAGGGAGCCTAGGACAATCCATCAAGATCCTTTCCCCTACAGATTTCTGTCTGATCTATGTCTAAAGGGATAAACTTTAAAATATCTATCAAGCTAGCCAGTTTGAATGTGAGGGACTTGAGGTATCAGAGTAAGGTGGCCCACCTGCTTCAGGATCTCTTGTCTTTCAGTATAGATTGGCCGTGATCCAGAGGACATATGTTTGCAGTATTGATGCCCATGTACTGTATAGCACCTTTGTTGTCTATTCAGCATATGGAGACTAGCTGGCCAGAGGGGTTTCCTTGCTGATTAAATGTACCCTGCATGTGAAGGTAGACCTTGTTCAGGTTGATGTAGGGGGCAGCTGCTGGTTGATTGTGGCTGATATTGCTGTAAACAGTAGTTCATTTCAGATTGTTGCAGTTCATGCACCCAGTAACCAGATGAAACCTTTATCCATTTTCCATTAGTTGGGGGGTTCAATTGCGCTTAGTCTTAATGGCGAACTCGAATGCCATCCTGGACCCCAAAATAGACAGGGACGAGGAGCTAGAGGGAGGTTCAGTGATAGTAGTTTGGTTGATCTGATCTGTGAGTTTGGCCTCTTTGATAGCAGGGCAGTTACCTGGATATAATGTTAATGAGAAGGGTCGATCTAGGTTTACTAGGTTATCCTACATCCCATTTGTTAGGTTATTTGGACCATACAATTGTCTGTGCCTGGATAGCATTAGGTGCTAGGCCTAGAATGGCAGAACACTGGAAGTTCAATCTGTACTTACTGGACAGGTGGTACTTCTGGGAATAGCTAACTAGATTAGTGCAGTGTGAACTAATGTGGACAGTTATTAGGAATAAGTGATGGGAGAGGCTTAAGGATAGTATTAGGTCTTTCACAACTGAATATAGCCAATGACTCACTTTAGATAAGGCTAAAAAAAGTGAAGACTTTCAAGGATAGTCTGTCCTGGGTGGAGGCTGTCGGGGAGTGATTCCTTAGAGATAGGTTTAGCTAGACAGGCTTTGGAGTATGTGACTAGTGAGTGGTACCATCCAAATTTAACCAACATACAATACAGGGAGTCACAAAATGCAACAAAAAAAGATGTGGGGTTTGTGACATCATTATAGAAGGAAACTCCTACACTTTTGAAAACCCCAAAATGACGTTCATAATAAATAAAAATTTAAACTGCAATGCCAAAAATGTGATTTATACACTCAAATACACAAAATGCAGGAAGTCATATATAGGTATCTGCCAACAACTAAACAACAGGGTTTCCCTCCACAAAAGCAATATAAAATTACCAAATAACAGTGAATTCTTTGTATCACAAATGTAACCAGAGTGAATTTAAAATTATGCCAATATATCAAACAGACAATTATTCTTACCTACAAATACAAGAAAAAAGTTCATAAACAAATTTAAATCAGCACTGAATAGAACATAACCCCACATGCAAAAACACACAACATGCACACAAAATGGCCAAATAAAGTAGTCGAACCACTCACATTCATGTACACATACTCACACACAGTTATCTGTGGAGCACAAATATGTTGGCAAAAACAATAGACTACTTACAGGCACACACACAAACAAACCCTACACAACATAGGAAGTATGTGTGTGTGTGTGTGTGTGTGTGTGTGTGTGTGTGTGTGTGTGTGTGTGTGTGTGTGTATGTATATTATTCCTTATAATTCACTCTATATATCCACTCTCTGCCTGATGAAGGTTGAAATATCAGAAAAAAAAACATGTAGCAAAATTATAGAAAATAAAGCATAATATATTTTTAAAAACTCCACATTGCAACAAAAACGTTTGCAGTATCTCTCTTCTTTTTAATATATACATTTTTCTCTTGTTGGAACAACTATAACCTCTTCCTACACACACACACACACACACATATATATACACGCACACACACACATTGTATACACACACAGATATATTGTATACACACACACATATATATATATATTATATGCACACACACACACATATATATATATAAATATATATACACACACACACACACACACACACACACAAACACACACACACAGATATATATAAATATTCAGGTAAAATGAGAACAAATGTAGTATAATTCCACTGTTCGTAACATTTAATTTAAAAGAGGGCACAATGCAGAGTAGAGCTATGTATTATTTATTTTAGGATTTTGTTTTAATATCCTAAAATAAATTATGTATATACACACACACACATATATATATATATATATATATATATATTATCGCTCTCGCGTCGAACTCGACGTATGAGGGTCAGACACATCAGTTCCCAGAAACTGAAAGCCCGACAGCCACACAGGATTTGATTATAGTGGTGAAGGCCTTGTGCAGGGCCATCCACACTTTTTGGAGGGACGAATACAGGGACCTGGTGCAACGGATGCCACAAGGTCCCCAAACGACCCTCCGCAGGTTTTGAATTCAGAGTTGTCCTTCTCCTAGACCAGTTGCCATCCAAGGCTATAGAACCCAGTCTGCCCTGCTATTTACCCATAGTTGGAGGGAGAAGAAGAGGATTCACACCTTTCCCAAGTGTATTAGCACGTAAGTGAATGTAATGGAATCGACTGGGATTCGAACTCGGCTTCTATATATATATATATATATATATATATATATATATATATATATATAGTAATAATAGGTGTTTTTTATAATTAAACATTCAGTATTCATTACCTCAACATTTAGACTAACTTCTTACAGTTGAAATTTATAACATTTTTCTGTTAAAAAGATTTTTGGAAAAAATAGGTTTTTCATTCCAGTCATTGCTAATGCTGTTTCCAGCAATGAAGGGAGCTTCCTTACTTGCCTTTTGTTTGGGTTAGAGTGGAATGTCAGCATCTTGGCAATGATATTATTCTATCTTCAAGTTACATGTGCTACCTATTATAGTTGTGGCTGCTGCTGAAATCCTCAAGTGATGTGGTTTCTGTTATTTGGTACAGTTTTTTGTTTTTAATTCTATAGTGCCAGTCCATTAGGTTCCATGAAGGATGGTCCACACTGGGACATGCTTCACTTGCTTCAAGCTATTTTTGACCATTGATCTTAAAAATTGGTTGCATATAGCCAAAGTTTAGATATTTCTGAATTTGTTTGGTGCCATGCATGACATCCATGTAAAAGTCTCAATCATGTTTCAATTTTAGGTTAATATTTTGGTTTTTAGCAGCTTGTAATATTGAAGAAAACTACCCCAAGCACAACCTATTATATGTTCAATTTTCTTATCACCAATACTCAATTTGTTGTAACTTATCCATACTTTGAAGTATTTGCAGTATCTAATATTTATGAATTCTGCATACTAGATTTTTAAGGCTCTATGATATGCATTATCCTTGCTTTCATTCCTATTTCAGATAATAATTTCCATTTTGGAAAGGTTTATCTTGAGTCCTACTTCTTGGAATACTTGACAGAGGATTCTTTCTTTTTTTGTTCAAGATCATTCTTGCCTAACTATGAATACCTATGTCTTCAGCATAGTTCCTGTCATCCTCTATACATTGCCCTTGGGTAGAGAAATAGGAACACTGTTTTCTATTCATAGTTTTATTTGAGATATGATAAGGCATGCTTAACTGATCAGTGTCCATATCTCCATATCTGTGTTTGTATATGCATAGAATACAGTCTGGGAAGAGATTGATACTCTCATTTCCTTCTCCTCTTATTCCAGATGAGGCTTGGAATATTTTGGTATTGGGAGTCATCACCTGACAGGTTGACTTTGTGGACTGATATAATTCTTCTATCAGATCTAGATATTCAGTGGATTCGGAACTTGAAAGGCAATTTCTAATGGATGTGAAGAAGTCTCTATCAATTTGGTTGTATGCTGCTGTGAGGTCTACATAGTAGGTGAACAATTTTCTATTTGAGAGGTAAGCAATTTCTTAGTTTTCTTTGATGACATACATACTATCATTACACCCCTTTGACATAGCAAAAGCCAAATTGGGTCTTCAGAAGTTGATTCTCATAGAACAGTGACAGCCTAGTTAATATAATGTTCACTAGTATCTTTACTATAATCAATCCATTTGATAGATCTCCATATGTGTGAGTGACCTTGAGAAATGGGTAAGAGATCTTGCAAGGCATGCTGGGTAACTTGACAACTGAGCCACTTGTTAAAAAATCTATGAACTTTTGGTAGAACTATTTTGCTCATTTATGTGGTCTATGTTTGTTGTAATCTAGGGAAGGTTACTGAATAGAAAAATACCCGAAAGTTGGTAATGAATGATATACTTAGGACAAGAACAACATATATAAGATTCACCAGCAGTGTGTAGAAGTAGTAGTCAACTGCTAGAAGTGAGCCAAGTGAATTCCACAATGAATCTCTAATGGCAGACCAACATACAGTATTTACTACTGTATTTATGTGAATGGGGACATACCCATTATTGTCCGTAGGTATGCTTAAAAAACAATGATTCTTCTTTGTTTCTATGTGCTGTTCTGTCAGGATGTAGACAATCATGGCTTTCCACTTCCCTCTATACCTTCAAGTTCCTTCACTCTGCCACCTCCCTCAGACCACGTTCTGTCATCCACTTGCTTAAGCCCGCCAGGTATGTCATGCGTTGTTTTCCCTTGTGTTTCTTTTCTTCTATTCAGCTCATGGGTATCAGATTCTCCAGGCCGTCCTTCCTCATTATGTGTCGCAGGAACTTCAGCTGCCTCTTCCTGATGTTAAGTATAAGCCTCCTTCTTGTTTGCATTCTCTCTAAGACCTCATCGTTGCTTACACGCTCAGTCCATGATATCCTTAGCATCCTTCTGTAGAACCACATCTCTGTTGCCTAAAGTCTCTTCTTCATCTTTGAGGATATTGTCCAACAATCATAGCTAACGGCTCAGTATTCTTTTCTTCATTACCAAAGAAATCCACCTGTGTCACTTGTAATACTCTGCCCAGCTTTTGAAATGCATCCTTGGTCGTCCCAATACATCTACGCAGCTCAGTGTTGCACTTACCGTCCACTATTATTAGAATTTTAATAAAACACAAACATATGAAAATGGATTTATACATTTTCTTTATTCTTGAGAATGGACAACAAAGATATTAAACATTATTTATTTATTAGATTGAATAAAAAACTTTTTTTCATAGTTATTTACAAAATGACAAAAATTAATATTGCATTGTAGTTGGTTTACATGTATTGATAATTTTTTAATAAATTTTTTAAATATGATTTCTTTTCAAATTTCTTTCTTTATAAAATGGTAAATAATAATAATACCGCATTGTACTTGGTACACATATTTTTTATAATCTGGTATTAAACATTGCTGAGAGAGTTAAAAGTGTTTATAGTAATAAGAGTGTTATAGTAATAACTCTCCTTTTGAAACCCTTTATTTTTGTGGGCATGAAGGTTAAACATTACAATAAAGTGAATAAATAAATTGAAAAATAAATAAAAAATTATTTTTATAGTATTTACATGGTGCAAACCAAAGTAATGTACAGAATATTTTACTGATTTTAAAATTTCCTCATTATGTTTACTGTTCTGTACACAACTAATATAAGCATTTAGAAACAAATAAAAAATTATGCAAAGGTGACATTAAAGCTCTCTGAAGCTGGTTGGCACAAGCCCATTACATGCATAATATGCCTGAAATAGTAGTCAGTTAAAGTGTCTCACTGAGTTATCAACTCCATTAGCAGCTAGGTCAGTGGAACAGAACCTGATCATAAAATGAGGAGGAGCTGTAATATATAGGAAAAACGTTCCAAAATGGACAAATGCTGAATCGCCATGGATGCAGCATTCTCATACTGTGCGTAAAAACTAACAAGACCTAGTAATATCACAAGTTATTGTGTGTTGTCTTCAGTTAGTGGTCAGGATGTTTCAAGCAAGAAACTAAGCCTGATCCCAAGGTCATCATTAGATGAAAACTTGGCTGATTTTGTTCTAGAAGGCAGAAACTGTATGAAATGACTTACACACATATTCACATTCTAATACTTACTTTTAGCAATGCGTATACAAAAAGAACATTACAAGAATGAACAATTTTCTGTTGATTTCTCTACAATTAAAATCTGTCACATTCTTTTCATATCTGTCTCTCACACTCTCTTCATATAATGTCTGTCTGTCTTTCTCTCTCTCTTCATATCTGTTTATCTACCACTCTCTCTTCATATATTTCTGCTTGTCTTTCTCTCTTCATATATCTGCCTGTCGTTCTCTCTTCATATCTATTTACCTAGTTAGGGCAAAGGAATTGAATGGAATTATAAATGGAAATTAAGCTAACAAAAATAAATGACAAAAAACATTATCTCCTTGGCTGTGGCAAATAAAACAAAAAAAAAACAGAAGTGAGAAAAATCAATCAAACCAATAATGAAATTATTTTGATTAATTCCCAGCATTGGCTCTAAAGAAATGGTAAACATCTCTGGATAAATACTGTGTCAGTTGAACACTTGTCAATGTTTTTTTTTTCTTTACTCAATTACCTATTGCATTTTTTTGCCACAAAATTTGGCAGTTCATTTACACCAAGCTCAGGAAGATTACATTTTTATGGAACTGAGGTAGAATTCTTAAGATGCTTGAGTTTCTTGAATGAAACTGTTTCATTATTATTAATTTCAAACTAGTTTATCTATGGTCTTATTTTTGTTGCTTTTTACTGCAGTGTGAGGTTGTTTTTGCTTTCTATAATCATTACATAAGCAGCATATATTTTATTTGGACTTACATCCTGGGAGATTATCTAGTCATAGTAAATATAATAGTCTCATATTACATCAAATTATAAGCAATAGTAAACAAGTCTAAGAAGATAAGTATCCAAAAATATTATTCAATATCAGGCATGACTTTTGATTTGAAAGCTTTTAAAAGTTCTCTCTATATATAAATAATCATTTTTCAGTCTTAAGTCAATACAGTATCTTTAAACAAAAATATTGCACTATTTTATTTGATAAAATATCAGACCATCTATATGCTTTACCTCACAAAATAGCTAAAAATATCTTCTACTACTTTTATGCTAAGCTGAAGGATATGACAGGCTAATGTTTATCAAGATGGTATAAACTACCAACATTCCTAAGCTATGGGTTAAATAGCAAGTCAGACATGTTTTAGTTTCAAATAAAATTTATAGACAATACCTTTAAATAAAATTATATATTGAGCTAATCAATCATTCATACTTCCCAAAATCTGAATAGATGACCAAATATCAGAATTGCCTTTTATTTAACCCTTTATTATTCAGGTTGAGAACTTTTCAGCACCCTCTCACAGATTGATTGATTGCAAAATAGTAGATAAGACATGACTGATATGAAATATCTGAACAAATTATGTAAAATGGAATAATTGAAAAAGTTAAATGTTTAGATTTTTAAAAATTTTCCTGCTGAATTTTAAATCAAAGTAAAACATTTTTACCATGGCAACCCTGCTACTTAAAAATTATGTGGTTAATTTGAACAATTTTAACAATTAATAAAATTTAAAAATAAATGTCCATGAATAATTGTGCATTGGAAAAGTGTAAAAATGGTGATTTGTTTTTGGAAAATAAAAGGCTGAATTCACAATCTGGGGAGAGTCATTTGGAGAACTTGTGGCACACTACATGCACCAGTTCCCTGTATTCGGTTCTTCCAAAAAGTTTGTTCGGTTCTACACAAGCCTTCACCATTATAATCCAATCATATTTGTTGAGGATCATCTGGCTGTTTGGTTCTAGGAACTGAGCTGCCAGATCCTCATACTTCAAAGATGACAGGAGAGTCTCTCTCACATATATATATATATATGTAGGAGACAAACCTGTGTGAGTAAAAAGAATGTGGAAGACACATTATAAATCTCTATCAGGTGTGACAACCAAAAGTTTGGTGATTTTTGCAGACGTCATTAATGTCTGCTGGATTTTAAATTTTTAGTCCAGTTGAAAATACACTATTTGATATCAAGCTGTTGTAAACTAGAAAAGGTTACTGAATAAGAATATCCAAAACAAATGTTATGCTCATATTTGAAATAGATGCTCCATCTTTATTTTTATTTCAAACACTCTGTCTGTGTATTTGAGAAATCTTAATAAAGAAAATATGCTCATTAGCAAAGAGTAAACAGCCTAGCAATGTTATATTTTCCCTTTGAAGGAAAGCACATTTCTTTATTCAGATTATTTTTCTCAAAAGCCCATATCTCCTCAGTTTTGTATCTGAAACACAAACAAAGCAATTTCTAAAGAATTAATGGAGTTTTTAATCCAACATTTTTATTACTTCAAATGTTATTAGTGGATACTTGTGTTTAAAATAATATGATATTTATATTACTTCAAATGTTGATACACATATTTGAAATAGACACTCCATTTTTATTTTTTGTATCAAACAGTGTGCATTACATCTATCCACCTGAGAATTCAAGAAATCTTAATAAAGATGCTCAGTGGGGGATAAACAAAAGGCAGACAATCAGTAGATGTAATACACTCTGTTTAAAACAAAAATAAAAAGGGGCATCTATTTTAGATATGTAATATCCACTATATTAACATTTGAATATATATATATATATATATATATATATATATATATATATATATATATATATATATGTTTCAGCTCTTACAGTAGACATTTTAAAGACTGGTTATGGCAGAAGGTAGAGGTGAACTATGGTTTTTCTTCTTCTATGTCTTTTAGAACGTTGGCAATTACGGCTCTTCACAATTTTCTGTCCTTAATAAATTTTGTCTTTATGCTATCATTCTTAAATCTCTTTCCTCGTTGTACCTCAGAAACTTCAACTATCCATTCTTGATGTTAAGTATAAGTGTCATTTTTTTGTTTCCATTTCCTCTAAAACTTTGTCATTTCTCACATGTTGGGCCCATGGTCTTGTCAGTATCTTCAAGTCTCTTCTTCATGTGTAGAGGTTGTTCAGCATTCACTGCCATAGAGGATATTATATAACAGTTCACAGGGCTGTAGCATCTGGGAGTTGGAAGAGGTTCATTGGCTCCCCAAATATTTTTACCAATTGTAGTATTTTTACAGAGTTTTATTTTAAGAAACTACAATAAAGAAATAAAAACAAAAAAGAAGAAACTATCAAAGCAAGCAAGAATATAACTTTGACAAAAATATTCTTGTATTATTTTTTCAGATTTAAATAAAATACAACTAAGTAAAAAGATTTTTTCCTTCATTAATGAATCTGTATATTCCCAGTAGACATTCAAAAAAAAGATGAAAAGTTCATTCATTTGTAAGACGTTTCTCTATTATTTCAAAAATGATTTCTGCCAATCAAGGGGTACTGAAAATTTTAAATGTTTTTGCTGCTAACCATGTTGGCAGCCTTTGATAACTTAAGACTAAATTCAGTAATCTTTTCTTTATTTCTAATGTAATTTTTCTATTTCTTAATACTTTGTTTAGCTTTTGGAAGGTATATTTTGCTATCTCAATGCACCTTTAGATATATGATATAATGAATTGTTTATAATTTGATCTATTGTACAGAAGATGGAATTGATGAGCAAAGTTCAAATTCTAGATGAGGCAGTCTGCATTCACTTTTGTCTTAATGCTTTTGGGAAACATGAATCAGTCTCATCTTTCTTGCTTCCCAGTTATGGGTTAAATAGCAGAGCCAACTGAACTCTCTAGCCTTTGTTACCAACAAAGTGAAACGACCTCTAGCACAGCATATTTTATGTTTAGTTTCCTTTTCTCCTACAACTGATCCATTTATGTGTACTCTGATTTTCAACTATCTCTTTCTGAAAGTTTCAATTGGATGAGGCTATTTAATAACATAACTTGAGTTTTCAGGTTAATGTTTGGTATATAGGAAAAGAATTCTTAATTCAAAATTACATGAAAGACAACAGAAACTAAGTCCACAATCTTTCTGAAGGATGATCAGGATAATGCACTGTTTACAGTATTAAAGGAAAAAGAAAATTGTTGAAAGGCATGACTGCCTATTTTCTGAAGGTACCGAAACAGAGTGTTAAGGCACTGATACAGAAAAAGCTAATACAATTGTAAACATCTTTCGAGTCAATCATAACAAACGTTGATATAGAGTATAACTAAGTTAACATTATAGATATCATTCCTTTTTTGTTAAAATTAACTTTGGACATAAAGAGAATTAATAGTGAAGGAGTTGTTTGCAAAAAGAGTGTTACCAGTTTTGCTTCATTTACTTTGTCCTGAATGTTGCAGTGTCAGTTGACACAATGCCAATAAAACACTTTCTTGAACAAATAAAAACTGTCAGCTTTTGGCTTTTTAGCACGAAGAAGGTTTCAGGTTTGTTCCTCTACAAACAAAAGGCTATTGCTTGTTTTCGTGAGAGGAGAGTTCTAAAATTGATTCAAAAATGTTTACACTTCCAGACAAAGGGAAAAATAACTGTTTATGTGTAAGAGTACCTTCCCATATGTCCTTTCTTTCTAGTGTATTTGTATCCAATTGTGTTATTGCAATACCTGTATCTCTTGTAGTTTTTATGGAAATAAATGGGATGCATTATTTTGGGAGCATCCCTTATATATATACCGGGTGTAACAGCAAAACTGTCTAATTGTCAGATTAATCTCTGAACTATTGTATCTTAGAAATTATTAGATATATCTTATTGGAATTTTGTGAAGTTTTTATAACACTATTGGTCTCTACTTTGAGCAATAAAAATGTATAATTACTCTCCAAGCTTAACAGAAGAATCATGATGAAATCGTTCGTAAACATAAGTGATATGTTCATCATTAATTAATCATAGCTAAGGATTGGAAGCTCATGAAGGATTGAAATAAAGTTCAAATATATATATATATATTATTCCAAGATCATTTTTCAACTTATTCAAGATGATTTTTGCCCTCTCTAAACTTCTAACTTTCTGTCCTGGAGTAGAAAGATACCTCACAGGTTTCATGTAAAATCTCATTGTTTCACTGCTCTTTGGACTGTAATAGCTGAAACACCTGTCTCACATGTCAAATGTCTTATGAATTGAGTTGGATCTTTTCTAATTGACCTCTTTAGCTCTAAGTAGAAATGAAAGTATATATATATATATATATATATATATATATATATATATATATATATATGAAAAGTGGGATTGGTATGCCAAGTTCAAATATCAACCTAAGCTTCATTCACTCAAAGCTATTTTTAACTATTGATCTTAGAAAACCATTGAATACAGCTGGCAGTTTTCTTAGATATTTCTAAACAGGCTTGGTCCCATAATGGGCAGCCATATGAAAGTCTCAATCTGATGAAGCTATTTAGTAACATGACTTGAGTTTTCAGGTTAATGTTTTGTATCAATTTGCAATGCTGGGCAAAGCTACCTCTAACAGAGCCTATTCTATGTTCAGTTTCCTATGACTGATCCATTTATACATCTTATGAATTTCAACTATCTCTTTCTGAATGTATGTATAAGTTTCTTTGTTGTTCCTAGTTTCCTTAACATTTCTTTTTTACTCACATGTTCTGTCCATCATATTCTTAGCATATGTCAGTTGAACTGCCAGGAAAATTTTCTCCCCGGAATCGATCCTCCAAGTCTATAAATCGACCATTCGCCCTTGCATGGAGTATTGCTGCCATATATGGTCTGGAGCCCCTGCTGTTTGCCTCAGGGTTCTTGATAAGATCCAGAGACAGATATGCAATGTGATTGGCCCTGATCTGTCATCTCGTCTGCAGTCGCTCTCTCACAGCGCGATGTTGCCTCGCTCTGTCTTTTTTACAAATACTTTCACGGTAATTGCTCCGAGGAGCTGCTTTCGCTTGTCCCTAGGCCTCGTGAATTTAAACGTCCTATGAGGCTGGCATCCCGTTCCCACCCCTACACCGTTGAAACTGTTAAATGTAGACGTCTCTTCTACTCCAATAGCTTCATGTCTCGCACATCTCGCCTGTGGAACTCCCTTCCCTATTATTGTTTCCCTGACAAATACAATCTCCAACTATTTAAGTGTAACGTCAATCGACATCTCCAGTTGCCTTGAGCTATCCACTTCCCTTCTCCACATTCTTTCACCTTTCATTCCTATCTGCTCTCGCTCCAAATCTTCTGTAACCCCCTTGCCTTGATCGACACACTGTCTTTCTCTTTCTCCACATCCTCTCCTTTACCACTCCTATCTGCTCTTCCTCCAACCCTTCTATAACCCCTTGCGTGATAGTGGCCTCCAGCCTTGCTTGGGGTGATACGCTTAAAAAAAACAAAAAAGAACTACAATGTGAGGAAACTGTCCAGTTTTCACTGCCATATTGGACATTACATAGCAGATCAATACATTTTGCTTTATTTCTAACAATATTTTTCTGTGTTTGAATATTTTGCTTAGTTTCTGAAAGACATCTTTCACTGTTCAAATGCACTTTTGGATTTCTGAACTACATTTTCTATAATTCGTTACTATGCTACACAGATAATTTAATCTTTGTACCAGCTTCATTTTTGACATCCCCAATATGTAAATCAAATTTAGGGTTGTCTTTTTTGTTGATGACCATACTTTCTGTCTTACAGACAATAGTCCTTTGTTCTTGCTTTCCATTATTACCTGTGATACCATGACTGAGATATTTGTATATTTCCAACTAGCACCAGTAGCTGGTATTCAAACCTATGTTAAAACCAGTTGATTTTCAAGTGGCATAGACAAGACATTCCTGCTTGGTAAATTGGAACAACACAATCCTCTTAACTTTTCATTTTCACCCTCATGTTTTACTGAACATGTCTTAGTAAATATTATAGATATTTTCTGGTCAAGTCAGTACTGCTACTGGTTATATGTATCTCAGTACAATCTGTTGCGTGGATGGTTGGCTGTTATCTAAATCAGCTCTCCCACTACCTCCATCAAAGAACAGAGTCGCAACTGAGGAAAACTGAACCGAGAGGTGCCCAGCCCTGGGGAACAGCTGCTCGAGGCTGTGCTCTCTTATTGCACCAGGGAGAGGGATCAGTGCTCGCATCAAGGCCAGTTCAAATGACGGTCAAGGAGACTTGGGCAATTTTTGTTCCTAGCCTGTGTGTATGTGCTTGGGCTCTCCACATTAAACTAACCTTGTGTCACAACCTGACCTCGTGGGGGGGTTGATTAAATAAAAATTACTATAGTTTGTAACATGTTTATTTATCATCTCTTAGTTATATTATATATATATATATATATATATATATATATATATATATATATATATATATATATATTATATATAATATATATAATATATATTATATATTATATATATATATATATATATATTATATATATATATATATTATAAATGATCAAAGTGAGTTTTCTGAGCTGCTGTACCTCTGTAGTAACCACTAGACTCATTCAACTCTTTCCAAATCCTCTACACTATCCTCAGATTGACACCCAAACATGCTGAAATGTTTGTATCAGCATGAAATGTCAAGCAGTACAGCATGCCATTTCCAAATTTCTGGTGGAGTGAATTGCGTCATAGCACTCTTTTTCTCACAGACAGTACTCAACTGACCCTACTATATTATTGTGCAGTCAACAAAATTTAAAAAAGTAACTCACATGTCCGAAATAAAAAATGTAAAATGTTGACAATATATTCATCGCACATTGTATATGCAGTTGACACAGAATTGACAGCAGAAACAGAAAGTAAGCTACAATAACTCCTAAAAGGTAGTGATGGAATGTGAGAAGAGAAGATTAAACATCAATTGCAAGAAGACAGAATGCATGGTTGTTAGCCAAAGAAACATTCCAACATGCAAATTTCAAATTTGAGATACCAAAATCAAACAATTTTTCAATTATTTAGAATTATTTAATCAAGAACACATGGCCCAGTAATCTAATGACTTGATCCAAAAAGTTGTGAGTTCAATACCTGGATACAGCAGAGGTGAGCAAAATCTAGGAATGTTGAGTTAAAGGAAAATAACTGATATTGATATATCCGGAAGTGGCATGTCATGTGGAAATAGAATAATCTACTCCAGTGGGCAAAATAAAGGGTTTGGTTAAAAATTCCAATCAGTTGAAGAAGGCCGGAGAGTACAATGGCCAAAAAGTTGTGAATATGGCAACAAAGATGAGGACGACAGTTCAAACAATGTAAATAGTGTAAATATCACTTTAAGTATCTGTGAAGTGTTTTAACAGAGGACAGAAAGTGCAACACTGAAATCTGAAGTCACATTTGAATAGTGAACATTGCCTTCCAAAAGCTAAGTAAAGTATTAAGAAACAGGAAAATTTCATTAGAAACAAAGACTACTCACCTGTTACATAATATAAGTTCTCCTATATGGCAGTGATTACTAGACAATCTCTATGTAGATGAAGAAAAGACTTAAAGCAACAGAAATGTGGTTTCTCAGCAGGATTCTGAGAATACCATGGGCCAAACATGTGAGCAACAACAAAGTTTTAGAGAAAATGGAAACCAAAAGAAAATTTATATTTAACATCAAGAAGAGAGTGTTGAAATTTCTAAGGCACAAAAAGGGCAAATTGAACATGGTGAGATTCAAACCCGGGTCTCATGGTCAGAATGTCGACATTCTAACCATTTAGTCACACACATACACACACATATATATATATATATATATTTCACACAGGACATGCAGCTGCATTTATGATACTTGTGTTTGGAGCATAATGACCAGGTTAAGCCTTCAGCACTTGCAGCATAATGACAGGACCATAATCATACAGATCTGTAATGTCAAGCCAAAGGATGTGGCCACGACATGATCAAGTGAGCTGTTGGCATGGTTTGACTTTGAGGATCTTGACCTCATTCTGAGAGAGAGAGAGAAATCTTTGTTAGTATGAACATGTAGAGCCTTCTAGCAGTTCTATCAAGTGTGCCTGTGACTTTCAGGTGAAAGAAAAGCGAGTGCCTGGGAGGCCCAAGATGTCATGGAGGGAACTGACAGAATGTGATCACAGATAGTGGAAGCTCTTTGCAGTCAACCCTCATGATAGATGCATTTGGAGATCTGGAGTGAGAATTGACATGCATGCAGCTAGCCAGTTACCTGGAAGGGGCTCATTGATCTGGACGATGCTCATGCTCCTGCATGATAAACAAAAACAACAGATAAAAAAGAAAAAAAAGATATATATATATACATCTAGCCACACTGATGAGCTGTGAAACAGCGAAACGGTCTGTCTGTGGATGACAAAAATATTGGCTCCTGAAAAATTAATTTCGGTTGAGCTCTTTGGTTTGAGGTGTGAGTTTGTAAACAGTGACTATTTAAGCTAATATTGCACGACTCTTCGGCAGAATTGAGTCACTGTCAGTCACTGTGTGTTTATCTAAATCTAAAAATAAACACGCTAAAATTCACCTTCATCCCTGTCGTGTGCCGACGGCTTAGTGGGAGAAGTTCCGACTGACGCAAATTCAGTCGGGTTTCGATCCTAGCTAGAGGCAACCGGACATCTAGCCACACTGATGAGCTGTGAAACAGCAAAACAGTCTGTCTATGGATGACAAAAAAAATAAAAAAATTTATAGATATATATATATAATTTAAGATGAAAGATGGTGGATGTGGACTTCTTATAATATGTCGATTTAATAGGCCAATTAATAAAATTTGAGGAATAAAACTATCAAAATGATAACAATATTGGCAATAACAATATTCCAACTTTAAAATCTTTCTCTTCATGCTTCAATTTTGTCAACAGGCTAATACATAATAAATATCATCAGTATTATTACCAATATTGTTATTATTTTGTTTTATTCAATTTATGTATATATTTATATATAGTCATCAACAGACTGTTTCACTGTATCACAGCCCATCAGTGTGATAAGACATCCAATTGCTTCAGGCCGGGATCAAAACCTGACTGATTTGGTATCAGTCGGAGATTCTAACCCCTAAGCCATCAATGCCCGACAGAGAGAAAGATGAACTTTTGTGTATTTATTTTTCATAAACACACCAGTCACTTAGAGAACTCAATCGGCTTGGTGAGTCTTTCATTATCAGCAGTAGTAGTGACTGTTTACAAATTATATATACATATATATATATATATATATATATATATATATATATATATATATATATATATATATGTATGTATGTATGTATGTATATATATATATATGTATGTATGTATATATATATATATATATATATATATATATGTATGTATGTATATATATATATATATATATATATGTATGTATGTATATATATATATATATATATATATATATGTATGTATGTATATATATATATATATATATATATGTATGTATATATATATATATATAAGAGATTTGTAAATGGAACTCATATATCAACTTAAGTTCTTTGTAAGCCATTATTTACAGCTTATATTTTTTATTATGATGCATAAATCTTTTTTTCCTGTATTTTTTTATGCTTGATTCAAATTTTCCCTTTTTACCACTCTTTATTAGATTTACTTTCTCTACAAAAAAATTCATACCATAGACCAAATGTCTAGGTCAAATTAAATCTCACTAGACAAAAATTGTTTGTGAGCCAGTTTCATTTTTCTCATATTCAAATTTCACGTAAGCATTCAAAACAACCAAAAATAGATCAAAACACGTCAGCTCCTTTCCATCAATGGAAATCATTTGCATAGTAGAAAGATCTATTGACAATGATTTTTGCTCTTCATGCAGTGTACAATACTTTTTTTTTTAAACTATTATTTTCATTTATACACAGATAATTAAATCAAGGGTATCATTTGCTTTCCAATTTTTTTCAGATAACAAACAATATGGCTGCCAGTCAAAGAATTGTCTATTCTGTACTTTTGGAGAACAAAAATCATTGTTAATAGATCTTTCTATGTTGTAAATGTCCTTCATTAATGGAAAGTAGCTGATGTGTTTTTATCTATTTTTGATTGATTTTGAATGTTTAAGAATAATTTGAATTGAGGAGTAATAGACTTGTTGAATAAATGTTGTTACTATCTGATTATCTTTTCACTTATGTACTGAGAGTTGAAACCTTTCTTGTTTCCTCAACATATTGCAAACAATATGGCTGCCAGATCAAGAATTTTTCTTTTCCAACAAAAATAAATTCATATAAAATAGGACTGAATATTAGTCTTATTTTATACTGAATATCAGTCTGAATTTTAATAGATTTCTCAAAAAATAAAATAAATGAAAAAAAAAGAGTAGATAAACCATTTCTTTCATGATAACCTGAAATGAAGATTATAACTATTTCTTCTGTAATTTGAGAGCAGAAGATTAAAGCTTTGACTCACCTGTGTTTCTCTTAACTTCATTCTCAGTGGGAACAAAACAAATTTCTGTTTTGTCTATCCCAATCTACATAGTTACTTTGCTCCACCCCTGACTTCCTCCTTCACTTTCTGTCTATACATCCAAGAATAACAATACACATCACTCAAATCCCTTTCTCTGTCTTGATTCTTATTTTATAATCACCAATCTTAGACACAATCCTTCTATGCTCTGCGGTCAAGGCCACACCTACACCTCTCCCTCACATCTTCTCAGTTTTCCTACTGATTTGCTTCATCTCTTTGCTCCCAATAGGTCAATCTTCCCTAAAAAATGACACCTTCTTATTATCACCTCCCATACTTCTTTATACACTGTCTCCTCAGAACATAGGCAATCATGGCTCTCTACAACTTCCTGTCCTTTGCAGCTCTTAATAAATTTTGTCTTTTTGTTATTTCTTTAAAGTCCTGTTCTGCTATACATTTACTGAAGCTCACTAAGTATGTTATGCATTGTTTTCCCATGTCCCTCTTGTCTTCACTCTGTCCTCTGAGTATCAAATTTTCTAAGCCCTCTTTCCTCATTGTGTGCCCTAGAAACCTCAACTGTCTCTTTCTGATGTTAGTTTCCTTTTTGTTTCCATTTTCTCTAAAATTTTGTTGTTGCTCATATATTTGGTTCACAGTATCCACACCATCCTTCTGTAGAACCACATTTCTGTTGATTCAAGTCTCTTCATCTTTGAGGAGATTGTCCAGTGTTCACTGCTATATAGGATAGACACCACAACAGTTTTTTTCTTTGTTTCCAACAAAGTTTTCCTGTTTCTTAATTTTTAGCTTAGCTTTTGGAATGCATCTTTGGCTATCAGTGTTGCACTTTCCATTCTCTCTTAAATACTTCCCAGATATTTAAATTTTTGTACTTGTTTGATTTTGGTATCTCTGAAAAGAAAAATCAGTGAGCTGATTTCAAATTCATAAAATCCACTTTCATATCTTCTCCCAACAGCTATGGATTAAATAGAAGGGCAGACTGAGCTTTCTAGCTGTGATTGCCAACGAGTCTAAGAGAAGTAGCATTTGAACAATTTATACATACTCTTTGTCCTAAAATGAAATGACTTGTTTGCATACTAGTAAAATATAGTGCAAAAAAAATGAATATTAACACTGTTCAGACTTTTGTCCTTATCTTTATTGTCATATTCACAACGTTTCGGCTGTTGTATGCTTCAGTCTTCTTCAGGTGATATCCATTGGAATTTTGAATTGAACATTTTATTTCATCCACCGGGGTAGATTTTTCTAGTTCCACATAGCATTGGTTGAAGTAATCCAGTGACTTGACCCAAAGAATTGTGAGTTCAATATGTGACCACAGCAGAGGTGAACAAAAAACCTGGAGAGTTGAGTTACTAAAGGGAAATAACTGAAACGGGGATATCCAGAAGAGGCATGGCACATGGAACTGGAACAATCTACTCCAGTGGACGAAATAAAGTGTTCAGTTTGAAATTCCAACATATATCACCTGAAGAAGACTAAAGTGTACAACTGCTGAAACATCATGAATATGACAATAAAGATGAGGACAACAATCCAATCAATGTAAATAGTTACAATACCTCATCTCATAGAGAGATAAAATACTGAACAGGCGCACCTTATTTGTTATTTTCAATGAAATATGTCTTCAAGAGGGATACACTCAATATATTAATAGGATAATAGCTATTACTTACATTATTTAGACTGTTGTCCTCATCTTTATTGTCATGTTCACAATGTTTCAGCTGTTGTACACTCCAGCCTTCTTCAGGTGATTGGAATTTCGTCTCTGTTATCTCCCTTTAACTCAACTCTCCAAGTTTTTGTTCAGCACAGCTGTAGCCAGGTACTGAAGTCACAACTCTTTGGATCAAGTCACTGGATTCAACCAATGCTTTTTTCCATTGGGCCATGTGCCCTTGAGGATAAAAGTGTTAGTATATTATTTTTATTATTATTAATATTATTAATTTTATTAAGTTTATTAATGTTATTAATTTCTTTATTGTTTTTCATACAAACAATAGTGTTACCCCCCACCCCTGATTTCCAAATGTTATTTTTTTTACATTAAAAATTTATAATTCTTATTTTCAATCTTAAATGTTAATCTGGGCCTAAATTCAAATCCAGAATTAAACTACAATTCATTTAAATATTTTAACAACAATAATAATCCACTCTAACAATAAAATATCTTGCGATAATCAGTAAAACAAACAATGTTAACCCAAAAAGTCACACCTGACGATTGCAAAAAACATGAAACTCTGAGTTGTGTAATCAATGTAGGGTATTATGTATATTTTTTAATATATATATATATATATATATATATATATATATATATATATATATATATATATATATGTATAGCTGAATAGACCACCTATTTTCAGCATCCTTTGTTCTGTTTCACTGGGCCAAAGAAAATCATGTAATAACAATTCAGTAATAAATCTCTGACCCACTAATAACCATCTTTCATCCTAGTCACCTGTTACAAACTTTATAGTACATGCATCATCACTTGCAGCCAAATTGTGATTTAGTCTGGAATGTTTTTAAAATTCAATTTCTTACTAATAATTTTGTCTAGATTTGCAAATGGTACCAGATTATCAGAATACCAGAATATTAGTCTTACATACTTGAGCATAAGAATAAACAGTTTAAAAATCAAGCATTTTTAGTGACTAGTTGCACTATACACAGTAAAGTTTTTAAAATTCAATTTCTTACTAATAATTTTATCTAGGTTTGCAAATGATACCAGATTATCAGAATACCAGAATATTAGTCTTACATACTTGAGCATAAGAATAAACAGTTTAAAAATCAAGCATTTTTAGTGACTAGTTGCACTATACACAGTAAAGTTTTTAAAATTCAATTTCTTACTAATAATTTTATCTAGGTTTGCAAATGATACCAGATTATCAGAATACCAGAATATTAGTCTTACATACTTGAGCATAAGAATAAACAGTTTAAAAATCAAGCATTTTTAGTGACTAGTTGCACTATACACAGGTAAATTTCTTTTTCTGAAGGGGTTAAAATTCATGCATTTCCAGTGACTGTAACCTAATTAAGAGGCCTACATTCTCATGTTACCTTTGGTTAACCTAAAGAATTAAAGAACAAAACTAGTTGATTTTTTAAAAAAATTCTAACTGGAAGATATTAATGATTTGATATTAAAAGACACACACATTTCTTCCATTCTGACCTGAAGAAGTGTATCTAACAAAGGCAAAATGCATAGTCAATAAAACAGTTTTCTACTTTGTCTGATTCAGCAGAGTTTTGCTTGAAATCTGTATCCTACTAACACACACACACACACACACGCACACGTATACATACATATATATATATATATATATATATATATATATATATATATATAAAAATATATATATATATATATATTGTGTATGTGTGTAATTACCAATTAAGGTAAATATAAAAGAAATAGACACATGGTGCACAATATTAAAAAAATACCAAGCAACATATGTAATGTAAAAATCCTGCATACCAGCTCTCTCTCTCTCTCTCTCTCTCTATATATATATATATATATATATATATATATATATATGTGTGTATATTTATATATATATATATATATATATATATATATATATATGTGTGTGTGTATATTTATATATATATATATATATATATATATATGTGTGTGTATATTTATATATATATATATATATATATATATATATATATATATATATATATATAAAGTTTTCAAAGATAGATACATACATGCATACACATCTTTGGAATACTCTTGTATGGGTAGAAATGTTGGACGTTCCAAACATATATATATATCTCGTTTTGTGCCAGGTCCAATCAGGATGTAGGTGATCATGGCTCTCCATAGCTTCCTGCCATTTTTTTGTTTCAGTAATACTTACTCATTTATGAAATCTGTTTGCCCTTGCGCTATTCATTCTTCCAGCCATTTGCTCAAACTTGTCAGGTTTTTCTGTTTTTCTATACTTTTTTTTTAGTTTTAATGCACCATGTGAGTGTTAAATTCTCCAAGACTTCCTTACTCATTATTTATCTAAAAAAAGATTCCTTGTTGGTCATAATATCCTTATCTGATAATGTTGTAATGGAGAATTTATCATTAACAAGAAAAAACATTAAATGTTTCATAAGTGAAGGAATTTTCATACTTCATGATTTACAATGTTCAACCGTTTGCTGACTATTATATTATATTGTATATCAGTTTTGGAGGAATGAGTGTTTGCTTGCGGTATAACACAAAGTAGTAGTCATGGTAGGCATGTGGAGAAAATCGGTACAAATTATTGCATTGTTGTAATCAAGATTTAGTCTTTGTTTTTTTTTTTAATCCCTCCACCCCAAGCAAAGTAACGAAGCTTCTAAAATGCAAGGGATGACTAAGTATGATAAAATTCAAGAAAAAGAATCGTTATTATGAAGGGAGAACAATAAGAGAACAGGAATTAAGAAAACAGAAGATAAAAATTGGCATTCCATCTCAATTTTTGAAGATCAAAGTTGACTGGAAAGTAAGAGAAAAGAAGAGACTTCCGCAAGTGAGAAGTGCATGAGAGGAAACTGTTAGCATAGAATTTACAGTCATCCATTTCAAATATAAAATGATGAGACATTGCCTATGTTAAAGTGGCTGAAGCCAAGATGTCAGATCGGGACCAATAACATTGCAGATTATTCTTTGTATTTTTTGTATTTTTGTATTGAAGATGATGATTGACACTGCATTTAAATTTTTGAACTTCAAAGCTGACTGGAAAGCAAGAAGCATTTGCTTCTTTGCAAAGAAAAATATTTTCTTTGTTGCTGCTGGTTTCATTGTTAGCCAAAAGCATTAGTGTTGATGGAAGCACCTTGGTGTTGCTGCAGATGGCCTGAACAGTTGTATAGTCTGCAGTACTTCGTTAAGCTGCCTGTCGGGGAGTCCATCACTAATGCCAGCTAGGCCATATTTGCTCTCATGGGTGAAATCAGCGTTGGTGAGATAGTGGTTCAGAAATGGCTGTTTCAAAAACCGCACAACATTTTTTGATAGATCAGAAACAATGTTTTATGATCCTGATATTTTTTGGATAGTATTCATTCTGAAAGTGGGTGCCTAGAGCCCGATGAAATTACGGTCTGTTTTTTTTTCTCAAATGAGCTGTGGATGACAAAGGGAGCATTTCCATTTGGGTTATAGAATTGGAGTGCCAACAGGGTGCAACAATGCTAACCTACTTCATTTTGATTTTTTAAAAATATTAATCCACTTTCTCCACATCCTCTCCTTTACCACTCCTATCTGCTCTTCTTCCAAACCTTCTGTAACCCCTTGCATGCTAGTGGCTTCCAGCCTTGCTTGGGGTGAAAAGCTTAAAAAAAAAAAAAAAAAAAAATTCTCAAAGACAAAGAAAATGGATAAATTCACTTTCATATGTTTAGGTTTTATAAAATTTTAATCATCACTTTTTAAAACAATAAACATTGCCAAAAAGTGAAGATAATAGCAGTGTCAAGGAGAAAATGTTTATTGCGGAAAATGTTATAAATCTTTCAAAATCCATTTTTCAGCTGATAAAGAAAATACTTTACCGCATTATGGTCTTAGATAATTTAGATGACATACATTTAGTTCTTAGATCCTTCATTAACTTAAGCAAGGTTCTCATTTCTCTATATTTTTTCCAATTCAGCCATTTCTATGACACAAAAAATTAGCTGAGCACAGTACACTTATAGGAGGCTGAAAAATTATAATTACACTGGGTTGATGATGGTGGGAACAAAATGTTCAGAAAGGTCAGTGGAAGAACTTTTCAAGACAAATAAAGACAGCAAAGCTGAAAATGGCAAGCCCAAAATATCAATGCCATCTGTAGCAGAATTCTGGCAATATTTCCACTGCCTGTCATGGATGTAGGTAGTGACCACTTTCAATTTCAAAGTAACACCTTTCTATGATAACTACATTTGATACAATGCAAGAAAGTTGGCTGCTTGCTCAAAGGCATCCATATTGACTTGAAGCCACCTTCACTTTGTGATGTCATTGGACAGAGTAAATGCAAGTTTATATTGAAAATCTATATATTAATATATTTCCATCTATCTACTTACTTGTCATGTATGTAACATTTCCTTTTGCACTTCCCCTTACACCCAATGTCCTGTGCTGTCAAAAGTTAGCATACTAAAGAATGATCTCCGTATGGTTAATTATACTGCTTGGATGGAAATATTATACAGGGTATAGCAGAACTACTTAGCACATTTTAACAGTTGATAAAAAGACCAATTTACAGTTTTAATTGATTTGATTTTAAAAATTGACATCCTTGAAATGGTGGCTTCTATTTACCATACACTTTGTAAATGATTTTTAAATATTTCTATCATCCACAGAAGGACTTCCAGGTGGCTTTCTTTTAAGCATTGAATCTCTGGCTTTGAAATTTTCAACTTATAGCAGTATTAATTTTCTATTCAGAAAAAGCATCATTCAGGCATAACATAGAAAGAGCATGAAAAGTTCTCTGTGTTGCAATTACAGATTCATCAGTCTTACAGTTTTCCAGTTGCAAATGCACAGCCCAGCCATGATAGGAACTAATGGCATCTGAAAAAATGGTACTATTTAGAAACAATAAACAAAGCACAGGTAATAATTTAAGATATTACTGCTGTCTTAAAAATGCGGTTGTGTGCAATAATAGATTATAAGTAGGAACCTAAATTAATACTGGATTTTTATTTTAATTTTATAATTAGTACCAGGTTTTGTTGTAGGTA
Organism: Acanthosepion esculentum; assembly: GCA_964036315.1. Classification (NCBI taxonomy): domain Eukaryota; kingdom Metazoa; phylum Mollusca; class Cephalopoda; order Sepiida; family Sepiidae; genus Acanthosepion; species Acanthosepion esculentum. Next base: position 87,125,032 of record OZ038479.1, read on the forward strand.
TTAACAAGTTAAACAACTAGTATTCTCAGCATCCATCAGTAATCCACATCTCTGTTACTTCAAGGTTCTTCCTCATCATGAATTCTCCAGTATCTATTGCCAAGAGGACTGATATAACTGTTCATCACTCTTTTCTTTTGTTCCTAATGAAATTTTGGCAATCTTGGACCTTCATGCTGGTAAAAAAAAAAAAAAAAGAAAAAAAGTGGAGTTTTATAAGGACAGATTTCTCCTTGACACTGCTATTATTTTACTATCTTCACTTTCTGGCAATGTTTATTGTTTTAAAAAGTGATGATTACAATTTTATAAAACCTAAACATATGAAAGTGAATTTATCCATTTTCTTTGTTCTTGAGAATTTTTTTTGAATTTTTTTATTTATTTTTAAGCTTATCACCCCAAGCAAGGCTGGAAGCCACTAGTACGCAAGGGGTTACAGAAGGTTTGGAGGAAGAACAGATAGGAGTGGTAAAGGAGAGGATGTGGAGAAAGATAGTGGATCGATCAAGGCAAGGGGGTTACAGAAGATTTGGAGCGAGAGCAGATAGGAATGAAAGGTGAAAGGATGTGGAGAAGGGAAGTGGATAGATCAAGGCAACTGGAGATGTCAATTGACGTTACACTTAAATAGTTGGAGATTGTATTTGTCAGGGAAACAGGAATAAGGAAGGGAGTTCCACAGGCGAGATGTGCGAGACATGAAGCTATTGGAGTAGAAGAGATGTCTACATCTAACAGTTTCAACGGTGAAGGGGTGGGAACGGGATGCCAGCCTCATAGGACGTTTAAATTCATGAGGCCTAGGAACCAGCAAAAGCAGCTCATCGGGGCAAAAATAATAACCACTATTTATTTATTAGACTGTTTATTATTTAGACTGTTTATCATTTAGACTGTTTATTATTTAGACTGTTTATTATGTAGACTGTTTATTATTTAGACTGTTTATCATTTAGACTGTTTATTATTTAGACTGTTTATTATGTAGACTGTTTATCATTTAGACTGTTTATTATTTAGACTGTTTATTATGTAGACTGTTTATTATTTAGACTGTTTATCATTTAGACTGTTTATTATTTAGACTGTTTATTATTTAGACTGTTTATTATGTAGACTGTTTATCATTTAGACTGTTTATTATTTAGACTGTTTATTATGTAGACTGTTTATCATTTAGACTGTTTATTATTTAGACTGTTTATTATGTAGACTGTTTATCATTTAGACTGTTTATTATTTAGACTGTTTATTATTTAGACTGTTTATTTACACTCTTTATTATATTGTTTATTGGAATAGTTGGCTAATTATAAATCAATTCAGACTTTATAAAACAGTAAATAATAAGGTTTTCCTTATAGTTGGTTCAGATATTCAGTTCATGGTATTCTCAGAAATTCTTACTTAGAATATTGCTGCCACATATTGTCTATTGCCCTGCTATTTACCTTGAGTTCCTTGATAAAATCCAAAGAAGAATCAGTAATATTATTAGCCCTGATCTGGCAGCTCAGCTTCAGTCACTTTCCAACCTCTATAAAGGTTTCCTCTCTGCGTCTTTTCTATAAATACTTTCCCGTTAATTGTTCAGATTAGCTTTTTACTATGGTAGCTAGAGTTTTTGAATTTAAGTGCAGTACTAGACTGGCATCAAGATCTCATCAATTTACAGTTGAGCTGGCTAAATGTAGCCATACATTCTATGCTAACAGATCTTTTTTTTTAGAAAACATACATCCTGTCTACTTGTAGAGTTCTTCTTGAAGTGGGCATAGGAGATCCCGTTTCTTTTGTCATGATAATAATTTTTGATGCTTCTGAGAATAATTCAAAAAGGTGTACATATATGGGCTTAAATGAGTGGCTGTTTTTGAATTAGATATTTTTTTGTTTTTCTCTTTTGATTGGTTGATATCTTTTGCCATTATGTTAGAGCCATCTTATCCTTAGACCAGTGTTTCTCAACCTTTTTAAGCAATGGCACACCTAAGACCAAATGAAAATATCACAGCATCCTCAGCAAAATTATTAGAGTTTATATATTTAAATGTTATGAAATAAAATCATAGATTTTAAAAATATACATACAACTATGAACTTAAGTTAGGATGCTTTAAATTCATTGGAATTACAAGTTTTTTCTTTTAATTAAACTATGAACTTACTTTATTGCAATATTTTTATTCAACTATTTGTGCAGCTTATTTAGTGTGAAACATGTTCCTGGTGTTTGTTGTGATTTCTTCAATGTTTGGTCGAATGTGTGATAAGCAGACTCTTCAGCACACTTAAGAGGATTGTGTGGCACAGTAGTGTGCTACTGCACAATGGTTGAGAATTAATGCTTTAGACCCAAGAGAACTCTCCTGTTCTTTGCAAAATATCACCTTTTCTGATATTAGTGATAACATACAATGAAATCAAAAGCACTTGATTAGCATGACATTTTGAACAAATTCAAAACCTCCAAATAAACATTTACAAATATTAACAAAATTAAACATATTTGCAAGGAATGAATCACAATAGATCTTAATTTTGTTTTCATTTAAAAGAACACATGCAAAATTTTAGAGTCATAAAATATTTATCAGTAGGAATTATTGAATAAATTTGTTTTGTTTTTTTCTATTTTGTTTGACATGCAGAATAGGTATTAAAATTCTAAATTAAATATTGACTTCATAGGTATCACTTATTAGCATTATTAGTCATCTAATTATCATTTTAGTAAATGCAATTAAAGGTAGAGCTATAAACTCTACTGTAATAGCTTTGATCATTGTAATATGTATTATATACTTATCTATGCTAGTAACTCAGTAGTAGATTATCTTTGCTAAGCTGAGCAAGAAACTATGTTGTTCAGGACTGCTGACATATATGGGCATGAGCTGCCTAGTCTTCACTTTCCAAAAGCCTCTCCATGTCCTTGTAGGGGACAAATTACTTTCTGCCCTATAACCCCTCCCTCACAGATGACATGCTGCAAGCCTTTCACTCCTCTATCGCTATTTCCATAGAGAGTGTTCCGATGAACTTCACTCCTTCATTCCCCCTGTTCTAACCTTGACAACTACAACCCACCATGTCATGCACATTGTAGCAAACTACCCTCATTCCTTTTGTATTCCTTTGTTAACATACATTCCACTCAAGCAACATTTTCCCGTGAACAACTGCCTTGGGGAACTGGCTCCCAAGAGGATACTTCCTGTTGTGTCGGAAACCTACCACCCCTCTTGAAGATGAACTTGTCTGCTAGCAAAGACTTTATATAGTGGCACGTCGAGAGACAGAGGAGAGAAAGTTCTTGGCTGAGCTAGTTATAGACTACTCAGGTGATTTCTGTACCTTTTACCAACCAATAAAACCCTTTTTATTGTTATGTGTTATTTGTCGTTTGTCTCTACAAACCCCAAACCAACATCATAACACTTCCCCAATCCATATAATTTTAACTTACTCAAGTCTAGGGTTAACTAATATCTTCCTCACATATCTGTATAAGCTATGGCTCATACTCTGTAACCTTCTAATTTGAGTGGCCCTCGAGCCTTATACAGGGTGAACATCATTGTAAACAAAAATAAAAAAAAAACTTGGTCATCAAATTTGACTGTTTCATTCAACTTTGATGTGAATTCTAAATAATATCTTTTATAATCAAATGTGATTGCGATATTGTTTGTTCCACTTAGATTCTAAAATGGTCTCCTGCAAGCCTTCTGTTCAGCACTGAATTTCAGTAAAGATTGCACTTACCTTGGCAATGACACTGTATAATTATCCTTAAATACTGGAATTTTTCCAAAAGCATGTTCAGATGGCATTCGCCCACACTAAAGCAGAGATACAAAAAGGAAAAAAAAAAAAATAGAGGATAGTCTTTAAGAAAAAAATAAGTAAAATATTTCATCAAAAGATAAATATATAAGCAAGTTAAAAAATACATAAGAAAAAAGGGGATCACATCTCACTTCTGATTTAAAAAAATAAAAACTATGGAAAAGAAACATTTCTGCTTTAAAACTAAATAAACCAAAGATGAGAGAAATTGATCCAGCAGAGTGTATAGCTTTTTATCTTTTAGTCCCAGTGGAGTATCAATATAGCAGATCTGAGTTGATCTGCTCTGATCAGATGAACAGTGATGATATTTGAGCCTTGGCCTGCTATCACACGAGGTGACTGATCTGTTTTTTTTTATCTCTTATCAGTGTGTGTTCCACAGTTCTTTGATCCTCCCCACTCACCATTCACAAGTGATGTCAGTTCAAGTCTGGCATTTTTTATTTTACTGTCACTGATTTACTGGTCATATGACTTTGATTTTTTTTTTTTTTGCTTCCTTTATCTTCTCTGAAATTCCAGCTTTTTGAAAGGTATTATCTTAGAAGTATTTATTTACGCAGTTTTAGTTTCTCAGATGATAATGCCTGGCTTTTATTCAAGCAAAGTTTTAGAATGACTTGATTGCAAACTAAGGTTGCTTCTTAGATCAGGCTCACAAAGAGAGGAATTAGCATTTAAGTTATTGACCAAAAGAACAGGTTAAAGAAAAAAGGCAAAAAGGGTTAGGGGAAAGCTTTAGGTGAGATATTCACATGTGGATGTGTATTAGAGGCTAAGAAAGAAAGCAAGAAAGACAAAGAGATTAAGAAAACAGTGAGAAATTAAAGAAAATAACCGAAAAGAAGAGAATAAATAAAATAATAAATGAATGATAATGTTTATAAAGTGAATAAAAATAAAAAGTAAAAGCAAAAGAAAAAAGGAAAAAATGACACTGGGGCAGGTGGAGAATAAAGAAAAGAAGGATAAAGAATGATAGAGAAAGAAAAAGGAAATAAAATGAAATAATGTGAGGCATTAGAAAAGTAGAGAAAGAAAGAAAAAAAGAAGGTATAAAAAATAAATAACAAAAAAAAGGAAAAATGAAACAAATAAAAGGTTGTGTAAAAGTAAATGAATGATAAAAAAATAAAGGAGGATATAAAAATTAATGATAGAAAAAAAATAAAATAAAAGAATGTACAAAAATGAATGATAAAAAGGGAAGATAGAAAGAAAAGATAAAAAAGGAACAAAAATAGAAAGAACAAAGAAGATAATGGACTAAATGGAAAAGAAAAGAAAAAATGTGTAGAATAAATTAATGATATAAATGAGGAGTGTAGAAAGAGAGAAAATAAAATGTACAAAAATGAATGATAAATAAAGAAAAGAAAAAGAAAAAAGAAAGAAATGAAAATTTACAAAAATGAATAATAAATAAATGAAATGAAGAAAAGAACAGACAGAAAATGAATGATGAAAATGAAAGAAAAAAAAAGAATGGACAGAAATGAATAAGAAAGATAGAAAATAAAATGTGTACAATAACTGAATTATAGGAAAAAAATTAAGGAAGAAAGATAAGGGAATATACAAAATTGAAGAATAAAAAAAGAAAGAAAGAAAAGAAAATAGACAAAAATGAATGATAAAAAAATGTATACAATAAAAAAAATTGAAAAAATGAAGAATAATAAAAGAAACTAAAAGAATGTGTACAAAAAATGAATGATAGAAAAAAAATGGAAGAAAATAAAAGAATATCCAAACAGTGAATAATAGAAAAAAGAAGGCCAAATAATGTGAGGGTGAATGATGAAATTAAAAAAGTGTGAAGAAAATAAATGGAAATAATTGGGTAAGAAAATGAAAGTGTTGACCAATCAAAGCAGATATAAAACATGGCTTTGGTACAGAGTCAAACACTGAAAAGGATTTTTATCCCAAATTTAGGAAAATAAAAAAAGAAATAGTATAAAAGTAAAAATAATGAAAGGAAGAAAAAGAAAGAAGTAACTCAGGAAAATAAACTAATTTAAAATAAAGAAAAGGAATATTAAAATAAAGAAAGAAATGAAATGAAAGAAGAAATTCAAGAAAAAAAATGGAAAGAAAATATTTCAAAAAATTGAAAAAAAAAAGAAAAATGAAAAGAGTGAAACTATTTTCAAGTCAAAAAGGAGAAAACATAATATACAGGAAAAAATGGAAAGAAAAACAATAAGAATTTTATCAAAATATTGAAGGACAAAGAAACAGTGAAAGAATGAGTGAAAAAAGCACCCACATAAAAGAATGAATAAATGAAATAAAGAAAGAAAAGTGTGGATAAAAAGAGTAAATATAAAAACAAAAGAAGTCAAATATAAATAACAAATATAAACAAAACAAAAAAAACAAAACGAACAGTATGAATTTAAAAAATTCAAAGTAATAAAATATTGTATGAAATGAATGATCAAAGGAAGAAAATTATTAGGAAAGATTCCTTCTCATCACTCCCCCACCATAATTTTTTAAGTCATAAAAGCTAAAGGAGTAATAAATTTAATGATTAAAATTATACTTTTTTGAAAAAGATTTTAGTGTTTTTAAGACAAAAATTTATGATTATCTCCAAGATCGCTGAAATAATGATATATTTTTCTCTGTAGCCAGAGATTTTTTTGAAGGCTGATGTTTTTTTTAAGAGCAGGTGAGAGAGGCAGACACACACTACTTGAAAGATTAGCACAACAAAATCTTCCAAATCTTACCTTATGTCATATCAATGGTAATATTAACAGTTTTTCTAGAAGAAAACATTTGGCATTCCTTGTCCAAGCAGCCACTACTGTTTTCAGTTGAAATTTATAAAATTTTTCTATTAAAACAATTTTTCAGCAAAATAGGTTCATCAAGTATAATAACTGTTATCACTGTTTTCCAGTAATGATGGGGTTTTTCTTCCTAACCTTTTATTTGAAGTAGTATGGAATGTCAACATCTTGATTATATCATTATTTTCTGTTGGAGTTACAATGTGCTATTCATTTTAGTTGTTGCTGCTGTTGATAGTCCACAAATGATGTGGTTTCTATTATTTGCACCAGCCCACAATGTTCGAAGATGTATGGTCATTGCCAAGACCTTCAAGCTTCACTCATTCAAAGCCATTTTTAACTGTTGATCTGAGAAAGTGGTTGTATACAGCCGACAGTTTAGATATTTTTGAACAGATTTGGCATCATCCATGACATCTATATGAAAGTCTTGGTTTGATGACGCTGTTTAAGAACATGACTCGAGTTTTCAGGTTGATGTTTTGGCGGTGTAGCAATTTGTGGTGTTAGGTGAAACTACTTCTGACACAGTTTATTCTATGTTCAATTTCCTTTTCTCCTATAATAAATTGGTTATGAAAGCTAAACTTAATAAATATTGAAACTAATTTCTGATTGTGTTCACCTCTTGTTCTTCTACATTATTTGATTAAGTCATCAATAGCTAGTGATAAATTAATTCTTATTTTTTTGCTAAATAAAAAAGTTTATCTTACTATAATTTAAAAAATTGCTAAACCCTAACAAAATGTTTGCTTTCATACTAATGCTCTTAGGAAAGGCATGAATCTATTTCTTTTCCCCTCAGCTATGATTTAATTAGTAGGATAGCTTGGATTCTCTAGCCTTGAGTGGTAATCAGTTTAAATGAAGGAAAACTCTTAGACTGAACCCTGGACAACTCTGTATTCTAAATAATTGAGAAGGCAATGAAAAACCACTCCATGTTCTTTCTCAGGATGTAATGGCAATTCACAGATATTAAGGAGGAGCAATTTGTGGAGAGTCATGCCACCTACACCCAGATGGGACATGGTATTAAAAACAAATGTATAAACTACTTGGAACTGTTTTACAAAATATCCTGTAAGAAATTTCTTTTTCTGGAATAGCCAATATTTCATCAGTATCATGTCATGTATTGACAGGGACAGTAACAACTTGCATTCTACTTAAAATAAAGCAATTAAATTTAACAATTTTATGTAAAAAAAAAAATATTTTTACCAAAAAAGAATTTAAAAAATAATTTAATTCATTTGTGAATAAGTCCTGGAAATTACATTAAATTCTGACAATTATTTGATTTTTACAAGCTTTTTCAAAATAATGTGTTTTTTTAACACCAAAATGATGTTAAAAATTTCTATACTAATCTTTGACCCAACAAAATTTTTAACCAAAATTTTGAACATGCTAGAAAGGGTTAAAAAATTTAATAAAATAATAGAAATATACTTTGATCTTTCCTCTTAATAATAACATGAAGTTTGGGGCCTTTTTTCATCATGGTATTCTCTTTTTAGAAAATGTTTTGATGTACTAATTAAATGTGATTTAAATAACACCTAAAAAGCAATAATTTGACATTATCGAATTGCAATGTTCAGAAAGATTTCACACACACACACACACACACACACACACACACACACACACACACACACACACACACACACACACACACACTTTTGCCAATTCTGGTTCTTAATCAAGATTCAAGACAATTCAAAGATAATGATTAATCAGAATGGCACACTTGGTGAGGAGCATACTTTTTAATCATTAATCTTGGCTCCACGGTCACTCTTTAGTTTGTATGGCAGAGACCATTAGCATTGATGCACTTAGTGAGGATCTCACATACACATACACACACACACACACACACACCAGTAATAATTTGCTAACTTAGGATGCCATTGAGCTACAAATGTAGTGAACACAGTGAGGATCACATTCATTACAATAATAATGGCCAATGAGACTAGCTTGCTAACCATTGCTCCATAGTGAGGACACTTTAGCCTTGGATGGCACTGAGCTAGAAATGTAGTGAACTCAGTGAGGATCACATTCACTCCAGTAATAATGGTCAATGAGATTAGCATGCTAACCACTGCTCCACAATGATAACCCTTTAGCTTAGGATGGCATTGAGCTACAAATGTTGTGTGATCAGTGAGAATCAGATTCCCTCTATTTCAATAAGACTAGCATGGCTCCATGGTGAATACTTCTTTTGCTTATATTGGTATTGAGCTATATATGTTGTGCACATAGTGTAGATCACACTCACTTCAGTAATAATGGTTGATGGGACTAACATACTAGTATTTGCCTCATATTGAGAAGTATTTTAGCAAAGTGCTACAATGATAATGCACTCAGTGAGGATCCTACTCAGTAATATTGGTTCATGTGACTAACTTACTCACCAATACTCAATAGTATTTTAGCTATAAAAAAAATTGAAAAAGATGTTACTTTAGCTGAGTATCTTGTGGAATTGTACTGTCAATAACTTACAAAGTCTCTTTCATGAGTGTCATGATCAGACAAGTGCAGTGAAAATGTTTTCTAATTTTGTATTTGTATTTTCAGCATAGTCAGGTATTTTCTGTTTAAATAAAATATATTGGCTTCTTTGCTCTTCTTTAAAAATGTAAGTTCTTTATTTGTATAACTTTTAACTGTCTCACATCCACTTAACTGAAAGTGGATTGCTGTAATATTAACTTAAATATGAAACAGTAAAATAAAATGCAACACTAAGTAAGCTGATTAAATAATAGCATTTAAAAAAAGAAAAATCCAGTAGCATGTTTTCCAGATGTTAACTGAAGCAGAACCATGTTCACTTGCAAGTGGAAACAATTGGTTGAAGAGAAGAGAGTAGATTTATTTAAAGCAAAATGTCTTTCCTGTCAATCATCCAGCAGCAGACACTTGTTCAGTGTCTGCTTCCAATAGAAACAGGTATCATTTAAAAAACATCTTTCTACTTGAAAAACATATCTATGTTTGCTACTAGAAACATATCAGCAGTACACAAGTTTATGAAATGGCAACAGAATTTCTAAAATTATTTGGTTATCTTAACAGGATGGCAAACATTTTATTTTTCATTTTAAATTGTTTCCAAAAAGTTTTTTTTTTCTATATTCAGTCAGTTATGTGCCATGCGTGATACACACTTAGGCGATCACATATCTTTTGATACATTGCTGATGAGGCAGATTTTTTTTTTCTTGCAGTAGGTTGCCATTTCTTTCTGCGGTAGACCAGTTGCTATCCACGGCTATAGAACCAGGTCTGTCCTGCTATTTACCCATAGCGAAGAAGAGGATTCATACCTTTCCCAAGGGTATTAGTACATAAGTGAATGTAATGGATTCAAGTGGAATTCAAACTTGGCCTCCCGATTACTCAATCCAAGCTGCTATGCATTACTCCACCGTGCCTTTTGGCACACTAAAGCCATTAAGATGCAAGGGGTTACTGAGAGTGTAAGTAAATGAAAAATCATTAGTGAGTAGAAAGGACAATAAAAGAACAGGATTCAGGAAGACAGAAGATGGTGATTGATGTTGCATTTTAATTTGTGAAGCTCTCAGGTGGTAGGTAAGCATGAAACCAGAAGAGAATTCCACAGGAAAGAATCCAGTCTGTCCTGTTATTTACTCATAGCTAGGGGGAGAAAAAGAGGATTCATACATTTCCCAATGGTATTAGCACGTAAGTGATTATAATGGATTCGATTGGAATTTGAACTCGGCTCTCCGATTCCTCAATCTGAGCTGCTATCCATTATTCCACCATGTCTCCCCTATAATCCATGCACATCCTAAATAAGAAAGAGGTGATATCGAATGTAATATAAAAGTTGTTTCATTTTCATGACAATAGAAAACATTTCTACTGTCTTTCCCAAGAAGCAATGCCAATAATCCATCAGTTATGTGCTATACGTGATACACGCTTAGGCAATCATATATCTTTCGATACATGACCAGTTGCCATCCAAGGCTATAGAATCCGGATCTGTCCTGCTATTTACCCATAGCTGGGGTGAGAAGAAGAGGATTCATACCTTTCCCAAGGGTATTAGCACATAAGTAAACATAATGGAATTTGAACTTGGCTCTCTGATTCCTCAATCTGAGGTGTGACAAAATCTATAGGCTATAGAAAAATGGTAAAATTATAATTGCAGTGAATATAATTCCAAATCCTACTGAACTGGTTTGGAATTCAGTCCCAAATTAGCCAAACTGAGTCGGTGAGAGGGGAGGTTGAACTTCACAGGCTGCAATCATGACTATGATGGATTGTCTTTTTTCCTTTTTATTTTATAATTATTTTTACCCTGTACAAGGTCCAAGAGCCACTCTAATTAGAGGGTTACAGAGTAAGAGGCACAGTTTATGTGTATATGTGGAGAAGATAACAGTTGGCTCTAGTCTTGAACAGATTAACATTGCAGTGCTTGGGGAAGCATCCTTGGTTCCACAAAGCATTTGTAAATTTTGAGTGAAAAAAAATTTGAAAACAGGCAGTACATGAACAGCAGAACAGCAGTATATAAAAAGAGAGATAGATAGATAGATAGATAGATGCTTGGACAATCTTGACTTCCTACTGCTGTTCATGTATTGTCTGTTTTCAAATTTTTTTTAATATATATATATGTGTGTGTGTGTGTGTGTGTGTGTGTGTGTCTGTCTGTCTGTCTGTCTCTCTCAAATCAAGGCTTAGTACAGAATTTAAAAAAGAAAATGAAATAAAAATGTTAACATGAGAAAGCATTTAAAAGAATAAAAAAAAAAATTGTTGAACACAGACATTAAGACCAGAAAAGTTTTTGGTGGATTCTTGACTGAAGGTGTTAGTGACAGCAAATAGCAATGACATTTTTGTGTGTGGGGAGATAGTGGGAATTTGGGTTTTCTCTGGCCAAGACAAGGAACTATCCTACTAATATGAAAGTGGAATAGGGATCACCATTCCTTTTTTTTTATTTTTTTTTTTGCATTTGAATGTAAATTATGCCTAGATTCTAGTTTTATATAAGTAACCTATACTCTGAAAGTAGTTTTATATAAAATTTAATAAGTTTTTGTCCTTGCAGATACACATAATGATGCTAGTCATGTAATGCTCACACAGATTTTTAAATGGTGAAATTAAGATTTTGCATAAAGAATAAGTTTTGTACTTTCTGTACATGTACAAAAAAACCTGATCACTACTTACAAAAAAATATATAAACGCAAGAGTTTTTGATATTTTGAATAATATCTTTACAGAGTACAAAACACCTGGTAAGTAATGCATGAATGAAGGTGTTGCTGTGATGATTGCTATGTGGCTGGGCTTTCTGAAATGCTCTATTTGTGGTAAATTATGCCAACACCTGACAAACTTTCAGAATCTGGAGATTTTCGGTAAAGGATACTCAACCTGTATATGATGAAAATATAGTTTTAGTATGCTACATTTATGGGTAAAAGTACTTACTGTCAGAGATAGTGTGTGTAAGTATAAAAGTGGACACTGAGGTCAACATTCAGCAGCAACAGTCTGTTTCATGCTTGAACATTCATTGCATTCAAGCATGAAATAGACTGTTACCATTCAGTGTCCACTATATACATATATATATATATATATATATATATATATATATATATATATATATGTATATATGTATATATATGTGCAGGTATGCAGAAAAATAGGAAAGAACACGTTAGGTAAATAATCCGGTGTTCCTTAGTATTTTTGCTTTTATTTTCAAAAAGACAGTACTCCATACAGAAGTAGATCTTATATTATAATATTTTTTGTTTTAAAAATATGATTCCTTCGCTACATAAGAGTTCTCATGTTTCAAAAGCGAGAGCCCTGACCCCTAATATAATTTTTGAAATTATGTTGAATTAAGGTGTCTGGTCATGATTCCTCGTCAAGTGAGAATTTGGGAATAAGCTATCTTGTGGTTAGCGCGTGTTTATAAGTATGGTCTCTTGCAACATTAGAGAAATTTTCTTAATCATGTTGGATTAAATAATATGGAGAAGTTCTAGGTATGAATTTTTATTAAATTTTTCAAATTTCCAAATTAGTTTTGTGCTATTTTAAAATTTGCCAAAGTACATATTTATTTTGTATTTTATATTATTTTCTTCCTGAGTACTTTCAAATCTGGCTACATTCGTTTTCAAAGATTGTTCTGTGTATAGTTATGCAACTGTTCCAACCGTTTAATTCCAGTATTCTCATGTTTGATGGAACTATTTTCAAGTCACTCATGGTGACGTCATATAAACGGTCAAACTGAATTTTTTATGTGTATGTGTTTTTTTAAATACACTTCAATATACTGTCCCCTATGGAATATACATACATACATACATATATATATATATATATATATATATATATATATATATATATATATATATATATATATATATATATATATATAAAAGACACTCACACAAAGAGAGAGTGAAAATATGGGTTTAAGAATGGAAAATAGTGCACATCACAGGGGGCCACCAAAAAGGGAGAATCGCTTTGAGTGATCAAGAGTATAAATAGATAAAGGCCATATCTATGTGTGTTTTTGAAGTGTATGTGTCCATCATGATTAATGAAAAAATATGAGTTTGAAAAAGAATTAACAAAAAAATAATGAAAAAAAAAATTATATTTTTTTCCCCATTTTGGTTTATGCTGAGGGAATTCTCTCACATCATTAGCTTACAACTTGGCAGTGAGCAAATCGCTACAAATTGTTGTTAGAGAGAGAAAAGGGAGTTGAAAAGAAAAGCAAGAAAAAGATAGGAAGCTGATGTGTGAAAGTGTAAGCGGAGACAAACTAAAAGAAAACCTACAAAAGATAAAAAAAAAATTCAAACGGAGAAGAACATAGCCAAGAAGAGGAAGAATAAAGTGAAGAGTAAGAAGTGTTAGCAAGAAGGAATCATAAAAAGAAGAGCAATGATGAAAAAAAAAATGTAAGAATGTCAAATCGGATGGGCCAAGGCATTGATGACTACTATAATGATGTCCAGCTATTGAAATCTCCTAAAGAACATCAATCATAGATTTTTCGCTGACTGCACCTTTGCCAACGAAACCCAATTAATACTGTTTGACAATTATAACGGGTTGAGTCAACATGCAAGCCTGGGGCTTTTATCTTATAAATAACATGTCATTAAGTGCTGCCCTTCATGCTTGATTTAGACCAAAAGACATAGACGCTGGCCATTTAGGCTCTCTACAAAAATGCTTTTGTGTTGTCTTCAACGAAACATGTATCGGCACAAATGGAAAACAAAACAATGGAGAAAGAAAGCAAAAACAAAGACGGTGCATTATTATCAATATGAACACAGTTGCATATACAGTGTATGCAAAGTGTCAAATCCATAGTTACTACCATGTAAGTGAAAGAGACATGTGTATGGTGATAACAAAAAAAGGCTGGTAAAATGCCTTCCACTTTGTAAGGCTATTGATTCTTATTGAAATTATTTATACACCATGTATGTGTCACTAATTTTATGAGTACAATGGGAGATGGCATAGCAAAGGGGACTGATAATTACTGACATGTCAGTAATAGATACAGTTTTAATAGAAAGGCTTGTTAAATGTTTTCCACTCTGGTGAAGCAATTGATTCTTGTTTTAATTATTCATACTTAATGTTTATCATAGATTTTACAAGTACAAAATGCAAGCAGTAAAGGCATAATACTAAATCACTAATCATTGCTAATGCATATTTAAAAGAAGGTTTATGAGTTAGAAAAGAAAGTTTGATCCTGGTATATTTCATTTGTTAATGCTATTATTTATCTTTTACAAGCATGAGAGACAATAAGTGGAAACAAATTTTTGTTAGTATATATCAAACAAACTCTTGCAATCATGTATATATATATATATATATATATATATATATATATATATATATATATATATATATATATAAGCAAATATGTGGATGTAGATCCGACGGTATGATGAAAAATATGGAAAAGACAAAGCAAAATCCGAATATGCAGGTTTACTGTTTTAATTTTGACGTCGACAGTAAAACAAAATTAAAACAGTAAACTTGCATACTCGGATTTTGCTTTGTCTTTTCCATATTTTTCATTATTTATACATATATATATATATATATATATATATATATATATATATATATATAGGCAGCCTTTGAAAACTTTATATATATATATATATATATATATATATATATATATAAATAAATATACACATATATATATATATATATATATATATATATATATATAGGCAGCCTATCTTCATTCAAGCATGTTTGGTTGAATAATAGACATATTATGTTTATTTTTATTTTAGTACTCTCAAATGCAAAGATCAATTTCTTAGTGTTGTTATTAAACTGATTAGGAAAGATGCCATAGTTTTGGTTATTTCTTTTATTTGCCCAAGTACTTGCAATCTCTTTGAAGATCATCTTCATGGCAAAGACAAAAAATTAATGTAATTGATAGTTGTGAATTTTTCTGTAAATTTACACATTGCACCCTCTGCATGTGTGTGTGCGTGTGTATGTATAATGTATATATATATGGGTTAGAATGTTTGCTTTCTGACCATGAAACCCGGGTTCAAATCTCACCATGATAAGTTTGTCAGGAAGGAGACTTCCTGATGTTATTGGAATGGATCAAGTTCGATCCCAGCATGCGGCACCTTTGGAAAATGCCTGTAAACCATGCCATGTGTTGATCCAAGTCTTATGAATGAAATTGGGTAGACAGAATTCTTGAGGGCTATCAATTACTGTGCGAGCACAAAGCCTCAAGTCATCATGGCCGAGGGCTTGAGTCTGCTGGCCTTGTTCATATTGTTGAACATGCTAGATAACATGCTCTCTCCCAGAAACAGTAACCAAGGTCTGCTCAGCATAGTTGCAGTATAAACCACAGGTGGGCT
>OZ038479.1:87143201-87158201 GCA_964036315.1 Acanthosepion esculentum
CACACACACATCTAAAAGTGAAAATTTCAGCCATGTTTTTCAGAAATTGCCTATGAAACATTTTAGCCAAAAAAATGATGAATCAAGTTTAGTAGGACCTCTACAATGTTATTTTTGTTTCTGGAGCCCATTCTAATCATTTATTGGTGCTTGGTACTTCAGTTTAACATACCCAAACAAGAGCAACCTTTTACTAGTTTTGTTTTCCAGAAAAAACTTGGAGTTGTGTTAGTCTGGATTTTCTGTCATGGTGCGACACAAAGTGGATATTGCCCTTGAAGTTTTTCTGAATACATTCTTTTAAATATCTTTGGTGTTTATCATTGGTGTCTTGTACTTCATACCAAAAATTGTATCAAACCCTTCAACCTTTCCTATATTTTTTGACCTTTAAACATTTTCCGTCATGACACAATGACTACTCCCATATGGCTCCTATCACTAAATCATTACATAATAAATAATGGTGTTACATAATAAAATGTTGTGAAACATAAAAATATGAGACTTTGAGCCTCATTGGTCATTATCATAGCTTTTTTGCATTAGACTGTCTGTTACGGCACAACAATATGTTTCTAATCAGTCAGAATCATAGTATTACTGATTAAAATGTTTTAAAACAAGAAAATAGAATTCTAAGAGGTATCTATTGACTAATATCTGTCATTTCAACCATTTTTTCTTATACCTCCAGTGTCACAGTAAAATGGAAAGAAAAAGACATGACTGATAATGATCATTTTATATCTTCTTTTCTTCACAGTGCACAAAACCTCTTTTCCATAGAGTTAATAGTATCTGGAACAATTAATAAAGCAATTGATCTTATCATGGAAATTGTTTAAAATTGACAGAAAGAGTGAAGCTCTGTTTTGAACTAGCTCTATGGGGGTTCACAACCTCCTCCAAGACAATAAATTTATTTATTTAGTTTAGTAGTTATTCAGTCTATAAGTAGGTTATGAAATAGCAGTTAATTCGGAAGTAACTGACCTAAAATTATGAACAAAGTGATTTGAAAGCATAACAAAATGTAAATGTTTTGGAACAAAGATTTGCAATTTATCTATTCAGAATTGACAAGTTCTGACAGTGTTTGATGAATATATCCGCAACAAACTCTTCTTCAATATGTTACAGTGCAACTGTAATCATATACTGCTGGACAAAAATATTCCATACCTGAGTTAAATAAGTTGATATAAAGTTATCTAGCTTAGTAATAAGATTTGCCATGATATTTCATCTACACTAGTTACACTGTTCGGACTATCATCCTCATCTTTGTTGCCATATTTATTACATTTCGGCTGTTGTATGCTTTGGCCTTCTTCAGGTGGTTGGAATGTTGAACTGAACCCTTTATTTTGCTCACTGGGGTAGACTGTTCTAGTTCCACGTGCCATGTCTAATGGATGTCAGTTATCAGTTATCTCCTGTTAATTCCCCTCTCCAAATTCTTCACCACGTTAACCAAGTATTGAACTCACACTCTTTGGGTCCTGTCACTGGATCTAACTAATGCCTTTATCCACTGTGCCATGTGTCCTTGAGGAAACGTTGTGATAAATATGGCAACAAAGATGAGGACGATAGTCCAAACAATGTAAATAGTGTACATAATACCTCATCTCAGAAATATAGACAGATATTTCATCTAATTTGAGCAAAATTAAAGAAGGTAGATTTTCATTGCACCATGACAGATTATACAGCGAATACTCAATGGACCACAGAATCAAAACTATGGCTCCCCTCAAGTAAATACTCATAGAAAAGACAGGGGATAAGTTGAATTTGATAACAAACTGACTACCATACATTAAGGTCTACAAAAAATCTGGAGAAAGATCTGGAAGTTATTTTTTAGTGAAATTTAACCAAAAAGCCTTTTAAATTGGTGACAAATTGTGATAAATCTGAAAAAAATATGTTGAGGTGAGATTTTTTTTCTCTGATATGCTTGATTCAATGCTCAATACTGAACTTGAGCCATCAAGTAGGTTAGTTCTGCCCTCTATCAACATTAAAAAATAGTGGTAACAAAACAGTAAATTTTAAAGAATTTTAATGGGGCTATATCTCTCTATATCTCTTATTTTCATACTAAAGTGAGCTTATGCTCTAATGTTTTCACTATAGCGACCGGGGAAACATGTGGCAACTTGTCTACCATGTTTATTTTGCTATTCTAAGACCTTCAATTTTTGCCACCTGACTATATGCTAAGTGGATGAGTGAGTGATGGATGTTAAAAAAGAAAGAAAGAAAGAAAGAAAGAAAGAAATGAAGGAAGGAAAGGGGAGATGTTAAGAAATAATAGAAAAATAAAAAAGAGGGGATAGATATTAGTAAATAATAAAAGAATGAAGAAAGGACAAAAAAGAAATAAGAATAAAGAGATAGAAAGAATTGTGAGATATTTAGAAAGAAAAAGAAAAGAGTGACAGAAAGAAACAGTGAAGAGATCTTAAGAAAGAAGAAAAAATAAAGGCTGAGGAGATATTAAGAAAGAAGAAAAAGAAAAGAGGCATATAAAAAAAGAAAAAAATAGTGGAGAGATATAAAGAGTGAGGGGATATTAAGAAAGAAGGAAAGAAAGAAAAGCAAATGAAGAGGTATTATGAAATAAAGAGTGAGGGGATATTAAGAAAGAAGGAAAGAAAGATAAGCAAATGAAGAGGTATTATGAAATAAAGAGTGAGGGGATATTAAGAAAGAAGGAAAGAAAGAAAAGCAAATGAAGAGGTATTATGAAATAAAGAGTGAGGGGATATTAAGAAAGAAGGAAAGAAAGAAAAGCAAATGAAGAGGTATTATGAAATAAAGAGTGAGGGGATATTAAGAAAGAAGGAAAGAAAGAAAAGCAAATGAAGAGGTATTATGAAATAAAGAGTGAGGGGATATTAAGAAAGAAGGAAAGAAAGAAAAGCAAATGAAGAGGTATTATGAAATAAAGAGTGAGGGGATATTAAGAAAGAAGGAAAGAAAGAAAAGCAAATGAAGAGGTATTATGAAATAAAGAGTGAGGGGATATTAAGAAAGAAGGAAAGAAAGAAAAGCAAATGAAGAGGTATTATGAAATAAAGAGTGAGGGGATATTAAGAAAGAAGGAAAGAAAGAAAAGCAAATGAAGAGGTATTATGAAATAAAGAGTGAGGGGATATTAAGAAAGAAGGAAAGAAAGAAAAGCAAATGAAGAGGTATTATGAAATAAAGAGTGAGGGGATATTAAGAAAGAAGGAAAGAAAGAAAAGCAAATGAAGAGGTATTATGAAATAAAGAGTGAGGGGATATTAAGAAAGACGGAAAGAAAGAAAAGCAAATGAAGAGGTATTATGAAATAAAGAGTGAGGGGATATTAAGAAAGACGGAAAGAAAGAAAAGCAAATGAAGAGGTATTATGAAATAAAGAGTGAGGGGATATTAAGAAAGACGGAAAGAAAGAAAAGCAAATGAAGAGGTATTATGAAATAAAGAGTGAGGGGATATTAAGAAAGAAGGAAAGAAAGAAAAGCAAATGAAGAGGTATTATGAAATAAAGAGTGAGGGGATATTAAGAAAGAAAAAGAGTGGCAAGGTATTAAATCATAAGATTGTTGGGCCTCTCTGACAGCCTATACTTATGGAGTATTGACTGAACGATGATCCTGTTTGAAAAGCATAATTGTCATGGATGGAAACATTCAGAATAAGTGCATAGATTATTCATTTCAAATTAAGTAACCTGCAATAATGAATCTCGTTCCACAGTGTTAATCACAAGTCCACATCTTAATTAATTGCAAAATTTCATATTTCCTGTATTATGATAATGAAACTCACTTACCCAGCACAAGATTAACAACATAAATACCAGAGACATCGAAGAAGTTATGTAACATTTAATGATCATTACAAGATAATAATCATCACTGAATCTGGTTCCAATGAAGAAAGTGTGAAACCTTCTAGTTTCTGCTTGTCTCACAAACTAGAACAATGAGAACAAAGCTGGTTATGAACCAGGTGTCATGAACAAGGCGGCTATTATGGCCATGTTGTAACAGGGTGAAGGTCATGGGCTCGTGTTAATGATGGCAATTGTTAAGATCACATTTTTCTATACTTTCTTTCTATTTTAGTTCCTGGCAAAGTGAGAGGCAGGCCAAGAGAAGGCATAAGGATAGTGAGATTTCTTTGGTCAGGTCCCCTGACAGAAAGAACACAGACATCAAGCAGGAAATTCATAGGCATTACCATGCCCAATTGAAAGTTGATGTAATTAGTGCACATTTATGAAAATTCTTGTCTTTGTCTGTTTAGCCTAGTGGTTAGAGAACAGCACTGGATAATTTGAGTTGACTGTAATTTGTTTACAATTTTTTTTTTTTTTTACAATGTTCATCCTATACAAGACCTAAGAGCCACTCGAGTTAGAAGGTTATAGAATAAGAGGCACACTTTATGGTGAAATGTAAGGAAGATTGTTGGACTTTATCAAAAAGGTAAAGGTTAAAGAGCCATTGGTAAAGATACACTTTAAATGTGCATCATTGGTTTGATAGTTTATGGAAGAAATGTGGCTTAACAGCATACTTTGTTTGTTTTTTTCTTCAAAAATGTTCACTCTGTACAAGAGTCATTAAAGGTTACAGTTGCGTATATGTGGGGAAAATAACTGTTAACTATAGACTTGAACTGATTAAGATTGTAGCGATTGGAGAAACATCCTCTTGGAAGTCAGTTCCACAGAGCAGCGGTTCTTGAGAAAAAGCTGCTCATATGGAACTTAAATCTCACCAATACAAAGGGAATTAGGGTGATTCGCTTCTATGTGCATGTGACATGGTGGGTCTTAGCTTGTGAAGGTTAGAGAACTGTTGGAACAAATGAATGTATTGCATCTGAACACTTTCTATGGAAATAGTGATAGAGTATCAAGAGGCTTGCAACATTTCCTCTGTGAGAAAAAGTTGTGTTGTATCCTTAAAAAGGCCACAAACAAGCAAAGGTGGTACTCGAGTGGAAGCTAACAGCAACATAGGCATAGATGGAAGAAAGAGAGGTTTATTGTAAAAGAGAATACACTACTGAAAGACAGGGAGTCGACTAACATTTCCCAAAGCCACTCAGACAGACAGACAGTATGTCATGTGCACACTATATATATTACTAATATAGTCAGTCCATAATAGGTAATAGGGAGAGTGGAACATTCCATTACAACAGGTTGAAAATAATTTGTCACCTACGATGAGGTTTTTAGATTCCATCAAGACTGGAAAGTGAAAACTGGGCAGCTCCTGCCCACATGTGACAGCTGTACTCCATTTTCAGCCTGATCGGGCTCTTGTAAAGGTAGAGGATAGCAGGAGGAGTCGGATACTTAGTAGAGTGGTACAAAGAACTGACCATTTTTGCAGCATCTTCAGCAATGGCTTGTATGCCTGAGTTCAACTTGAAAACTGGATTGAGTTTAAGTCCCAATGGTCAAATTAGCCATAAAGATGAGATATTGCAAGACTCTCACGCTACTTCCATGGAAAGTGCTTGGATGAATTGCATTCCTTGGTTCTGCCAGTTCTAACCTTCATGACTAGGACCTGCCATGCCACTAACATTGTAACAAACCACCGTAAGTTCCATTCTAATAGTGTCTTCCCGTGAACTGACTCCCAAGAAGATGTTTCCAAAATCACTATAATCTTGACCTGTTCAAGTCTAGGGCTAACTGTTATCTTCCCCTCCTATCCACATAAACTGCCACTTATTCTGTAACACTCTACCTTGATTGACCTCAGGAAAAAAAATATTACTGTTGGTTGAAATTTTAAAAATCTTTCTATTAAAACAGTTTTTTTTTCAGGAAATTAGATATCTAAAGTCACCTAATGGTTATAGCTCTTTCTAATATTGATGATTTCCTACCAAACCTTTTGTTTTTGATAGTGGGGAAAATCAGCACTTTGAGTATATCGGTATTTTCTCTTTTATGTGCTACTAATTTTTTTGTTTCTATTATTGTAAGTGTTTAAGTGATGCGGTTTTTGTTTATCATTCCTCCTATATGGCAGTGAATGCCGAACAATCTACTCACAGAGGAAGAGACTTTGTTATGGAAAAGTGGTTCTACAGAAGGATACTGCGATTATCATAGACCGAACATGTGAGCAACTACAAAGTTTTAGAGGAAATAGAAACAAAAAGGAAACTTATACTTAACATCAAGAAGAGAGATTTGAAATTTCTAGGGCACATAATGAGGAAAGAGAGTTTGGAAAATCTGATACTCACAGGACAGTTTGAAGGCAAGAGGGACAGATGAAAATGCATAACCTACTTGGTGAGATAGAGTAAATGGATGGCAGAACAGGGTGTAGGAGAGATAACAAAAAGTCAAAATTTATTAAAAGCAACAGAGGACAGGAAATTGTGGAGAGCCATAATTTCCACCAGCCTGACAGGACATGGTACATAGAAGAAGCACAATAACCGAATGGATTGGAGAATGAATTTCGGCAGTGGAATGAGAACGGTGCAGTCTGATTGCATGATACTCTTATGCCAACACTAGCCAGAGGACTTAATATGTCCTGTTATTTAACCCATAGCTGGGGGGTGAGATAGATTCATACTTTTCTTGTGCATATATGGATGTAACTTAACAGCAATTCAAATTCAGCTCTTTGATTTTTCATTCCAAACTGCTATCCATTACACCACCTGCACATAGAATATATATATAAATGTAAATATATGAAGCTGGACAGAGAAAGCAGCAGTAGTAATCAAAATAACAAAGATAAGGATACTGGTTTGAATAATTAATTACTCAAGTAATATTTTAGAGTTTAATTTTTTTAACAAATATTTTTACTAGTTTTAATTGTTCATTTTTTATGAGCTTCTTTTTCTTTTTTTTTTTTTTTTTTTTTTACTTTTGTCTCATTTTCTGGCTTTTTGTCTTTCATTGCAACATCCAGGTTGTTTACACATTTTATGACTGACAGGTACACAATATGAATCAGTAATAAAATATAGGTCTCCAATAAGATTTGAACTTGCACCCAATCCTTCAAGAGTCATCCTCTTTCATTTTTTTTCAAAATTTCTATCACTTTAATTCTTTTTAACCTTTCTTTTCTTCCTTTACTTTTAACTATTTTTTTTCCTGCTGTAACCTAGGAAGGGTTACTGAATGAGGAATGAAATGAGATGGTAATCTTTATAACATCAACAAAATAAAATACTCGCCAACAGCATGAAGTAGGTAAGCCACTGATAGTGGTGGACTACTTACACAGCATATTACCCCCACTTACAATAGTGTCCGAAGTATTTATGAGGATTGGAACATACCCATTAGTGTTCATAGGTATGATATATAACAATTTCCTTCTTTTTCTTTCTTTATTTCTTTCTTTTCATATTTCTTTCTTAGGTTGATATGCCGTTAAACAAAATCAACTAACTATTCTTTCTTTTTTCTTTATAATTTTTTTTTCTTCTTTCCTTTCATTATTTTTTATTTATTTCTTGCTTTTTTATTTTTTTCATCCAGTTTATCTTTCTTTTCCTTTATTTTTCCTTTCTTTCCTTCTTTTTTCCTTTCTTTTCTTGCATTCATTTTCTTTCCTTCTTTTTCATTTTTTCCTTCTTTTTACCTTCATTTTCTTTTCCTACTTTTCCTTTCTTTTCTTCTTTTCCCCATCTTCCTTTGTTTCTTTGTCTCTTTCTCTGTTTTTATTTCTACCTTGGCCTATTGATATCTCTATTCTAATGATCCAGTTTCTGTTTTGGGGTGTGTTTTTTAATGTAACCTTACAAAAATATTGTAACAAGATTTTTGTAAGGACAATCCTGCTAAATGAAAAATAAAGCAATTTCCAGTTCAATTTGCAACTTAATAATAATAGTGTGGAATCTGCATTCATGCTCACCCTGATAATAATGATCCAATTTTTTTGTATGATTATTTGTGTTCATTACAAATACTGAAATGAACATCATATTGACATTGAAAAAAGAAATGAAATTCACCCTGATAAGAATGATCCAATTTTTACATGAATTTTACATTCACCCTAATAATTTTACATTTTTACATTCACCCTGAATTTTACATTCAACCTGATAATAATGATCCAATTTTTTTGTATGATTATTTGTGTTCATTACAAATACTGAAATGAACATCATATTGACATTGAAAAAAGAAATGAAAAGGTTGCTAACTGCTGCTGAAGATAATGATACCTTTTATGTTACAAAAAATATTTTCATATATTTTTTTAGAGAAAAAATTAACTGCTAATTACAGAGTAATCTCCCCTTCTACATTTACGTTTTTTATTTGTAAACAATAAAAAATATAAATTCATTAAATAGTAAGTGATTTGTCATCTAGCTTAAGGGCTGCCTTTAGTAGCCCTTAACCAGCTAAAAATACTACTAACAATCAAAAAGAAACAGCTAGAATTTTTGCACTGAATAATGAAGAAAGAATACATCAGGGAAATTAACAATCACTTTGCATATTAAAGTCAAGAGAAATCGGTGATGGTGATGGTGGAGTCAGCAAGTCACCTATTTAACTACTTTGCTTAAGTAAACGGATAAAATACTATAAATGATAAAATCAGAAACTGCCACAAAAATGACTATTTCAGTTTTATCTCTATGTTCAGTAGATTAATGCTTTGAAGATAGAATCAAATATAAACCACTATTCAGATAGGGAATGCTTACTAGCAAGTTCCTTCTTAAGGTGCCACACTTAATCAGTCATGTCTCTTTTCGATTCATGACTGACTTGGCAGAATTCCCACAGTAAGCTGCCATTACTTTCTACAGTAGACTGGTTGCCAACCAAGACTATAAGACCCAGTCTGTCCTGCTATTTAACACATAGACTGTTTAAAAATTTTGCATGGCTAGTATAGACAGTAGAGTGGGGTGGTATTATAATGGATGTCAGTGTGGAGAGCAGAATTAAGTCAAGTTTAAATTACAGCCTAGTCTGTTGTATTCATTTTGCACTAAAATCCTTGGGAAAGTTATAAATCTCTCTTTTCACAACAATAGATTAAATAGGAGAGTAGGCTGACCTGTCTAGATTTGGGTGGAAGAAAAACTCTCAATTCTAAAACCATGGAGAAGGCAATGAGAAATCAGTCCATTGACTTTTCCAAGAATCCATGGTATTCATAGATAATAAAGAAAAGGAAACTGGAGAGTTTGATCATCAGTGTCCTAAAAGGATATGCCATTAAAAAAAAGTTTTGTGAGCTTGATGCTCACTGGCTTCTTCACCACTGCGGCCTTGAATCAGACTCAGCTAAAGTCAGTAAATATCTTCTTTTTTTTGTTTTTTTTTAAGCTTATCACCCCAAGCGAGGCTGGAGGCCACTAGCATGCAAGGGGTTACAGAAGATTTGGAGGAAGAGCAGATAGGAGTGGTAAAGGAGAGGATGTGGAGAAAGACAGTGGATCGATCAAGGCAAGGGGGTTACAGAAGATTTGGAGCGAGAGCAGATAGGAATGAAAGGTGAAAGGATGTGGAGAAGGGAAGTGGATAGATCAAGGCAACTGGAGATGTCGATTGATGTTACACTTAAATAGTTGGAGATTGTATTTGTCAGGGAAACAGGAATAAGGAAGGGAGTTCCACAGGCGAGATGTGTGAGACATGAAGCTATTGGAGTAGAAGAGACATCTACATCTAACAGTTTCAACAGTGAAGGGGTGGGAACGGGATGCCAGCCTCGTAGGACGTTTAAATTCATGAGGCCTAGGGACCAGCGAAAGCAGCTCCTACATGCATAAATAATCACTTTAGGTAATTATTAAGTTATTTATATTATTTACATTCACACTAATGTCCTCATCTTTAATATTATTATTGCAACATTTGAGCCATTGTGTCATCCCTTCTTTTTGTGTCTTTTGATTTCACTAACCTTCAGGAAATTTCCCTGAAGGTTACATAGATTGACAGTCACCTGAAGAAGGTTAGAGTGCATGATGAAACATGTTAATATCAACAAAGATTAGGATATTAGTATGAATTGAAGTAAAGTAAAGCATAACTCCTTATCCCAGAAATTCAGACAGAAGTGCTTAATTTGTGTAAAAGTTTATTTCTGATGACTTCGATCCTCATTGGGTACTTTGTTAATGTAACTTTGAGACAAACTGCCATGATTAATAAGCAGCTAAATAAATATCCACTGTATATCAGATAACAAGTTCATAATGCAATCTTGTATCTCAAGAAATACGCACAAACTCTTTCATTCTATTTCATGCTTCATCAGTTGCCATTTTTTTAAAAGTGAAAATTGTCCAGTACCTATGTAGATGAACAAAAAACAGCAAATATTACAAAAAAAGAAAATAAATTTCTAATTTTATTGTGCTCTTAAATATGCTAATTATAATGGAAATATTAGCCATTTCCTTATATGGAAACATTCAATAATCATTGACTGAGCAGCAAATATAATAATGTTTTGATATTTATAAAATTTTGTTGCCCAATGGACTACATTGGTGAAACATCTAGAAAATCTAAAACAAAAACTATATGAGCACTGTAGATATATGTTGGATAACAGCATTTTAAACACACTGGTAGTTCACCATAATATATCTGACAACAATTTCAACTTAATAAATGCCAGTCTGATCAAGAGAGACAAGTATGCACTCAGAAGAAAATGCATTGAGAGTTCCTTAATCTTACAATTCTCAACATTACATCTAAAACCAGGGATATATATTATATCACCACCTATCGCAAAAGCAATAGCAGCATAGTGTGGTATACAAACTAACAGAGAAAAAACAGAGATCTACTCAGAGTGGGCTGATTTTTAAAAAAAGTAGACACCAACAGCTTCTCACCAAGACTTTCTGGTTTATGGTCATCAGATCTGATAAGGTAATTTCTTTTATTACCATTCATATCCTCATAAAATTCCGACACAGTTTTGACTTCCATTCCAGCCTGAAGAAGCCAAACCAAATACATATCATATTGGTGAAATGTTTCATATAAAATCTTTTTCACTTTGATCATCTCCAGAATCTTTCTTTTAAAATAATTTTTCAGGAAAATAAATTTCTCAAGTCTAATAACTGTTATTGCTCTTTCTAGTAATGATGGAGGTTTCCTTCCTAACCTTTTGTTTGAAGTAATGTGGAATGTCAGCATCTTAATAATGTTATTATTTTTTCTTCAAGTACATGGGATATCCATTTTACTTGTAGCTGCTGTTAAAAATCCTGAAGTCATCTTTGTTATTTGGTACAGTTCTTTGCTTGTGACACTGTAATGCCAGTCTCTGAATTTTGAGGTTGAATGGTCCTCTCTAACACCTTAGGACTCATTCACTCATAAGCCATCTCGAAATTCCTCACTTCCTGTAAATTTCCTGTAAGCCAAGCTTGGGTGAAACTCTGAGTTATTCACCAAACACAACTGATAACAATGTCCTTCTTTGATTTAGGAATGTTTCAGTACAGAGTAAGAATCATATCACAGTTTCTGTTGTTTAGCATTATGTATTTTCACAAAACAAAAGGAAACCAGCTTTTCATGAGACAAACAACTGCACACACACTGGAAAATTTTCTGATAGACAAAAGGCAAAATCTTACCCCAGGAGGTAAATAACATTTTTCCCGGATTTGTTAATAAGGCCTCAATAATCGAAAAAGAGGTGGGGGTTAAAAAAAAAATAAAGTTTAAATAGAGTAAGCAGTGTAAGAACATTGCCTAAGGACAACTGCTTTTATTTTCTGTTTAAATTCCAACCAATCTTATTTTCTCACAATAAAGTTAAAAATCCGCTGTTTCCATTTCCTTGCCATTAAATTAAAATTCCTGTTCTAATTCATTTTACTTCACACTTCCCAATTCCTGCATTTTTTTTTCTTTCTGTATTCATTTCAGTCTGTTTCATTCATTCTATTTAATGCAGCTTCTTTCTTTACATATTTATTCTACTTCATTATCTTGTTTCATTCAAGACAAGTTTTTATTTTTTAATTAATTAATTTTTTCTTAATTTATTAACAAACTCTTCTTTTTTTTTTTTTTAATATTATTCTATTTCCAGAAATGAAATTTTTGTTTATTTGGCATGCCGACATTTTCGCATTTGTTTTATCTCCCACATAATTCGCCTATTTATTTATTTTAAATCATTTCACCGCAAGCAAGGTGATAACACCACTAAGACACAAGGAGTTAGTGACAGTGAAAGAAAATTTTAGTAAAGAGATTAGGACAAGAAAAGAACAGGATTCAGGAAAGACAGAATCTAATTGACATTGCATTTAAATTTTTGAAGATCATAGGTGGCAAGGGAACATGAGACTAGGCAAAAAGTGTGAGTAAAGAAACTATTAGAATAGAACTTACAGTTCTATCTATCTATTTAAAAAGTGAAAGGATGAAACCTAGTTGTCAGTCTAGTGTGTAGTCATGCATTAGAGGTACCAAGGAGGAGAGTTCCTTAGAACAATTACCATGTTTAGAGAAACGGCAGAAGTAGTCATATCATGTTGCTGGAATAGTTACTGAAGTCAAGATACCAGGTCAAGACCAATAACATTGCAGATTCTTCTTCAGATTTTGTTGTGAATCTTGAGATATATTGCAGGAGCATCAAACCAGATATGGTAGCAATATTCAATGCACATATGAATGGTAGATTTACAAACTTGAAAGATGGATTCTGGTGAGAAAAATTATCTGGTACAACAGAGTAAAACAACTTTCCTAGCAGCAAATATAGCAATTGATTCAATATAATCATTCCACTTCATGTCAGTTGAATGCATGAGGCACCTTTAATAATTTGCTGATTTCATCCAACACTATTTTATGTAATATAACAAGCATCTATAATCTGGCATATCTGCAGCATGATAAAGAGGCTGGAGAGGCTTCATTTCACTCATTTTTTTTACTGAACCTGAGAATAAAACAGAAGACTAAATTTCTCTTCTTGGCTTCTAATTATGACAATAATGTTGAGAAGAGCTGTATCATTTGTCTAAAATCATTCTTATTCTATGTGCCATGTGCCTTCAGGATGTGATCATCACTTGCCACAACTCCCTATACTTTTTAGCTCTTAGCAATGTTTCTCTCCTTACTCTCCCTCCCACTCTCTGCTCTGCCATTCATTTACACATACTTGATAGATATGTTACTCACTGCATTTCTTCTGCATTTCTCACCTTTAGTATGTCCTGTGAGTGTTAAATTCTCTTTCCTAACGTGCCCCCAAAATTTCAACTACCTCTTTCTGATTCCAGGTACAAGTGCCCTTTTTGTTTACATTTTCCTTAAAGCTTCCTCATTGCTCACATGCTCTGCCCATGGTATTTTAAGCATACTTCTGTAGAAACAAATTTCTGCTGCCTCAAGTTCCTCTATAATGGAGATTGTCCAATATTCACTCCCATATAGAATGTTCGATATTACATCGCAGTTTTTTTTTGTTTCTAATGAAATTTTCCTGTTTCTTTGTTTAGCTTTTGGAAGTCATCTTTTTGCTAATCCAATTCTAATGCATCTATCAAAATAATTTTTTAAAAATCTTCATTTTCTTTTCTTTAGTTTTTCTCCAAAACATTAGTTTCCAAATGTTTTATGTTAGTCTACATATATAAAATGTCTATTGTTCTCATTCCAGAAAATAAATACAAAGCTATAATAATTTTTTTTAAAACCAGAAGAAAAAAATGTGTTTACAGTCAAATAACATATCTAAAGAAAAAAAAATGTTCATTTTATGAGAGGATTAGATAAATTTAGATAAAAAAATATAGAATCAGGAATCTTTAAAACTAACATCTGACTTGTCAATCACACATATAACTTTTATTTTGCACTGCCCTGCTTGAGGTAAGGAAAAGAAAGTAAAAAACAGCCTTATCACATTCAACTGATTATTAATGTATATACCTTATAAATTCATTTTATAGTTTAACATCACTTTAATTTATAATTATGATTAAGTCATTTATAATCTGATATATAACATTTTAGAGTCATCAAAAGATGATTCTGTTACACACAAATGTTTAGACATTAGTCTTGTACTGATAACCCAACAATCAATAATGGATCTTTAGTTTTTTTGTTAGATTTTTCTTTAGAAAAAAAAAGTTCATCTTTTTTCTGTTTTTGTTTGGTCCTTATCAAACAGTAGATGTTTTCATTATCATAGCCAAAAACTATCTTTGTTACATACTGGTATTTCTGAAATGGTAATGTTAATATTGGCTGTTTCCTTATAAGGAAACATTTGGCATCCATTGATCAAGCAGCAAGTATTACCTTCAGTTGAAATTCATAATATTTTTCTCTTAAAACAATTTTTCAAGAGAATAGGTTTCTCAAGTTCAGTAACTGTTATTGCTCATTCCATTATTGGTGGAAGCTTCCTTCTTAACCTTTTATGGAAACAAAGAGGGCACATACATAAATTAAAAACAGATAACTGAGACTTTTAGGGAACATAATGAGGAAAGAGAACTTGGGGAATATGAAACTCAAAAGACATACTAAGATATCTTATTAAAGAAAGATTTATGGTCCCTGGCAGGATTTGAACATGCGTGCTTCTGGGCAGAGAGAGCAATCATTAAATCCAATACACTCTGACCAACTAAGCTACAGAGAATCAATGAGTCAGGCAACAGCTTAACGGTGCCTTTAAGCAGAAACTTCTCTTGTCATAAATCACCCAAAATTTTTCATATCTGCACAGTTTTGTATCCAAACATAAACAAAGTGAATTTTTAGAGAAAGTAATGGATTTGTTAATAATCCGACAGATTTTAATCACTTTAAAAATTATTTTTAATCGGTACTCATATTTGAGTAGATGCTCCATACATACATGTGTAATATATATATATATATGTGTGTGTGTGTGTGTGTGTGTGTGTGTCTGTGTGTATATGTGCATGTGTATATGTGTGTGTATATATATG
>OZ038479.1:87160701-87170701 GCA_964036315.1 Acanthosepion esculentum
GATATCATGGACCGAACATGTGAGCAACGATGAGGTCTTAGAGAGGTTGCAAACAAGAGAGGCTTATACTTAACATCAGGAAGAGGCAGCTGAAGTTTCTGGGACACATAATGAGGAAGGAGGGCCTGGAGAATCTGATACTCACATGTCAAATAGAGGGAAAGAGAGACAAGAGAAAACAGCACGTGATATACCCGGTGAGCTTGAGCAGGTAGATGACAGAACATGGTCTGGAGTAGGAAGCAGAGGGAAGAAACTTGCTGAGAGCTGCAAGGGATAGAGGAAGGTGGAGAGCCATGATCACCTATACCCTGAAAGGACATGGCACATAAAAAGAATAAAGAAATGGGAAAGAGATTGTAAAACTGAAGAGAGGGAAGAAAAAAAAAGTAAAAAAAAATTCTATTCTAAATTACTATTTCTCTTTCAATCTCTTTTTTTACACTCTCTTTCTCATTTAATTTGCCCACTCTTCCTATTTCTTTCTCTTTTATATTCTTTTTACTTAAACTTATTTTCTCACTCATCTTTAGAGTAGAGAGAGAAAAAGAGGAATAGTACTTTAGGAGAAGAGAAAGCGAAAAAGGGAGAGATAGAGTAAAAAATAGAAATTGTTAGAGATTATAAAAAAGAATTGAGATAAGATGATAGGAAGAGTGAGCAAGTTAAAGAGAGAAAAAGATTCTAAGCAAAATAATAGACGAGAGAGAGAGAGAGAGAAAGAATGAAGAAAAGAGTAAAAAAAAGTAAATAGGTAGAAAGAGAATAGAGAGATAGTAATCAGAAAGAAAATAAAGAGTAAGAATTTAAAAAAAAAAAGGTGAGTTAGTTAGAAATCAGAAAATTAAAAACAAAAATAAATTAATGAAAATAGCTAACACGATTAATATATAGGAAAAACAAAAAAAGAGAAGAGAGATGAAAGAAGAAGAAAACTTAGAACAAAAAACAAATAAGGTTTGTTTACGCCAACTCCCCATTGGCTCTTAACTTCACACTGTGTTAAAAGTAAGTTTTTATTTCTCTTTTCTTTTTCTCTTAGCTTTTTTCTTTCTGTTCCCAACATTTTTCCCTTCTTGCTTTTCTTTATCTGAAGATAATTTCTCCTCATAAAAAGGTTTCCATTTCATTTCCGTACTGTGCATCAGACCAAACTTTGATCTCTGAAGTTTGTTTCTGGCTGTTAATTAAATCGAGCTAACGAACTTTGCTGTGATTAGACACTACTCAACACCATTAACACATCTACTGTTTTGCAGCTTCCAAAGCTAACATTAATAAGGCAAGGTAGTGAAACAAATCTCAAGTTGCAGCTCAAAACAACCAAATAAAATTTAAAAAAAACAAGCATACATCCTTGTTTAATTAGGAGAACCCTGTCCTGCTTTGGATGGGGCTGTTCTGGTTTGTTGGTATCTGTCTTGGTTTGGCTAGGGTTGGCTTGTTTTTAAGGGTTTTCTGTTCTGGTTTGGTTATAATTGTCTTGGTGTGAAGGTTTCTGTCTTGGTGTGAAGATTTCTGTCTTGGTTTCCCTAGGGCTGTGCTAGATTGGCTTGTCTGTTTTGGTTTGAAGGGTTTCTTTCATTGTGTTCTGTCCTAGTGTATTGCTAGAGATAGACGATATCAGCATTCATATTTTTTGTATCAGCTCTGAAACTTTAGGGGTGCTGAGTCATAAAAACACTTTATTATATAAGAAAACTAAAATTAAATCTGTCATTGCTAGAAGCCTGGAAGTTATGGCAATGTTAATATTGACTGTTTAAAGATTTTTTACTAATACAGCTACAATTCCTGAAGTAAAGATTATTTGAATCAATCACATTATAAGCAACAAATTATTTATTCTTGTGAGGGAGAATATTTCTCTACAAATTTGGACTCAGCTGTTGGATGGAAAACATAAAAATACTCCTACATCAAGAGGAGTAGCAGGAAGAGCAGTAGAAAACAGTCATTCATGGCTAAACATTCTCTTTCCTAGTTTCTATTCTACATTATGTTCCCCTGTATCAAAAGGTAATAAACTTGTTGTTAAACCAATTCCCATTTTCTACTGTTGTTTTTGATAATTCAGTTACAACATTTATTAAATTAGATATTATTTTATTTACTCAGTATGAGACATGAGGATTTAATTCACTTCTATGTACAAAGTACGTCTGAGTTTCTCTAACTCAGTGGTTCCCAACTTTTTTTGTTCAAAGCACCCTTTTCACCATAAGTCATAATGTCATTACCCACTTTTCAAGAATGTCCAATTCAAAAGCTGCATTCCAAAAAATATTCATATATCATTTAAAATCTTCATTCTTTTAGTACATATACATTTACATGGATTATTTTTATAGAGGATATTTTTTAATATTTCACTACTCTAATTTCTATCTGAATTCCTGGGAAAAGAAATTATCATTATTTACCTTATCTATACTTGGATTACTGTCTGCGTCTTTGCTATTGTTATCACAACTTTTCAGCCATTTTGCCCTATGATGTTCATTAGGGGTTTCGTAAATCTGGGTAATCTTTAGGGAATTTCAAAATTAACTCTTTATTTAATCAACAGCAGTAGATTGTTCTCATTCCACTATCCATTGATAACAGTGGTTCTCTACCTTTTTTTGCCAAATACACCCTTTTCACCATATACCAGAATGTTATTCCCTTCTGTTTTAAGATTGTTCAGTTCAAAAGGTGAATTCCAATTAATATGCATATATTATTGAAAGTCTTTGTTCTTTTCCATATTACTATCTATACATTTATTTGGATTATTTTTATAACCCCAAGTTTTACAAATTTAATAGCCATAGAAAATGCTGATGGATTTTTAAACTTTAATGCATGTACAGTAAGGGCCTACTTTCTTTTTAATTGTCACCAGTTACCTTCCTCATGGCATCAGCTCTCAACATGGTATCTATGCTGATGACACAACCATCTACTCCTCTCTAGTAAGTCTGATCAGTTCGATAAGATCAAATTGGCAACTCATCTCAAAAATGACCTACAGTCTGTTGTTAAAGAGAGAGCAAAAAATGGCTCGTTAATTTTAACACCTCCAAAACAAAACTGCTCTCCATCAATCATCTGAGAGAAACTTTTCTGCTTCCCATCCCTCCGGAAGAGTTCTGTGTTGTGCTTCTTGGGCTAACATTCTGAGCAGATATGAAGTGGAAAGACTATATTGAATCCATTGCTAGGTCTGCTGCTAATAAAGTTGGTTCATTGTGTTGTGCTAGATAATTTTTCTTTCCCAAATCTATCTCATATATTTATAAGTCCACCATTTGTTTCCGCTTTAAATATTGCTGCCACATATGGTCCAGTGCTCCTGATATATATTTAGAGATACTTGATAATATCCAAAGAAGAATCAGCAATATTATTGGTCCTGACCTGGCTTCTCAGCCTCAGTCACTTTTCCACCATGGTAAAGTTTCTTCTCTGTGCCTTTTCTATGAATAGTTTGGTAAATGGTAAATGTTCTGATGAGCTTTTCACTATGGTACCTAGACTTTTAAAAAAATTTAAGCACAGTACTAACAACATCAATTTACAGTCGAATTGGCTAGATGTAATCATAAGTTCCATGTTAACAGTTTCTTTTCTCACACTTTTTGCTTCTGGAACTCTCTTCCAGTTCCATGCTTTGCAGTCAACTTTGATCTTCAAAAATTTAAATGCAATGTCAATCATATTTACTGTTTTCCTGATTACTCTTCTATTGTTTTTGCACCTTAATAATGTTTCTGTTTCCTAACTCTTTCACACTCAGTAACCTTTTGTGTCTTACTGGATTTACTGGTGTGAATTAAGACAAAAAGTACTGTATTTAATGATGAGCAATGAAATAATTTGATGTTTATTGGTTAGAGAGCTAGTCTTGTAGTTCATTAGAAAATGGGGTCAATCATCAGTGGGTGTCCTATGATTGACATTGTAAGCCTGAATGTAAAAAGAATTCATTTTACTGCAATCTTTATGGAACTGGAAGAACCTATAAAAATGTCCCCTTTCATCAATAGTTTTTATTTTTTGCAGAAGCATCGTCAGGATGATTTTAGAAGTGGTACACAGTGTGGCATAAATGCTGTTATAAAATTTCAAATTCTACTAAATTTTTGGTCATTATATTGTTCTTTATGGTTTGGTACTTGCCCAACAACATATACTATTTATGTTTTCAAAGTGTTTTAGTATTTACTGGCAATGATGTCTATAGAAATTAAGAGAAAGTATATAATTGAGCAACAAAAAAACCGAGCTGGAAAACAACTTATAATTAATAGAATTTATATCAAAACGACAATCAATCGATACACTGAGATTTCATCCATCAAAGATAGACTAAGACCACAATTTCCTCGCACCTCCAGAATGCCAAAACTCATTAAAAAATTGCATGAAGAAAGCAGCCATAATCCAAGAAATTAGCTAATGAGGCCAGAACATCTGAAAGAACCATAAGGAAGTCATGTCAAAATGATCTAGGGATGTCATCCTACAAGTTAACCAAGAGACGGCTGCTTTCAGAAGCCACAATGTAAAAGAGGCTCCAAAGAAGTAAGCTGTTGCTGAAATGGATTTGTGATGGTAGATATCTGACTATTGGTTGTTGGCAGTTCTTGAGAGTGAGGTCTGTTCTATTCTGCACCACAATATTGAAGATCTGAAGGCAAAATTGAAGAGAGTATGGGACAAAATATCCATGGAAACTGTGCTTGCCACCATCATTGACTTTTCTAAAAACTTTGACATGTGGTGAAGGCTAAACAGAACCATATTAAATAAGATTCTTTAGTGTTATTTCACAGATTAATACTTACTTTGTGTTGAAATTGTTTTCTAATTTAATAATTTTTCAAGAATTATGATCTTTTTCGTTTGTAACAGTATTTATACCACACTCTGTAAATCCTGATTGGGATATCTTTGATTGCTTAAAATGAAGTCCACTCCATGTAAAAGGTGTTAAGTTGTTAAATAGTTCAAATGTATATTTAGTACCGAGCACAAATGTTGAACTGATAGCCTTCAGCTAATGTAAACTTGTGCTTTAATAAGTTGTACCCATTGAGTTCTATATAAACTTATGGTTTTCCATTGGGAAGATATAAATTCTATCTGCCTTGTGTTATACCAGATTAGATCAACAATAGTGTTTATAAAAAAAAATAGGAAGCATCCAGTGGGTGGTCATTTATAAGAAAAGATAAACAATTTTTAGCAGTCATTTCTTTTTTATCCAAACAAACACCCATCACCTACAGAGTTTGATAATTTATGAGATGGACTATTTTAAAGTGGAATCACTATATGCAGTTTTCTTTTTCTTCTTCTTCTTCTAGGTGCCATGTCTCTTCAGGACATAACCAATCATGGCTCTCCACAATTTCCCATCCTTTGTAGCTCTTAATAAATTTTGTCTTTTTATTGTGTCTCTTAAACCTTGTGCTACCATCCACTTACTCAAGCTTGTTAGGTAGGTTATACATTGTTTTCCTCTCTCCCTCTTGCCTTCAATCTCTCCTGTGAGTATCAAATCTTCCAAACCCTCTTTCCTCATTATGTGCCCTAGTAATTTCATATATCTCTTTCTGATGTTAAGTATAAGTATCCTTTTTGTTTATATTTTTCATAAAACTTTGTCATTGCTTACATGCTGGGTCTGTACTATTCTCAGCATCCTTCTGTAGAACCACATTTCTGTTCCTACAAGAATCTCTTTCATCTTGTTCATTTGCTGTCATATAGGAGGACTGATATTACATAACAGTTCAGTATCTTTTCTGATGCTATCCCAATGTGCCTTTGGATCTCAATGCTGCACTTTTCATCCTCTGTTAAAACGTTTCCTAGATTTGTAATTTGGATTGATCTTTTGCTAACAACCATGCATTTTATCTTCTTGCAATTGACATTTGGTCCTTTCTTCTTGCTTTCCTTTGCTACCTTCTGTAGGAGTTCTTTTAGTTTCCTTTCTATATCTGCTATCAACACTGTGTCACCTACATATCATGTTGTTAATACTGTAGCTGCCAATAAATAATTTTTGGTGGGACTTCTAATTCTCTCAGAATCACCTCACAGTGAATGTTGAATAATTATATTTACTGTATTAATTTTCTATGTGCATGCAGGCAGTTCAGTTAGAATAATCCAGACGCTATACAACTTCTGAATTATTCTAACAGATATGAAAAAGAAGGTAATCTTTGAAGGAGTTTAAAATAAACAAGGTTGAAAAAGATAACTTTGTAAGAATTTTAATATAGGCAATGGAGAAAAAGCTGATAATCTTGGAATTAATTTAATAGAGACAATGTTGAAAAATAGCATTTTAATAGACAAAAAAGGTGATAATCTTGGAATTAATTTAATAGAGACAATGTTGAAAAATAGCATTTTAATAGACAAAAAAGATGATAATCTTGGAAGTTTTTGTAAATATGAAATTTAAAAAAGAAATTTATTTTCTTACTTCAGGAACTAATATTCTTACTAACATAAAGGAATTTCTTTTGTGTTCATGAATATTTCAATAAAAGAGGTGATTCTAAAATTTCTCTCTTATACTAATAAGAATTGTTCAACTTGAACTTTGGTTTACTTTTTCATTTGCACAGTAAAATCATTTGCAATGCATTGTCATAGTAAAATCATTTGCAATGTTTTTTATAGAAAAATTAACAATATATTTTCATAGTAAATCATGTGCATCTCATTTTCATAGCAAAATCACTTGCAATGCATTATATAGATATGAAAGTGTATAATGGATAGTGGCTCAGAATGGGAAATTGAAAAGCCAAGTTTGAATTCCAGTCAGGTATGTTGCATTCAAATACACACAAATCCCCTTGGGAAAGGTGTTAATACATCTTCTCCAACAAGCTAGTGTTTAAATATTAGGATTTGCATCTGAAAAATCATTGCTAAATCACAAAAAATTGTTATAGCAATAAAAATAAAAATCACAAATATGCTTTGGCTTTAAATAACCCACAAAAAGCATAATAAACAAATCAATCAATCAATGCAATACATTTTCATTTAATATCATTTGCAATTTATTATCATGGTAAAACCATTTCCAATATTTTCATTTCATAATAAAAATTCTTTGTAATACATTTTCATAAAAATGTTGTGCAATGTATTTTAATAGCAAAATCCTTTTTAATGCATTTTTATAGTACAATTACTTGCAATATATTTTCATGGCAGCATCATATGCAATATATTTTTGTCGCAAAATCATTCTCAATATATTTTTGGAGCAAAATTACTTTCAATTCATTTTCATAGCAAAATCAATTTCAATTCATTTTCATAGCAAAATCATTTACAATTCATTTTCATATTAAAATCATTTACAATGCATTTGCATAGTAAAATCATTACCAATACATTTTCATATTAAAATCAGTTCCAGTTGATTTCCTAGTAAAATCATTTCCAGTGCATTATCATAGCAAAATCATTCGCAATGCAGTTTTATATAACTCATTAGTAATGCATTTTCATAGTAAATAATTAACAAATAATATACATATGTATTACTTAATATTTTTTTCATAATGTTCTCAAAAAATGAATCTGAAAATGATGGGAATAAATATCTAAAGTAAATTTTTTAAAAATTTTAATCAAATATTGATAAATTAGAAAAAAAATATTTCACAGAATTAATTTTTTGTTAATTTGTCTTTTTCTTTAGTTTGATTTTATTCTTGATTGACTTTGGATATAATTTGAAGTCTCACTTACTTTATTCTATTTTGATACTTTCTGCTTTAATAGTCAAAAATTAGATTGACTGAAAGTTCTGTGATAAAAAGTAAGTATAAAGATGGACAAAATTAGTCAAAAATTAATAATGAAAATTCTACATCTCAGAATCACAACCAAAAAGTATCTGTAATATAAGCTATCCTGACCTGGCATCTCGACTTCAATTTCCTACGACTACTATAACTTGGCTTCCCTCTGTCTTTTCTACAAATGTTTTCATGAAAAATTTTCTGATAAGCTTTTCTGCTTGTTGCCTTGACTGCATGAATTTAAGTGTACTTCTAGATTGACAACTAGAACTCACTGTTTTACTTTTAATGCAAGAATATGATTTATTCTGATAGTTTCTTTTCTTGCATTTTTTGCCTGTGGAACTCCCTTCCAGTTTCTTGATTCCCTGCTATCTACAATCTTCAAAAATGTAAATGCAATGCTAACCACCATCCTCTTTCACTCCCAATAAGTTCTTATATCTTAGTGACATTATCACCTTGCTTGGGGTAGAATGATTTTTAAAAAAATATTAAGTTAAATTATATACAGTCTAGCTAAATATGTCCTCCTCTTGTCGTTATTATCTCAACATTGCAGCCATTGTACCCTCAAGCTTTCTTCAGGTGTTTGTCAATCTGGGTAACTGTCAGGGAATTTAAAAACTAAACTCTTTATTTAATCTGCAAGAATAAATTGTTCTCATCCCACTCTCTGTGTCTAGAGAAATTGTATCTTGTTCTTTTTGGTACTGCTCAGTTATTGATCACTCTCTTTCCATGGAATCTGTACTAACCAGACGAGGATTTTCATTCACAGTTACTGTGCCAATAAATTTATAAGCATGTTTTAATTATACAGAGCAGTATTTCTCAACTGGTGTTCCCTGGAACCCTAGGCCTCTGCAAGAGGTCACTAGGGGTTCCACGAGAAACAGTGATGAATAAGCTAATGCATTTTTGAGTAATTTTTGTTTAATTATATATTTGTAATTTTACTAGACATGTCAGGTATATTTTTGCAAAATCCTTGGTTATTATAATAAAATATAAAGGAGGTAGATATTAATAATTGTAGATAATAATAATTTTTATGCAGGGGTTTCCTGAGACATGAAAACCATTTCAAGGATTCCAAAAGTAAAAAGTTCAAGAAATGATGATATAGATTATTTTCACATGGAAGATATTTATTTGTATAATGATCCTAAATGTGGCACAAGGCCAAAATGGGGAATGGAGAAAAGGATGGTCTTCTTCTGTCTTAACGTTAAACTTCCATGAACACTGACCCAAACATACCACAATATTCCTTATAACACAATGCCACATTCTTACTCACTACATCTACCATAATACCTCATAGTCTCTATGAAAAGTCCTAACTAATCCCCATATGTACAATT
Source organism: Acanthosepion esculentum (assembly GCA_964036315.1). NCBI lineage: Eukaryota > Metazoa > Mollusca > Cephalopoda > Sepiida > Sepiidae > Acanthosepion > Acanthosepion esculentum. The sequence continues at coordinate 87,169,898 of OZ038479.1, forward strand.
AATTGTCTGTGGGGAGGAGGGGAATAAAATAAAAATTTAAAAATCTAAACCCCAATGAATATTTACAAAAAGGAAGAAAAACTATATACAAGAAACTAAACAAAATAGTGTTAGTAATAAAATCCTTCACAATCCTTAACTGTGGTAGAAACATTAGTTCACTGAACAAAATCAGTGTGGTACTTTAATAATATAAGACATTCATTCATCCCAAGTATTCACTCAACAACACACTCAGTCAAACACAGCAACAAATATGAAAATCACACTCGAATTGAAAGGCGCCCCGCACCACCAGAGAACTGACATCACTAACCACCTAACAAGGGATGGGATGGGGGATTAAACGAAAGAAAAAATAGGGACAGAAATAAAAGGGGCCAATGAGCATACATCCCCTAGCTAAGTTAACTTGAAAGAAGAAACTAAGGACAAAAAACGAAACCGTAAGCTAACCTGAGGTTGCAACTTAGTGCCTAAAACCTAATGTCCTTACTGCCTACCTGCTGTTGGTACTGCTGCATTTGACCATCAATTGTAAATAATGCAAATAGAAATAGCTTCTCATCCCAGAAATTCAAACTGAAAATCTTAGTTACTCAGAGTAAGTTTCATCTTTAAAATTTTAAAATTAGTGTAGTCAATCCAGTCATGGATATATGGATTGCAATCATTTATCAATGTTTGTGCATTGTCTTACTATTCTTGAAATTTCCAAAGAAAAATTCCATGAGTTTGGCATTATTCTCTGTATTCATTGTTACAAAATAAATATCGCATTCCATCTTTGTTTGGCATTCTACC